>QANW01003840.1:838954-863981 GCA_003254865.1 Dryas drummondii
AGAACTGAAAGTACAAATGATTGAATAAAGAAACTAAAGAACCAAAGAAGAATATATCATCTTAGAACGAAAAATGTCAATTATGGAGGATTGCTTAGTCTGCTCTGTCGTAGATTGATAGATCTGACTCTTCCTAAGTTCAATGATGTCCTCAATGATCGGAAACAATGAACACGAGATGTGACAGTGCATTATGCCAAGATGACAACACTTCCATTGGCACGTGAAGGAAAGCGATCGTGTGGTTCTTGATGGGTCCTTCAACATTAGATAGTACAGTGTTGTCTGATTCTAAAGGTGCCCTTGCTGGCCAAAAACAATTCATGACTCAAGCACAGATGTGTTGGTGGCGACACATGGGTTGCACACATGAAGGTACAGAGGTACCTGATGAGTGATGGAAGGGTTCCAAGATTTAAACAAGAGTGGATCAAATTGGGCTCCAATAATAATTGATGTAGGGCAGTTTCCCTGATACCAATAGGTATAGAACTAAGAGTTCAAAAAAATAAAAGAAAAAAAAATCAAGAAATAAAGGAGAAGAAAGAGGAGAGAAACGGAATAAAGAGAGGTAAAGTAGCACAAACTAAAGTTTATATCATCAATCTACATTATTTCTGAGAGGAAACATAATAATTGTATGAATTAAATTAGAGTACAATCAAAAAGGACCAAAAGTCCAGAAAAATGCTACAACAAACATGCACCTACAATAAATGTACAAACAGCACTCAGCCTTGCAACAATAAAATAATAATAACATTAATAATAATTAAACCTTAAAAGAGTCCTGATAAATGAAAACTATCTATTACTTAAATCCCTAAATCCTAACCGTAATAAATAAATACTACATAAAATAAACCCAATTTTTAAGTTTATGTTTATCCCAAAAATAAGTTCACAAATCTCCATCCTGCCTAGTGCACTAGAATCAAAGTATGCAAAAACAAATAGAATCACATTATTAGGCCTAAAAAAAAAAAAAACTAACAAATGTGATATCAATAATCCTCTGAATAATTTTGGCACGCACCTTGGACTCCAGCAGAGAAATCTCTGAACGAAGTCGATCACTCTCCCTCTCCAACGACTTTATTCTTCTAGCTTCATTGTTTAACCTCTCATTGAGCAACTTTATTTCTTCATGTTGACGACTATTAACTTCTTTTTGTTCACATAGACTACATTCCAATTCTTTAATATAGCATTCTTTCTTTGCAAGCGATGATTCAAGCTCCTGATGTGCAAGCAAACCAAGAGACCAAACAATGAACTTGAGGAGAGATTTCATGAATTAGAAATAGTACAGAAAAAGAAATTCTAGAACCTGAAGAAGAGTTCGACTAGCTGCTTCATCTCCCGCTTCATCATTCTTTGACCACTTAATTTCATTGACGACATTTCTCAACTTATCTCTTTCTTCAGAAACCATAGAAAGCTGCAATTTACCATAATTGTTCAACACAGATTCTTGAAACAAACTTGATCAGCAAGAAAGAAAAGAAGAGAATAGTAGATGGCATAAAAATGTGATGGTATAAAACCACCAGGTCACATGCTTACCATCGATTCAATCCGCTTAACCTCTGAATTTGATACGTCGACCTTCTCTTTGAGCAGTGTAGCCTCAGTTTCAGCATTTTGTTTATCAATTTGTGCAGCATCTAGAGCTACCTCCAATTGTTTCAAGCGGGCATTTGCCTCACCCACCTTCATCATGCTATCAATTACCTCTCTGCATTAGATGGGAAAAAATCAATAATTTGGAACTGAAAAACATGATTATGCAAACAATGTACAATTCAAGCTGAAGAAAATATGAGCATATCTCCCAGATAGAATAACAAGTGGAGAAAAAAAATAAATTTCTTTTGCAAAGAGGGGAGGGGGGGAAGATGCCACGAAAACAATTTATTGATAAGATAAAAAGTAATTCATATAAAGGCAGCAATTGGACAACCTTAAAACCCTCGTTAATACATCAAGAACAATTAGTACCAAAACAAAATAAAAATCCCAGAGTCCTGAAACCTCAAGGAGAAATGAAGATAAACAAAGTTCGCAGGACCATTCTGAACCTTCTGCAATTGATTCAAACACCAAATAAATGAAAACACATGGTGTCATTGGGTGAAAACCAGACCACTAAAAGAGGCTAGAAATGATTTGGAGGTTTCCAGTGACCAAAATTAAGCACGTGCTACAAGCTGATTTTTTTTTTTTTTTTATTTTAAGAAAACTTATTAAAACAAAAACAATGTACAAAAGATAGTGGACAAGGTATCCACCGGCATCTGAAAAACAAAAAGACACCCGAAAACCCTTGCTCTCAAAAAGAAATAAAACAAAACAAAGCTTGCAACTCCATCAGACTCTGCAACTCTAGAAACCCGAACAACCCTACCCAACTGCAGCTCTCCAAACCAACAGAAAAGTTATCCATAGACCTAAAATGCAGTTCATTCTAAAAGTTACCCATAGTATCACGTTATAGATACATGGCATGATACCAGAGATAAGCTACTTCCCAAGCAATGTGTATAGAGGTTGAGTTATTTCTAGGATCTACACAAGAGAGACATGCATGCATACAAGAAACAATAATAAAAAATAAGCTAGAAATAAAATATTCATACAAAGCTTTTGACATTTCAGTCTCAATATATTCAGCCTCAACATAAGGACAAGGTTTAAGTTTATTTTTAATTCATTCATTTTTTTAAGGTATATTCAGATCTCAGAAGGGAGTAATGACAAAATGGACTAGTAAGCTGTGCAAAGGATGATCAGGTTCTCCCATCAAAAGAAAAATGACATTATGATATTATCAATGTACTATTCTGTTTTAATCACCATATAAGGAGTCACGCCCTTCCGGGCAGTGCCTGCCCTGCCTTTTTTTTTTTTTTTTTTTTTTTATCAGCTGCCCCGCCTTTAAAAAGAAGAGGAAACAAGCAGGCAAGCAGCCCGGCATTGTTTAAGTCTATGATTTATGAAATTATTTATTCTTCAAACTGATCCTGGAAAGCTGGCTCAAATTACTGACATGAAGCTATTAACATACTTTTGTAAGGCTGCCAATTTAACAGGTATATCCTCAGCACATGACACGCCTGGAATGTCTTGAATCATCAACTTCCAAGATGTCAATTCATCTTCCAACTTCTTCATACTTAGTTGGAATTCTTGTAATTTGGATAACTCTGACTCTGCCCTCTCTCTACGGCCCTTTTCTTCCAACAATTTCTCTTTCAATAACTCAACACTTTCATGAGAAGACTTTAGCTTTCTTGCTTCCCTCACTTCAGCTTCCTAGTAAAATGTCAAAGAAAATTAAACAAATAATCAGATAATCATAAGAGGAAAGAATCCTTGAAACAACATAACAATCAGTACAACACAACATAATCTGTTATTATGAGGCATTTATTTCAATCTCAATGCAGCTCGAGACATATACTACATTGTGCTACATCAGTTTTGATTCAGAGAAAGAAGTCCCCCTCTTGCCCAATTCTATTTCAATTGTTAGTATCACTTGGACAAACACAATTATTGTCTACATCTCCAAGAGCAGAGTCTTGAAAGGCTAGGAATCCTATTACAAAAATTTAACTCTTTGTGACTCAATTTGAAATATTTAAACATTCAATTGCACCATATTTTCAACTTGTTAGAAAAAAAAGTTTTCTAAGTTACAATTATGAATGAGATTTTATAGGGGAAAGAGGAGAAAAGAGACGAAAGCAATATTTTTATAAGTTTTATACAAATTTAAGAAACAAAATTTATTGGAAATAGAGGAAAAGTAAAAGTAATGAAAGGAGGATGAGTAGTCCATCCTATGTTAGCAGAACAATGTTAGAGTAAAAGATACAACACACTAGGAAATAAGAAAATCAGTCATACACAACACTCTGCCAATCCCTAAAAACAAAGCTCCTGAAAAAAATTTCAAAGCAGATGAATCCAAAGCTCATAATGACAGAAAATACAAACATTCTCCCAAGATTTAACTATTTCCTTCACTCCAAACAATAAACTTTTACCCTTCTTCATCTTCCTCAATCCTCCAAAATCTATGCTAAGAATATGAAAAGCTGATTGAGGCAAAACCTAAACTACCACCGCTAAGCATAGCAATCTACTCCACAAGCCAAATCACATTCCAAAAACAATCATGCATTGACAAAGTAATCAATATATGTTTTTTTATCACACTATGCCAAAGTAATCCAAACTTTAATATACACATATATTAAAGCATACAAATCAGGCAAAATAGTAGGTAACTTTACACAATGTTATTCATTAGAAAGAAGATATCAAGGATGCAAACTTACATAGTTCCTAAGCTCATCTTGCAGATGTTTGACCAAGATATTGTTCTCTGTAGAATTAACTTCTGGAAAAGTGAAACTTGATAATTTCTTCTCTACTTCACTCTTTTGTTGCAAACACTGGAAAAAAAAAAAAAAAAAGATGATGCAGCATTTTAATCAAGTCATGGTACCATAAGACAGTTATTCACAATAATTATCAAGCACAACACTTATATGAATTCCTAATATTAAACAAGAAGACAATTTAATCTAAATGCCAAGCAGAAAACCTTTCACATTGTTACGGTGACACTTAAGAACAAAATGTCAAAAGCCCAATTCAATAAACAAAAAAATGATAAAAGGAAAAGGCAACATTGTTGGAATTGTTAAGGGACAGGACATTATGTAAATAAAACAAACAAGAGTTGCAGAACATATCAAATGGTATCTAAGAGCCAAAGACAAATAAGAGTTGCATACCTCATTAAGTTGCTTCTTAAGATCATCCAGCTGCTCTTTCAATAGCTCCGATTCTTTCTCAGCATTATGAGCTCTGCATTCCATTCGTTCAAGCTAAAAACAATAGAATGTGGAAAGTTAAACAACAATAGACAGACAATCAAATTTAACTCTAAGAAATCATCACTCACATCTGCAGTTATTCTACCAACAGAAAGCTTGGATTCTCTGTTCAGATGAGCAAGATCATTATGGAGACGCTTTTTCTCCCTTTCTATGCTGTCAGAAAGATGGCTTAGTTTTCCCTCCAAAACACTTGCTTTCTCCTCAGCTGAAGCTGCTGAAGACTCGGCTTTCATGCGAATGTTCATTTCATTTTTGAGCTTTACCTGAAATTTGAAATGTGATATGAAGAGTAGGATAGGGACAGAGTTTTGTTGATGTAGTTTGAGAATTAAATCCTAACTCCCACCGTCATGGCGTACAAGAAATAATTCGATGAAAGATAAATACCAAACACGGCCAAGAAAACAGAAAATAATAAACCAACAAGCACACACAATCACACCAAGATTTGTTACAAGGTTCGGCAAAATCCCTGCCTACGTCCCTGGGAGATCTCCGCTCTTCACTATGGGAATAGTAAGTATAAGATTACAATTGGACTAAATCACATAACCCAATCCCCAAATCCCTTGTACACCCTTTCACAAAGTGTTCCCAAGAACCCTAGCTCTCTCACCCAAGATTAATTACCTAATCTTGATCTCACCTATTCTAGATTGTGTGCCTCCCAAGAATCCCAAGGACTTGCTCACTCTAATCTGATTCTCTTAGGTTATTCTAAGCCCCTAAGGTCCTATTTATAACCATAGGCCTTAGATTACAATCCTAGATAAAGGAGGAAGAAAGTTAACTTTGAGTAGGAAATAAGTTTCCTTTATACACAAGGAAAACCTCAAAACTTGCCCAAAACGAAGTCTAAAACGCACCAGGAATCAATAACCTTCCAACACCTATTTGGACTCTTAACTTCATCCTAGAATACCATGGAAATCCTCCATGAACCAGGAAATCTTCAAATGTGAGCCAAATTAACAAGTTTCAAATTCCAAATGGAAAAAGAGGGTAAAAAAGGAAAAAGAGAAAACAAATCAATCATTCTTTCTAGAAAAAAATAGATGACGACCAACACATTTCAATCACAAAAGAATTACATGGTTCATATACTTTTCCAGTTAGCCCACAAAATTTAAAATGAAAAGATTAGCTACTTGATTTGGAGATTTCACATATGCTATGAGTAAAAGCAAACCACAGGAAATTGCCTTTGGACTTATTGGCATCTCCATGTCCCGTAGGTATGGATGAAGACTGAGATTGTAGGCTTAAATTGAATTGGGTGTGTGTACTGTAAATACACACTGTAAACTAGCAAAAAAAAAAAATTCTACAGTTACAAGAGAGCACAAGAGAAAGAGAGAAGCCTAATTCTCAAATTAAATGATTAGATAAGAAAAATTAATGTCAGAATTTGAGGCTTTACTTATGATATGATTAATCAACCACCAACTACATAAGGTATAGAGAGAGAGAGAGAGAGAGAGAGAGAGAGAGAGTTGTAGATGAAGTCAGATCATCTTAGATAGATAGGTTTAAACGTGTACCTCAAGTTCGGTGAATGATTGCATTTGTTTATGCAATCTTTCCTGAGAATTGTGCACCTCCTTTAAAAGCTGCTCCTGCAGAGCCTGTTCACGTCCCTTTGCAGCGGCAAGTTCCTGTTCCGTATATAAGAATTGGTCCAGAAATTTCTTCCTCTCAGATTCTGCAGCACATATGCCTAATTAGGGGCCACAAACTTAAAATGGATAATCCAAAGAAAATTTCAAATGGTTAGGTTGGCAAAAAGAAAATGATGACCAAGTATAATATTAATAACTTTTTATTTAAAAGAAATGAAAAAATTTATTTTACCAGAGTTATGAAATATTTCACAGGATGACATGAAAGAGCAGTGACACGAACAAGAAAGAAAATATCTTTCTGCAGTATCTTTTATAATTCTCAGGTTTTGCAATGTAGAGTATTATTAGGGGCCCACTTAACACAGAGTGGAGACCTGTCTCTTATGGTTTTAAGTTCAAGTTACTATGAGCCTAGGATTAATCAGAAATTGAGTTTCGGTTTAGGAGATATAAACATTTATATTCCAGGGGTAGATTTGGAATTAACAAAATCCTTCCATAATTGTATATTTTTCTAAAAATTTTGGCCTAAGGTGTTCTAGTAATTTGGAAGAGTCCAGAATTTTTCTTGATTCTTAAGTTAGTCATACATGATTGTTAACCAGTTACCATATTCACTATTCTAGTCCCAGCAAGAAAAGAAAAGGTTCAAAAGTGTATATATGCATTCTACTCAAAAGAAACAAGACTCTTAACAACGGAAGTGATAAGATTTGTTGGTTTGCCACTAACAGAAATGAAGAGGTTGTCGTAGGGATTCGGACTCAAGATCTCCCGCTCTGATACCAGGATAATATTTTGTTGATATTCCATTGTTCCTAAAAAAATTAGGTTGTGGTTTCTTCACTCTTTGCAGTTCTAATCCTTTTCCTTCTCTTACCCAATTAAAATCCTAAAATCCCAAGTGTTTTCCACAAACTTTAGCCCTAAAATAACCCTCCAACATAGTTTCAAATCCCAAAGTATTGTCCAGAAATTCCTAGAACCAGTTTATTTTTAAACCATGCCTATTTTCCTTACATTTTCTTCCAAATCCTAAGGTGTTCTACCAACCTTGCACTTCTTCCTCCGCAACTTCTTTTGAAACTGAAGCTGCACTTTCTTCACTCTTTGCAGTTCTAATCCTTTCCCTTTTCTTACCCAATTAAAATCCTAAGATCCCAAGTATTACCCACGAACTTTATCCCTTAAATAGACTTCCACCATAGTTTCATATCCCGTATTTATGCTGTCCAAAAATACCTAGAACCAGTTTCTTTTAAACCACCCCTATTTACCTTTCATTATTCTTTCAAAACCTAAGTTGTTCAACAAACCCTAAACTTCTTTCTCTGCAACCAAAACCCTATGCACCGCATGTTTAGTTTGCAGCTCTGCTAACCTAAACCCACCACATAAGAAAACTCAGGAAAAATTATCTAGGTGTATCCTACATCAAAAAAACATACATACTGCTCTGTATAAGAAAAATAAAAATTCATTAACTTTGTCATTCGTCAATAAAAATCTCTTTAAATGGTTACTATATCACCATTTACATCCCTAGATGATCCAATCAAGTAAAGATATTTTTTTTAGAATATATGTGCAACATTAATGTTTAGAATGAAAAAATTGCAATTCAGCCTCCAAGAAGACACAGAAAAATATGAGCATGAAATAAACAGAAATACAACATTCAACTGTGAGAATCATAAGACAGAAACTTTGGGGAAAATAAAGAAGAAGAAAAAAATTGATGTTAAGCAATATATTGGAACCATCTTATTCCAAGAACCCACCAACTTTGCGAAAATTCTCATTCAATGCCTCGAATCTAGATTGATAATCCTGAACTTGCTGCTCTGCAGTGCTCAAGGCATCTATAAAATCTGCTTTTACCTGTGATAAAGGGGGAGGAAAAGGTTCATCTGACCCATAAATGTACAAAAATATATATATGTATACACACACACATAATGTATTAAGGTCTACAAACAAAAGAAACAAAACACTGATTATTATCATGCAAAATCCGTATTAGATAAGGAACTCTGGCCTCTAAAACTCGTATGAAAAGTCCAGACAAAGTCAAAGGTTTGGGTGATAGCAAGCAGAATTCAAAGGGGATAAACAATCTGCAGCGCGAATGAGCTTTACATTTATCATATATAATGATAAAACTAGATGCAAGAAACTCTAAAATACGATTTTCCCCATATATGAGAGTTAGCTGCCAGAATGGAATGAAGTCCACAATGGAAAATTCAGTTAATCAATTATATGATTATTCACGTAATCTGACCCAACATTGATGGTGAAAAAGGATTCATTTCAGTGGCAGTAGATGTAAAATCCATCACCCAATTTATCAATCGATTACCATTTGGCGGCATTGGTAGGTGCAGAGCATGTGGTCGGAAGAGTCAGTGGGTGGAGCGGAAGGAGGAGGAGGGTCCTCGTAGATGACGAGAGGGCCAGGCGGAGGCGCCGGGCTCTCCTTCTCCGCCGACCGTTGCTTCTTCGCTGGGGGAGTCCTCACTATCATCTTCAACCTTCAATCGATCCCTAACCTAACCCTCTCGCTCTCTGTGGGTGTGTGTGCGTGTGGCCTAATTTAAATGGAAGGGCGCCATTTCTGAAAGGCTTTTCGTCTTCGAAGCATGACACTACAATTGCAGAGAAAATAGTGAAATACCACCCAAGCTAATAAACTAGGCGCTTTTTTATAGATCATATTTTAAAATTGTGCCCTTCATTAATAAATTGGTGTCGTGGTGTAGTTGGTTATCACGTCAGTCTAACACACTGAAGGTCTCCGGTTCGAACCCGGGCGACGCCAAGTTTCATATATTCATGTTTATGAAACTTTTTATTTTGTCACTTAAAACTTTTATTTATTTCTCACTTTAATCAATTATGTTAAGAAATTCATTAAAAGTGTTGACATGACATAGAAACAAGAAAAATTTCAAGACTTGAGACTTCTTTTTTCGGGTTAAGAGCACACATCTTTTAATCTTGTTCTCTTCATCAAAAAGAAGCAAAGGCCACATCAATAGCTTTTTTTTTTTTTTTTTTTCTTTTAACTTTCATCCTTCTTCTTCCCATTTTTTTGAATCCATGGACCATGGAGCCAAAGCGCCCTTTTTCTTTTCTTTTTTGCGGATTGAACCAGATCTCCTTTTTTTTTTAGATCTAACCAAATCCTTTTTTTTTTTTTTTTGTGGGTTAGGCGAATCCTCTTTTGTTTTTTTTTTTTTGTGGATTAAGCCGAATCTTTTCTTTTTTTGTGGATTTAGTCAAGTCCATGTTAAAGAACATGATGGTTTCAACCAAAACCAAATTTGGAATAGCAAGGTTTCAGTCGAATCCCTTATTTGAAACTCATAATGGTTTCAGTTGAATCCATATTTTGAGAAATTAGGAAGTCATGACTTTGAGGTAGAATTTAGACTTCATGGACCATTGATACGCTGCATGTGACAACAGCTAGAAAACCTAAAAGTGAGAGGATTTTAGAAGAGTTGCCATCTACCTAGAAGTGGCGAAGCTTGGACTGTAGAAGTAGCACGTCCTTCCTCCTCCTTGGAACCCTCTCTTCTGCAGCCTGTGTAGATTTTCTGAATGAGATTTCTTAAAACCTCCACCTCCTTTTATAGGTAACATAGGAAGCTAATAGATGTGATCAAATGAAGATAATATGAGATGACCACAATTTGAATTCAAATTCCATCTGATAAGAGATAATCAAGTACAAACTTGAAATTATCTGATTATGTGTTGTTGATACCTACATTTTAAAATCAACTCAAACCATCAAGTAATTATCTCTCTTTTTATTATTTTTTCATTGCATTTATCTAATTTATGTAGAAATTTGTTCCCTTTTGGAAACTCCAACATAGGGCTTCCATCCCCATCACCTTCTTTTTTGTTATTTTTTTTTAGGCTTATTCACACCATTGTCCCTTGTAAAATACATTTTTTTTCATTTTGCCTCCTGAAACTTAAATTCTCTCAGTTTTCTACCTCAACTTCACACAGTTGTTACAAAAGACCTATTCCATTAACTTCGTCAATATTTCCGTTAAAATAGCTGACGTGACACCTATATAGCATGGATGAAACCATTTTTTAGTTATGTAAGATCCATCTGAACAAAAAAAATTATAAAAAATTGACATAGATCTTATTATTTTTTAGTTTAAAAATTATTTTTTATTTTTTTATTTTTTGTTCACATGGATCTTACAGAACTAAAAAATGGTTTCACTCATGCCATATAGGTGCCACGTCAGCTATTTTAACGAAAAAATTGACAAAGTTAATGGCATAGGGTCTTTTGCAACAACTGTGTGAAGTTGAGGTGGCAAACTGAGAGGATTTAAGTTTTAGGGGGCAAAGTGAAAAAAAATGTATCTTATAGGGGGCAATAGTGTGAATAAGCTATGTTGATACCTACATTTTAAAATCAACTCAAACCATCAAGTAATTATCTCTCTTTTTATTATTTTTTCATTGCATTTATCTAATTTATGTAGAAATTTGTTCCCTTTTGGAAACTCCAACATGGGGCTTCCATCCCCATCACCTTCTTTTTTGTTATTTTTTTTTATGGTTCAACAACATCATCATTGCATTTTATCTCTATCGTCTCACATAATCTTCATCATCTTTATATGGGTTATTTGTTGCATGTTACATGCGTTAACCATGCTTTCAATGATTCATTCTCTACTGAACCTCCAAGCTCACCCCCGGGCTTTTGTGCTTAACAATAACAATTAATGAGGATTTTGTAAAGCCATGAAGAACTTAGCTAGGGTGGTGTAGTTTATTTGGAATTGAATTTTTTGATCGTTTGGATTCTATTTGATGTTTTATGTGGATGGTTATCGAACTTTTGACATGATAGAGTGTTTGATGGTTTTAAATTTAGAATTGTAAAACATTTGGGATGTTGGATTTTTTTATTGGTTTTGAACATGTTGTGATTATGAAATTTTAGTTTTAAACTCGTGCATGATTTTGTAATGATTCTTGTTGTTCTGAATTTGTGTCTTATTAGGGTCGTTTGAGGAATCATGCATTTGGAGATGTAGAAATATTTATTTTGGATTTATAAAGTCATGACATTGTTCAGGTAATCAGCAGTTTGAAAAACTAATTTGAACTTTATTTTCGAAAAATGTATTAAATGGGATGTATTTTACGAAACCTCAAGGTTGTTCCTGAAATCTTAGACTCTTAGGAAGGTTATAGCTTTGGTCTCATACAAAAATCTCGTGTATTGAATTTATTATGAATTTTTCAAATTAAGTGTTTGCTGCAAAAACCTGAAATTCAGGATACAAGTTAGATTTCTTAAAATATATTTTTTTAATACTTTCAGGTCTTAATAAACTGTGATCTTTTGTATGATTGATTTTTTATATATGTCCACTTTCATTTGAAATTGATATGACATTATTGGAAATAACTGGTTTATAGCTAATAATTTAACAATTAATCACTCCTTAATTCATGAATGGGTATATTCTCGAGTTGTGGTGTGACATTACAAACACTGTATTTCGTGCATCTTTGTGTTGTGTATTTGTGAGATCTAAGTTAGAAACTTCATCTCTTCCCCCTAATTGCATAGTGTCAAATACATCATCTTCAATCTCTCATTCTCCAAAGGCCTACGATTGAAATAACAATTAAAAGGCTATGTCCTCTCTCTTCACGTTGAGAGTCAGTGGCATCTGCTCATGATGCCCTTTCTATGGCTTTTTGCTTGAGCTTTTCTCAAATTTGGGGTTCTTTGCCTCTTTTGTCTGGGGTTTTTTTGCCTCTTCTAATAGGGCTTTATGCCTCTTATCCTTTCCTTCCATATTTCCTCTTTTTTCGGCCCCCATTGTCTCCCTCAAAGCCTCCCCTTCTCTGAAACCCTTTTTTCAATCCCTTTCCTCTTCCATCTCTTTCAGGTTGATACTTTCATGTGCTTGACTTCAACCAGCAGCTTCGATGTCTTGTTTCTCTTGGTGGCTGACACGTGGTATAACTAATCTAACGTGTAAGGATATTATTAGACGATGTGTTTATATTAGTAGGGTATAGTATTAATAACATCTACTATATTATAACACATGGACTGGTTATACTACGTGTCAATATATCGATTATACAGAATAATTTCTCCCTTTAGCTTGTGGTGCTTTTGGTTTCGTTTGGTGTTGTGCTGGTGGCTGTTGTTTGCGTGTGCCGGTGTTTTTGTAGGTGGTTCTAGATTGGTGTTGGATCGGTTGAGATATGGTTTGGGCAGAAAAGCTGATTGCTTTGAGGTTTTGTTTAGGGTTTGATTTTGTTAAAAACATTTGAGGAATTTAATTGTCGTTTTGGTTTGCTATTGTAGTTGTTTTGCTTTTTAGTTGTTTAGTGTGTTGGGCTTTGCCTCTTTGGGCTTTATTGTTGTTTTTTGTTTGGTTGGCTTTTTGGCCATCTTTGTTTGTATCCCTGCCTTTGGGGCTCCTTTAATATAATGATGTTTCGACCAAAAAAAAAAAAAAAAACTCTCTCATTCTCCAACCATCATTAGCAACTGCGGCTTTTTTTATTTATATCCACAAGTTAGAACTATTACGATGTGAGCTAATATTATTTTCTGTTTTAACACTCTGGATGCAATTTTAAGGAGTTTAAATTCAAACTAATTTAGGATTTCTTACTCCAATATCATGTATCCGAGATAAAATTTAGGGGTGGGCATTAATACCGAAAATACCGAAACCGTCTCGTTTCGTCTCGTTCCGTCCCGATCAATCCCGTCCCGAAATTTTGTTCCTTCATCCCGTCCCGATCCCATCCCGTCCCGTTCTTAAATGGGACGGGAACGGTTCTGATGTTTAAAAACCATCTCGTCCCGTACCGTCCCGAATTAATTATATTTTTTTTATTTTTTTTTTTTATTTTTTTCTCTCTCTAACCATTTAATTATTATTTAAAATTTTAAAACTCTCTCTCTCTCTCCCCAACCCCACCCGTGACTTTTTCTTTCCACTCTCTTCCTTTTTCTTTCCTTCTCTCTTCCTTTTTCTTTTTTCTCCCTTCCTTCTCCCTTCCTTCTTTCTCCAGCCCGTGCCTTCACTTCTCTCTTCCTTCTTCTTCTTTCTTCTTCTTTCTCCCTTCCTTCTCTCTCCAGCCCGTGCCTTCACTTTCTTTTCTTCTCTTCATTTCTCNATTTCTCTTCTTCTCACTTCCTCCATCTCTCTCTCGCGACCAGCACCTGTCCAGCCACCTTAAACTCGAGCCACCCAACCATTTCCAGCCCGTGCGCGACCCAGCCCAGCCACCCACCTCGCCGTCCGGCCACTTTCCCAGCCACCCAGCCACCTATTTTTCTTCTTTTCTTCTTTTTGTTTGGGATCGGGTTGGTACCGAACCCGTACCGAATTGGTTTGGTCCGGGACGAGACGGTACCAGAGCTCCAAAACGCCCACCCCCGTCCCGTACCGATCCCGAATCCAAAGCATGAGATGGGAACGGGATGAGGTTAGTCCCGTCCCCCCTCGTCCCGTGCCCACCCCTAATGGCTGATGNCCGATATTCTCAAAAGTTAATCAATTAAGATGTGACCAACAATTATTTTTGTCTAATACCGAAATGGTGAGTTTCCATAGTAAAAATAATAACTGATCATGAATTTTTTTCTAGTTCATCAAGAAATGCTTCATTCATTATGCATAAAGGAAATACTAGCCAATGACATAATAACACGTGTCTAACAACCTTCAAGAATTTTGGCGTCATAAAGCATATAACAGAAGGTTTTGGAATTGTCTAACTATCCAACCAAACCAGCAACCCGGCTGTTCTTTATTTACTACTCTATCCACACCCACGTGATGACCCATCACTATGCAGGCGTACATACCAGGCTTACCAGCTCACATAATTGTAACACATTCATTATTGTTCTATGATAATTGTCAGGTACATATAACTTTTTGATTTCACTTTTGTGAGAATTTAACGTGGATGCCATCTCCAAATCCAATAAGTGGGCGTCGAGCAATGCCTCCATCCTTTATTTTTGTCCACCTATCAACAACACAAGTCAATACGAGAAGTAAAATTAAAAATAAATACAATGTGAGAGAGCGTTCGAACTCTCTGCATCCCTCATCTGCATCTCACACTAATACAAGACTATAATTAGAGGGAATTAAAATGAACCTGTATTTGGAGACCAAGACGTGGAGAAAGGTAGCAAAGACCACTTTTGTGTAGTCTGCCCCGGCACATTGTCTTGATCCTCCACCAAAAGGTGTGAAATTCTTAGCTACGGTGTATGAGTCAAACTCCTAGTTTCCATTAAAATATAAGAGAGAAAAAAAATATATATATATCAGTTTTCAAGGATCGAGATCGATCCGTTTTGATTATGTGTCGTTAATTCAGATAAAATTAATTGTAATTATGCAAAATATAATATGAATTCACAGACCTTCCAACGCCATGGATTAAAAGCAAGTGGATCTTTGTATTTTACAGGATCGAGATGAAGAGCAGAGGTAACAACCATGATGGTCCAATCAGCTGGAATTGTATATCCTAGAATTTAAATATATGCACAATTAATGCAACTTAATTATTGAATAACATTTTGTAATTAAGTAGATAAACATATATATAATAATTATGAGATGGATTAAACTAGTTTTAATTATTAAGTGCAAGCAAAGCATACCCCTTATTTCGATATCTTTCACAGCTTTTCGCAGCAATCCTGGCGGATTACTTGTTAATCTAAGAGTTTCACTGACTACCTGTTTATGATTCCAAGAAATTAAGCATAAAAATTTACAAGATCAGACTAGAATTTAATAAGAAAGTAGTTAAGAATATATATGATGAGAATATGAGATAAGGTTGTACAACTCACATGATGAGTGAAAGTCATTGATTTGTATTCTTCCCAGGTGAGTGAAGAATCTGGTTCAGCTCTGGTTTTTAGAATTGCCTCATGTTCAGCCTGAGAAAACAATAGATGATCAGTATTATATATATTTCAATACCATATATATGTATATACGAAAATGTTCTATTGTCAGGCTTTGAATCTGAATTTGGTTGACTCTTCACTTAATGTGTGTGGTCTAGATTTACAGTCTCAGAAGAGAACATTTATGAAAATGTTTTCTTGTCCTACTGACTATGAATCTGGATGAGTGATTAGGTTGATTCTTCACTTAATGTGTGCGGTCCAGACTCACAGCTTGACAAGAGAAGATTGCCCTATATATATAATTATGAGATTGCTTGTTGGAAAAGTAATGTTGACTTGAATATGCATATGCATATATATAATAAATACATACAGCTAATTCCTCCAATACTGCAGGATGCTCTGCCAGTAACTTGAAACCTACTGATATTGCTGCTGAAATGGACTCAAAGCTAGCAAATAACACCCCATACAGCAGATGCACAATGAAATCCTCTGTTAAGAACTTCTCTGTGCCTATGTCATTCATCACTTGATCAAGGAAATCTTCTTCCTGTGCCGACTCCGGTACAGCAGCACGTCTCTCCTTTACCATGTTCTTCATCATCGTAATTACTTTCTCTTGATCCTGCATATATCGGAATCGAGATTTGTTAATTTTTCCTACATCTCCAATATATCAACCATTTGATACATACTATACAAATCACTTTCTTTCACAAGAAAGAAAAAAATAATAATAATACTAGAGGCATCAAATTTACTCACTAAATAACGAGTCAACTAGTATTAATAAACGAGGTTTAAAATAAGGTCGGAATAGAATAAATGAGATACCGTCACATCATTTAGTGAATAAATAGTCAGTGATCGAGTGTAGTACTGCTGAAGAAAATGGATAATTACCTTTAAACACTTGTGGAATGCAGTACCAGGGATATTCAAGGGCAATGAGGTAAGACCTCTCAAGAGTGTGGCATACTTGTCACTTATATCCACTGGGGCTTTATCAGAATCATAACCACAGAGCAACCTTGCAGTAAATTCAACAACCATCTGTATGCAATGCATGTATATGGGTCAGCATGAAATTAATTATCATGTGCTAGATATATATAACAAGAACAACCCTATAAAGAGAAATGGGTGAATTGAGTTGAAATTATTTACAGCGGAAGCAGCATGTTTGATTTCAACAGATGACTTGGTGGACCAGTGGTTTAGGGTTTGATCAATGGTTGCTTCTAGTTGAGGAAGCTTTTCCTTGAGGGCCTCAGGAGACAAGTGATTCCGAAGACGGCTTCTGACATACTTGTGAATGAGACCAGGGCCACTGATCCTATTTTCGCCGTCTAATGCAAGGAGCTTGTTGAATGAGTCCAGGTACCACATTTCAACTGACCTTCCTTCTTGCGAAAAGATGTAATTGTTCACCTCAGGGTCAGCTGATACCACAACATGTCGACCTGCAAAACTTGTTCGAAATATGGGTCCATATCTGCAGAAAAATATGAAAGAAGATCAAAATTACATGCACAAATATGTACACATTATATATAGTTAGTTAGTTAGTTAGTTAGTTACCTCTGAATCCTCTTCTTGATGAATGGGTGAAGGTCCATGGAGTGACTAGGGATGAGCAACTCAAGGGTCTCTCCAATGAAAGGCAGGCCCATGGAACCAGGAGGAAGGACTCCATTGCCTTTGGCTTTTGGGGTCCTCCATTTGTTAAACCATTGAGTGTAATAGATCACAAGAAATGAAACTACAAACACTCCCACTATCCACATTTCTAGCTTCTTTCTTCTTGTTGTATATATCAAATTGTGTTTAATTGTGAACTGAAAAGGGCTAGAGGTAGAGAGAATGAAGGGTAAGGTAAAGTGGTGGGAGCTAGTGATAGTGATTCACATACAAGATCAAGCAACAAGATCGAGATGCTTATTTATATAAATTAAAGTAGATTGAGGCTAGACAAGCACCAAAAACTTATAATAATTGGTCTTTAAAAAAAGGAAAATGATTGCTGCCAAATCTTATTTTTAATTATTGGCACATTTATAACCCAAAAGTTGGAGATATTTTTTGTTAGAAGAGAACCAAAAATGGCAACTCCTTTGGTGCTTTCATAGACTTGTATAGTTGCAATTCTTTTTTAGTCACACACATATATTTGTCTTAATGTTTCTACCTACAACTTAAAAACTACAAGAAATGGGTTCTCGATCTAGTAGCATTAAGCTACTATATGCTGCACAAATTCAATATTAAAACTTTGTTGGCATATATACAAGGCAAAGAGATATATCTTGATTATTGAGATTTTATGTCGTTTGATATTTTTTTTTATTCAAGCAGAGCGGGATCGAACTTGGATGCAGAGGCAAATTTATGGTCATTCCAACTATACTACCTTATCAACTGCTCATTTCATTTAATTACAATCTAAATTTTACTAAAACACACTTGAATTCAAAGTTCAAATTTAAATCTTAAGCAGCTTATATACCCTATAAATGCATCATTGTCCTGTTATATCATAAAGTTCTGAAAGTTAATGGATTCGTGGGCTCCCATGCCAATCAAGCAATCAATGCTTCATATCTCAACCGGCGCGCCCATCCATTCTGTTGTCATAATATTATGTTTGCAATAAAATATAAAGACTAAAGAAGAAGAAACAAACACAACCGAATCTGCAGGGATATGGAAATCAAAGTAGTATCATGGACCTACTCCGATCTCATCTCTGACTGTAACACCAATAATTTAAGTTTTCTGTGTATCATGGATTTCTTGTGATGTTGAACAAATTAAGCGTAATTTACATGAATCATAATTTATATTTTCCGTTGGAATGAAAAGACAAAAAAGGATATGCATTTGTCGTTATTATGGCTTTGCCACACACTATAACCACATGGAAGAAAAGAGTCGAGCTTTCTTCCTTGTTATATACATGCCTATTTCATACTCCGATGAACACATAAAGGGTGTTCTTGAGTTCAAAACCATTAAATTAAAAATTCAAATAAATATTTATTGATTTAAAAATTTTACAATAAATCTAATTCAACACAAAAAAACTAATCTATCATGATTGTATATATTTAAATATATGTCTCTCTTATCACGTGGTGGTTGCACTTTGCACCAACCTCTCACGAATCACGAGGTTATGGTTGCACCAAAAAGATCAATTTGCTCCATATGTTGAAACTTGAAATTTCAAACCCCATCGATGTTTATTCTATTAAATAATTGATCATATAATAATCAATTGAATATCAGCAAAAAAAAAAAAAATTGATATCATAATTAATTTAAGATCTGAGAAAAAGATTCAAAAAGATAATAAGGACAGCTTCCCATGTGTGTTTGCAGAAAAACGAGAAAACATGAGTCACATGACTCTTTTTTTATTCATCTCACACTCACTCTCGTCTTCACTTGGCTCTTTGGCAGTAGTGCACATTCTATTATTGTCAATTAAAATTCAAAATCTCACCCTCAATTCATTCTTTTCTTCCACGTCTTTTTGAGACATATTACTACTCTCAAGAACTACACTTGTTATTCGATACCAGACCCACCTCGAATTATTACACCATGACTATTAATTCAATATGCGCATGAAAAAATAATTTTATGTAGGGTTAAATATAAAAATAGATCACAAACTTTCTAGTAATTCTCAATTTTGGTTCATTAATTATAAAAAGTATCAATTTGATCTACGAATTTTTCAAGTTGTACCAAATCAGTACAAACGTTAACTTGTATAAAAAAAGTTAAACGAAATTGGTTATGTGCACAACATGTGACCACATTTTCAAGGACATTTCAGCAGTGGTGGATCTACAATGGGATTAATGTGGTCACTTGACCCCATGAATTCAGAAAAGCTGGGCTAGATGAAAAATGAATGAAGCTTGGGTCTTAATTGCAGCCATGGCTGACAGGGGCAAGATTGCAGAATAGGGGCAAGATTACAGAGCAGGGGCAAGAACCAAAACATGGGAAAGAACCAGAGGTTGTCGCCTCCTGCTCTCTCGCTGTCGCCGTCGCCCCCTGCTCCCTCGCCGTCACTCGTCGCCCCCTACTGGCTGTTGCCTCTGCTCGCAAGTCGCAAGCCTCACTTCCGCCCCTACTGGGTTTATCTTGCCCCCATACCAGTGGATTTCTATATACGCCTCTACATTTCAATCGATTCATTACATTTTCATGTGACTAGTTCTGTTAATTTTGTGAATGTAAGTTAATGTTTGTACTGTTTTGATACAACTTAAAAAATTTGTAAACCAAATTAACACTTTTTATAATTACTGTACCAAATTGAGATCAGTGTAAAGTTAATGAGCCATTTTTGTATTTAACCGTTTTATGTAAATTTTATAGGGTATAAAGTACCGAACTCCCACAAATAGTTTATTTTGGTCAATGGATATTTCATTAAAGGCAAAAGCCAGAAAAGAGACAACAAGCAAATGCAGACTCCAACTAGCAAAACAAGAGATGCTAGGAAGGAGAAGGCATTCCCAAAAAGCCCCAAACCAGGGCAAAAACAGAAAAACCAAAGAGGATGGAGGTCTTTCAACCCAGTTGTCCATGCACATCCTCTGTTTCACACAAATAGTTTTTTTTTTGGCCAAGGTTTCACACAAATAGTTAAACATGTACAATTTGTCAATTTTTTATCCTCTTATATGTCCAAAAGTGTGCTTAACTTATCAGGAAGAATGATTCCTTACAACTAAGGAGGCCAATCATTGCTCATTTATATTTGGGATAATTGGGTATGAATACATTTCTAAACACAAGTTGCCAAGCCTACACTTTTCTTTTGTTAACCCGTTTTATTTTTCTCTGACCGAGAGAGCAGCCATGTAAAATGCATCAAAGGAAATTTCACAATCATGTGAAATATAGCATGATATGAACAAAATCGATAATAGAATCAAGCTTTTTGACAAAACAAATTTCAATTCATATACTACCATACATACAAACTGAGACTACACAAAACATTCAGATTCGTTACTTCAAAAAATTATTCAGAAGCATGCCATGAAAAAAAAAAAAAAAGAAGTTCCAGAGTCCTACTCCAAAAACTCCCTACGAAACCCTACGACTCAAGGGTAACTGCTGGATAGTCTTGATAGCCAGTGATGCTTGTTATCCTTATGCGTGTAATTGGCTGCATAAATGAGTTAAAACTGAATCAAAAGGAAAAATAAGTGTACAATATATAGAATTTCTTGGATTGATCCTACACATATAAATGTTCTCTTGTTCACAGTTTGGCAACATAACAATATTATTTTGTACGACTAAATCTAGTTATTGCTTACATCGACTCTTAGCTGAATGTGTGATCTAAATTCAGTCTTAACAATCTCCTCCTAATCAAATCCCTGACGTCCTTGTCAAGGCCCATAATCAAATCCCCGACAACCTTGTCAGGACCCAAACTTGTGCTGCAGTGCCCCCAAGCCTGCTTGATGGTACTGCGTTGGTTCTGATACCTTGTAACAACTCAAGGATGAGCTCCCCACATAGGCTCACCCTAAAAGGATTAGTAACTAATGGAGCTGCTTGTAATCGATTATATAGCCCAGACTGATGAAATACGTAACAAACTTTTGACTCAACAACCGCTCGCATAATCCACAAAACTATCAAACTGGGATATCACATTTTCTTTCTTCCTCTTACTTACGCTTTGCTTTGACATATTAGCCCTTTAACATTATAAAATACCACTCAAACCCCCTTTTCAAAAAACAATTCTTTCAAATTAATCTCAGACCTTAGCTTTTCCTAAAAAGACATTTGCACAATAACCCCTCTCGGATCCATCTCTTATCCCTTGTGTATCCATCTTGTATCCGTTGTATAAACAGGTCGTATCAAAAAGTTAAACTTGCCAAAATGTCAAGTAGATAGAAATTTAGAGTATCCAATACATGTCAAGTGTGTTAGTATTGAATACTCCATACCTAAACTTATTGAAATATCCATTCTTCCTAAGTTTTGTTCAAGTGTCAAATGAACTGGAGTGCATGACCGCTCTGGAAATAGGACTCAGATTAAATTACTGTAAATGAAAGATAAGGGTGATAGATTAAATGAAAGGAAAAGTCTTATTGCAGTAACAAGCATAATGCATAGACATGGATGCTCTAACTTTGTCTCTATCATCCTATTAGCCCCCCACCCCCCAAAAAAAAAAAATTGAAACTCTGTTTCTTACCTTAATATATAAAATCAAATCAATGGAACTTAGAAGGTATGAAAAAGTAAGTGCAATCACTATAATTGCACTCATGAATAAACTCCACTGTTCTGGTTAGTTCACAAAGAAATGAGATGAATGAGCATAATACCTGTCGGTGACCAATGTTTCTCCGATAATTTTTCTTCTTTTTATACTTGAAGACAACTACTTTGTTACCTAGTGTCTGCATAATAATAGGTAACAATCAGAGGCAAAAAATATTAACAAGATACTGACCACACACATTCTTTACGAGGGTAAAAGGGAAACATTCATAATGATCTAATGAATTACTTGTTCTTCAACTACAGCATGTATAGCAGCATTTGTCACCACTGGTTTTCCAATGTAAGTAGTTGTTTTTGTTCCCACAAGCAACACCTTGTTCAGAACAACCTGCACAAAATCAAGTTTAAACATCTTGAGGACAAAGCAATGATAAGCTCTTAGAAAATAAGAGCCAATATGATAAAAACACTGCTTTTATTAACAGAAAAATTAATGATTTTGGACCACTATTTAAAGGCTCTAGTGGCAACCAGACCACAGCGTTCTCCAATAATTGATGGAGTCTGGTAAAGCAAGAGTACATTTCTATAGAGTTAAAAGTATACTCATGTGGAAAGGGAGGTAAGGTGAAGAACCCGGAGCTTGGATTTGGTAAAACTAATTTCTCATTCAAGTGATTGATAATTTTGAGATTTGAGGTGGTTTGGTTCAGACTAAGAAGTTCCGGTCATGAGTGGTAGTGGATTATGAGGTTAACACTCAACAGTTTGATGCCTCTCACCGGAAATGGTAATGCATAAATCTACAATTAATGCTCGATATCGCCATGGAAAACGATATCAACCCTAAAAGTTAGACATTGCCACAAAACTACAATTAAAGCTACATATTTGCCATTAAACTACAATCACAATTACTTATTTCCATAAAACAATAATTAGAGCTCAAATGGAACAAAAATAACATGAATTCAAATAATGAATTATTAAAAACGAGCAGAATATTATACCTTATCATCGACATTGGCACCTTTCAGCCGGTGAATATAGATATATCGTCCAGGTATAACAATGTATTGTTTTCCTCCAACCTAAACAAACATAATACACAATCAACCCAGTCATAAGATTACCCAATCATTTATGGAACAACCCCAATTTCACTTTGAGAAAAATATTAAGAAATAAACCAAAATGTCAGCTGGGTACCCCACAAATTCACACTAAACAGCAAAATTAATGACCAAAATCGGCATATGGTAACTTGCAGTCAGGTTTTAAACAATCAAAAACAAATAAAAAAATGAAACAAGCAACATTTGTTATCTGGGTAGCCACAAAATCGCTCAATGAAGACATACCATAACAACAGCAAAGATTTCCTCACGTTTCGGGACTTGTTCCGACGGTGAGGCTTCAACGACTTGCAAGGCTGCAGGCTCCGACGGAGCATCGGGTTTGGCCTCAGGCTCGGGAGCTTGAACCTCGGGCTCGAGCACAGCGGTGTCGGACTCCGACGACTTGGGTACCTGAGGGAATGTGGGTCGGGAAGAGGAAGACGGCTTGTGCGGAGAAGACAGAGACAGAGAGGTGAAATTGGAAATGGATGGACAGAGGAATGCTGACGGGGTTGATTGTGGGGTTTGAAGCTTTTGTGAGATTTTGCAATGGGTTGCGAATGAAGAGCACAAGGAAAGAGTTGCAGAGGCCATTTTTGGAGGAAACGGTAGGAGAGGTGAGTTGAGTCACTCACTGCGCCTCTAGTTATGCCATAGACTTATCCTATCCTTTAGAAAAACCAAAAATTATATACCCTTCTAAAACCCTTTTTTACTAAAATGTGAAATTGTCTTGTTCAAAAGGTGGTTTCATTCAAAGCCCAAAACAGCCCTGACCAAAAGAGAAGAAGCCCAAAACAGCACACGGAGCCCAAAGAGTAATCTCTCTCTTCCCTTCTCTCTACCTCATTTCTGGGTTTCTGAAAATTTCTGGGTTAAGAATCAACAAATCAGAAAATCCCTTTCAATAATCTTCCTTCTAAGATTTTTTTCGTGTGCTTCATATTCCGATCAGGAGGCTGGCCACCGGGCCGGAGAGAGAGAGGGAGAGGGAAGGAGAGAGAGAAGTAGAGCACATATTGGGACTGAACTTCACCTGCAATGAGGTTTCTTTTCTTTCATTATTTTTTTTTTTAGTTTTTGTTTCAAATTAGACTTAATTATAGTTTCAAATTTGGCATTGCAGATTGAATTTTCGGAAGAACCAACGCGGTAACTATCAGTAAAATTTTGATTTCCAATAAAATTTTGATTTCGACAAAATAGATAAAAACGACAAAAATTATTATTAAAATATAAAAATTTTAAATGAAACTTAACTAATTGTTTATTTAACATATTATCTATTATATTGATAAAAAATATAGAATAAACTAAATTTATATGATAGGTTTGATGTGATATAAGTTAAATATAATACGCGTGGTAGACAAATACTTTTAAAAAAATGAGTCATCAATTAATAATTATATAAATAATATCTCAAATTAATTTATATTACAATATTAAATCATGAATTAAATAAATATTTAATATGATAAATATAATGCGTATTGAAGGTAAATACTGTTAAAGAAAAATAGTTTATTAATTAACAATTACATAAAAATGACATATTTTTAAGGAATATTTAATCATTTTGAATACAATTGTCCTTAAAACATATGTTGACAAATAAAAAAATGACATTTATTGTTATTTCTAAATCTCTTAACTCAATAACTGTATAATTGTTTAATCTTTCATGGAATAATTGTATAATTATTTAATCTTGCATGGACTAATTATATAATTTTAAAACACCTCAAATCTTGTGTAATTTATTTTCTCAGAGATACCTTAATTACTGATTTTGCACACCCAGATACCTCCGTCAATTATTCCGTCAGGCCTACCGATAATTGCCTACGTAGCACACTCACATACTTTAAAAAAAATGTCATGTGGACAAAAAAAAAATAAAAAATGAAATAATTATTTAAAAAAACTAAAAAAAAAAAAAACTAAAAAATAAAGAAAAAAAATAGAGTTGCAGGCTAGCTTGCAGCCTCCCTCCGCCTCCCACCCCTCCCTCCGAGACCCACCCAACCCAGCCACCCACCTCTCCGACCCCAGCCACCACGTTGTCGACCCACCTCTCTCTCTTTTCACGGCCCTCTCCTCTCTCTCTCTCTCTCT
>QANW01003840.1:864652-903006 GCA_003254865.1 Dryas drummondii
GAGAGAGAGAGAGAGAGAGAGAAGGTGAAGACTGTCACTGTGAAGTCGTGGGGGGGGGGGAGGGGGTTGGGAAAGTCAAATGTGTTCTGAAAATGGATGCAACCTCGAAATTTAGTTTAAAAAGCAAAATTTCAATCTCTCCGAAAAATGACAGACACACGTTGAGGGGCAACAAAATAATCGAAATATTACCGAAAGCATTATGGACTTTGAATAAAATTTAAAACTCTAAAAAAAAACGAAAAATTTTTTCCTCCTTGGTAACTAGTAAACAAAACCTTGTTTAATTGGTTGTTTGGAAATTTATTTGAATTTAATGTGTACGATGAAATTATTAGAAAATATGGCGTATAACTTATAATTCTTCATTATAGTTTGGTGTTGTTGTGAGTTTTTTTTTTTGATAACCGAGGGTGTCCTGGCCAGCTTTCGAGTACCAGATTATTCTCTTGGGCCGGTCAAAGGCAGACAATCTACGCCGGACCTAGGAGAATCACAAGGGATTTTATCTCTCTTGTTGTTGTGAGTTTTGACACCACATACAAAACTAATGAAGCCAATCGTCCATTTGGAGTGTTTGGGGGATTGAATCATCATCAGGAGACTGTTATTTTTGGGGCAGCATTAATGTATGATGAGAGTGCCGATTCATTTTATATGGTTGTTTGAAACGTTTTTGGGGGCCATGTCTAAGAAATCTCCAAAAACCTTCTTTACTGATCAGGATCCAACAATGGCTAAGGCTTGTAAGCATGTAATGTCCAACACATATCACATACTTTGCACATGACATATGATGCATAATGCCATAAAACATGTAAGTAGAGTATTTAATTAGGGGAGTTGATGGGGTTAAAAGTTGTCTATCAAAATTTATGGATCACTATTAAGAGGAAGATGAGTTCCTAACTGCTTGGGAAATGATGCTCGATGAATACAATGTACATGGAAATACTTGGTCAAGTAGCATATATTTGGGTTAAAAAAAAAAGGGCAATGACATATGTTAAGTGGTCATGCATGGTGAGTAGGAATGAAGACTACCCAACTTAGTGAAAGTTTTAATGCTAGTCTGAAAGAGTATGTGAAGCCAGATCTTGATGTGCTGCAGTTTTTCATGCATTTTGAGAGACTAGTCATTGATATGAGATATAAGGAATTGGAAGCAGAGAATGCTTTGTGTCATAAGTTACCTAAAGTTATAATACTTGTTTTTGTTCTTTAGATAATTAGGCATAGCTCCAATTATAGAGTGTCATTCGGACTAAAACCATATAGTTATTTAGATTTGTACTCAAATCCATTTTTTTAGGATAAGGTACAAAAAATGGACCCTCACATAGTTTTTTAATTTTGGCTCATATTATCTATTAAAATTAAGATAATAAACATGAATTAATTTTAAACATTATGAAAATAATATTCGTTAGGACATCTTTAATTTTTTATTTTTTATTTAAATATAGAGATAAGTAGGCTTGAGTCTTTTAGAAAAACAGTTTTTAGATAAAGACTGGGGGTATTTTAAAATTTATAAAAAAATCATTTTAATTCATAATAAAATCCTTATAATTTTATTAGAAATCATTTTAATTCATAATAAAGTCTTACTCGATTTGAAGAGTATTTCTCCTCTTAGGGTGTAGAGTAGGCTTTGTAGAGGCTGCATTTTAAGTTTTAACTCCGGAATTTTGGGCGAATCTCAGAGTTAAAACCTAACATAAAGCTGTCAAAAAGAAAAATAAAAGAACTTGATTAAAAATTCTAAGTCACTACCAGTCTTAATTTAAAAAAAACTCATAAAATGAACTGTACTCTAAGTCTCCCTTAAATATATTTATTTTTTATATCTTTTAGTTTAAAATTATTGAAGATAATATATGTTTTGGTAATTAATATGAATTAATTTAAATATTTTGTGTTTTTATTATGTAATTGACTTAAACATTTGTGTGATCCTAAGATATATTTGTACATTATATATAACAATGTTACAAACCAACACTCAAAAAATGATATGGTACAATTGGTACATTTAAATGTGGCTTGTGAATGACAAAAAAAAAAAAAAAAAGTTTCTTGTGCAGGCTGCATGTTAAGTTTTAAGCCTGAGATGTGTTAAAATCCTAAACTCAAAATTATAGAGTTAAAATCTAATATAAAACCGACAAACCATGTACAAGAATGAGACATAGGGTATAAGGGTTTAGGGTTAGGGTTTTAAGTTTAGCGTATAGGGCTTTAGGATGATATAATATTAGGATTTAAATATCATTAATTTTAGGATAATATTACGGAATTTTTGAAATAGAAAACATGGACAATATTTTTGGACCTCAACCAATTTTTTATATATATTCCTTTTTACAGATCTTTTACAAATATGCACATATTCCTTTTTTCATTTTACCTAAAATACCAAAGAAGTGATAGAGGCCACATCGAGACTTCTTCTCTTTGTTATATGAGGGGAGTTGCAAGCCATTATAGTTTTTTTTTTGTCGAAAAGGCCATGCATTAAAAAAGCCCAATAGGCAAAAATAAAAAGCAAGAGCCTAGAAGCTCAAAACACAACAAACAATTAATGAAAAGCCCAAACAAATACGCCTATCTAAACAAAAGACCAAACCCTAGGCGCAAGGGGTGATTCAGGAGAATCACGCCGTCGCCATGGATCGGAGGAAGATAGCCACCGTGAGGTGGAAGGGAGCAGAACACACAAAAGCCCCAATATGTCATCACATCAGCATCGAGCAGACACCACAGCCACCAAAAGAGCCAGAGAGACACCAAAATGGGGGAAGATGGAGGTGCGAACACTCGAGCCGAAGCGTACATCTTCCAATGGTGTAGTGACCACCCATGCAGAAAGGCACATGATCGCTTTGCGACAATCATGATCCAAACAACATAGTCGAAGATTAAAGAGTAGTCTCGAATATGATGAAGATGACGGGCCAAGAGTCGAGAACAGGCAGAAGTAGAGGTTGCCTGATGCTTGGCAAAGAGAAATTGAGACTAAGAGTAAGGGCATAAAAGAACTCCAGATCTGAGCATATGACTCAAGCAAAATCACCACAAATAGGGTGAAGCAAAAGTCACCACAAGGAAGATGAAGCAAAAGTCACCACAAGAGGGTGAAACAAACATCACAAAGAGGGTGGAGTAGATCTCAAAAACAAAAAAGAGATGGAAATCTGGGGGAGGGAGAGGGAGAATGAGAGGGCAGAGGGAGATAAGAGGCCAGGTAGAGGCCTCTCCCTCTGGAACAAAGACTGAAAGATCAAGTTGTGTTTGAGAAAAAGCTTTTTTTATGAAGGCTATAGTGAGTTAAGCCATTAAAGTTTATCTGCTAAGACTTGTCAACATTACTGCTTGAGTCACGAGGAGCATCAACTCATCATAGTCCGACATTAAGGGTTACATAATTTCCTTGCTAGTAGCAAGAGATAGAAGGTTTGATGACATTATTGTAAAGAGAATAGTATGAGAAAACTAGAAAAGAGAGAGAAGAGAGAAAACAAATAGCGAAGAAGATAAGTGTTAGATTGCTACTGCCTTTTATACCAAAGTTATAGAACAAACTCTAACAATCTTTAAGTATAGCAAACTCCAACAACCTTTAAGTATAGCAAACTACAAAAGCTTTAAGTCTAACAAACTCTAGTAGCTTTTAAGTTTAACAATCTTTAATATATGGAAAAACAAATCCTCCATCTCAAAGGTGAACGGTTTATGATGGAGGATGTGCCTAATGAGTCTAAGGGTAAACTTTAATGCATTGGCCCACTTCAATGGCTTGATTTCATTTCTCATTTTGGGGAACAAGAATTTCTACGGAATTTTATCTCAACTCATAAGTGCAATATTCTCCGAATCTAAAACAATTAAGCAGAACAATTATTATTATTTTCCGTTTGACCTAAAATACCAAAGAAGTGATGGAGGCCACGTCAAGGCTTCGTCTCTTTGTGATATTAGGGGAGTTGTAAGTCATTAAAGTTTATCTGCCAAGACTTGACAACATTACAGCTGGAGTCACAAGAATTCACAACTCGTCATAGTCCGGCATAGGCTTGTAATATGGGTTGGGTAGATAAGAAGGCCCAGGCCTACCCGGCCCTATGATTTTTTTGGTCTTAAAGGTTAGACAAGTTGGGCCGGGCCGGCCCTATATTATTTAAGCTAGGCCCAGCCCTACCCAAAGCCCTATGACCTTCGAGCTTATGGGCAGGCCATTGAGCCAGGCCCATTTGGCCTTATTAAATTTGCTACCCGTTTGACCATTTTTTGCTCCTTTTTATACAACTAAAAAGTAATTTTGAATAAAATGAGGTTTAAACCTTGGTTCTACTAGTTTGTTTTTACACTCTTTTGCTATTTAAACCAAAGATATTTTTTATTGAAAGCAATGAATTAAATTATAATATATAAATAAACTGATAAAAATTCTAAGACTAATAATTATGTTATAATGAGTTATTATCTTATTAGTGTAAAAATAAATAAATATTGTGCCGTTGGTAATATTAACAATCAAACTAAATTTAAAGTTTTTAAATATATCAATTAAATGTAACAATCAATTAATATTGATGTTTGCCTATAATAGTGGTTATGGGAAAAAAAAATTAAATGCAATCTTCCTAATGTGCATATGGGCTAAATGAATTAATAACATTTTCCATATTTATTTCTAAGCATTTTAAATTCAATGCTACAACACATGCATAATATTATTTATTTCTTAAAAAAAATATTATTTTTAGTAAATGATTGGGCCGGGCCGTCCTAGGGCGACAAATGTAAGGCCCATTAAGAAAAACAATTATTATTACATAAAAAAATAATTACATATTTGTAAATATGTATATATTTCTTTTACTGTTTTACCTAAAATACCAAATTAAGAAGTGATGAAGGTCACGTTAAGGCTTTTTCTCTTTGTGATATGAGGGGAGTTGTAAGTCATTAAAGTTTATCTGCCAAGACTCGTTAACATTACTGCTCGAGTAAAGAAAAGGTTTGAGAGAGAGAAGGTTTGATGAAATTCATGTAAAGAAAACAATATGAGAAAACGTGTCAGAAAAGAGAGAGAAAAGAAAAAATAGATAGCGTAAAAGAAAAGTATTCGATTGCTACTGCCTTTTATACCAAAGTTAGAGAAAAAACTCTAACAGCCTTTAAGTCTAGCAAACTCCAAAAGCTTTAAGTTTAACAAACTCTAGCAGCTTTTAAGTCTAACAATCTCTAATAAATGGAAAATCATATCCTTCATTTCAAATGTGAACGGTTTATGATGGAGGATGCGCCCAATGAGTTCAAGGGTGAACTTAATGCATTGGCCTTACTTCAATGACTTCTTTCATATATTTCCCATTTTGGGGAATCCGAATTTGTACGGAATTTCATCTCAACCTATCAGTGCAAAATGACAATATCCTACGAATATGAAACCATTAAGCAAAACAATTATTATTACGTAAAAATAATTACATATCTTTTTACAAATATGCATATATATTTCTTTTCCCGTTTTACAATTACAAATATGCATATATTCAGAACCCAAGAATGTAATTGTGAATTCAGATCATGTTATCCTTCTTGGGGAAAGGTCTTTCCTGATGTTGTTAAGGTTACGACTGCTCAGACTAAATCTACTCATTACTAGAGGTATTTAACTCAACTTCCACTTGCTTCAAAGTTTGGTGTATGTGCTAATGCATACGAAACAAAATATTTTCATTTTGGGGTAACAGTGAACACTCATCTATTTCATCGATGGCCATGCTAAAGTGAATGCTGCTTGAGAAAAAACTATGATATTCGGTAGATTATGAAGAGCCAAATAACACAGCTAATCAAGGGAGTATGTCGATATCCTTTGTTTATTCATCCTCTGATGATTTTGTATCTATTTCTTCCATCCTCTGATCAAGGGAGTATGGATAGATTTTAGAGGTTCACGTTTAGGTCTTTTAGTTCACATAATGAGTTGGGTAGAAGTTTTGTTCCATATGACTTGAAGTTGTACATTTTACGAATTTCAATCAAGTCACGTCTCCAACATTGGAAAATCAACGTGCAAATACATTCAACTCTATTATGTTAGTATGTAGCACAATTAATTAGCATATCTCTCCCAAAATTACCGCACATATCCATGAGAATCGACAACTTGAGTTTTATATTTTACTTTATCAAATTACCTGTTTTTTTATATTATTGTTATCCAACAGAGAGAACAAGGTTTGTACATACACTACAACAAAATCTAGCAAAGGCAACCAAATTTTTTTGGTAGGAATAGATGTAACTGCCACTGTTATTAGTTTGTATTGCACATTGCCACTGTTGTTAGTTTTTATAGCACATTGCCACCATGCAGTCACCATAGAGCATGTTGGAGGTTGGTGTTGGGGTGGCAAGGGAGCTAAGCCCACCCACATGTAAGAATGGTGGAAGAATTTCACAAAAACTGTAATGACAGCCTGACAGGCAGCTGCTCACTAATGCTGTAGTTAGTTGGTTTTTTCTCTTCACCATTAGATGTAAGGTTGGTGTATTAGTGTTAGAATTGATATTATTAAACAATGTCTACATGAATGTTGGTGACTAATTAATTAGAATTCAAAATACATTTTCCCACCAAACATATCATGCAGTGGGATTAAAAAAAGTGAAGATGAAAAGGAATAGAAAAGCAAAGTGCAAATGAAGAAGGAGGTTTCACACTTTCAAGCTACTAGAGGTTCGGTCTTCTCTCATTAGGTCCGGTCCTCGATCTTCTTCTCAGCTTCTAGAGGTCCGGTCATCTCCCATGAGGTTTGGTCCTCAAGTCTTCTTTTTGAAAAGAAAGAGAGAAGAAAAGTGCAAATGAAGAAGGAGGTTTCGCACTTTCAAGCTACTGAAGGTTCGGTCTTCTCTCATGAGGTCCGGTCCTCAATCTTCTTCTCAGCTTCTGGAGGTCTGGTCCTCTCCCATGAGGTTTGGTCCTCAAGTCTTCTTTTTGATCTTCTTGTCCTACGCAACCAAGCAAAACCATAGCAATAATTGAGCAATCAGTAACTATTTATTTTCACTAATATAGGTTGATTTTTGTTTCCCTCAATACATGAGATAAAATAACATAGAAGGAAAAGATAATTACTTGACATGAGCATACAACACCACCAGCAATAATTGAGCAATCATTCCAACCCAGCAGACCTAGTAGCTTTGTACATTAACTTCCTCATATGATTTTCCTGTGAAAATTTTCAGAAAGAAAGAGTTGCCAATTAAATTATGTGCCTCAACAAAACCCCATCAAGTTTTACATACAATTCTCCATATGAAAATCTAACATATACATATATATAAATCAACACAAATGTACCAATTAAATCCCAGGTAAAAGAAAGAAAGCTAGAGAGAAAAAAATTATCTAATTGAAATTTAAATCCCAGGCAAAATTCAAATACATAAGAAAGCTCAGTTAACCATTTTAAATTGAGAAAAAAAAAACTAATAACCATATGAAAGAACAAAGAGAAACCATACCTACAATTAGCAGCTTTGTAAAGGATTTCCAATGAGATTGGGAAAATAATATAGAGACCCATATGAAACTGAAGATGGAGACCAACATATTATTCCTCAAAAATAAAAAAGGTGAGCGAAGTCTTCTCCTGAGACCTTGCATACACAGCCACTGCAATAATTCAACACCTAAAACCAATTAGATATGAAACCCCCAAAATCAATAATCATCAGAACTTGAAAATCAACCTGAAATCGAGCTCCAACAGCACCCAATCGAACCCAAACTGCACCCAAGTTGAACCCTAACCATAATTTGCAAAAGAAGAGGAAAAATAATGAAAAGAAGAAAAAGAGGAAAGAAGAGGCATAGAAGGAGTAGAATCAGAAGAGGCGTGGAAAAGAAGAAAAAAAAAATTACCTGCTGTGCAGCCTGTGCTCTCGGCAGCGCGCGAAGAAGAAGAAGATCAAAATGGGGAGAAGAAGACAAAAGGAAAAACAGAAATGGGTGCAAAAGAGGCCTGAAAGAGCAACAGAGGCAATATCGTAGGAGGGAAAGCTATTTGGGAATGAGATTATAGATCTGGGTTTAGAGTTTGGGCTTTTGAAAGGGGCAAAGGAAATGGGTTTCCTTGGCTGGGTTTTCGAGGAGACGGAGACCAGAGGGAGAAGGGAGAGGAAAAGGCGAGCAGCCCGGTGCCAGTCCCGTCTTAGCCGCTGCCACACGGTGGCAGATCGAAGAGAGAACTCGGGGAGAGGGAGAAGAGAGAACTCAGGAGAGGGAGAAGAGAGATATATGGGGTTGCAGAGGAGGAGACGAAGAGTTTGGTGGTAGTCGCGCTGGAATCGTCACTGGATTATCCATGTTCGATCGAAGATAGAGAGATGAGAGAAAATGGAGGGTGCGGCTAGTTTAGGGATGTGGGAGGAAATGAAGAATAAATTCTAGAGTTAGGTTTTTATTTAACCCTATGTAGCAAAATTACACATTTAGCCCTCAAACAAAATTCACCATAATTTGTTAACTGGTACACCAATTCGAATCTTGACGGTTGTAACTCCGTTTTACATCTTGTTTGTGTTTACGTGCTCGTAGTCCCGAGCCCTATCCAACTAGACCAAAAACTCGTTTATAATGTAAACATTAAATTTTGTCAAAATAAAACCTTAAACCAATTTATGTATTCTTCGTGTCTACGCGCTCGTAGTTCCGAGCTCTATCCAACTAGACAAAAAACTCATTTATAATATAAATATTTAATTTTGTCAAAATAAAACCTTAAACCAATTTATAAAAGCATTTCTTTTTAAAACAAACAATTTTATAAATTCATAGAAAAAAAAAGTTTTAGTGAAATATTTTATAAATTCATCCCTAAACCCAAAATGTCAATTGCCACTTTCCCAACCACAATTTGCAAAAAAAGAGGCCTTGTGCATAGCCAACATTACAAATTTAGTTTGGGTTAGGGGTGGGAAAAAAAAATTATGCCACTAATCTTCCAATTTGGTAACTATGTTTATGGAGCTACCAAAAAATCAACTATTGTACAAATTAGTGGGTCCTAAAGCAACTATCATCTCCACCATAAACATAGTAATTACTAACAATAAGTATTAGTGACCACCTCATTTGTCAATAGGCACCCCCAAATTTATGGGTGCAAAAAATAGAGGCCTTTGGCCATATTTGTTGTAGTGATAATAAAGATGTGAATGATAGATGAGACTCAATACAAGTGACACCTTACCAAGCGGTCCAAGCCTAATTACACTCGTAGAAATAATGAAATATTAAAGGATTACCAAATTGATAAGGATTAAATTGACAACTATAACCTTGATATGAAGATAAGTAATCATTAGGCCCAAAAGGTTTACAAAAATTGAAGTTAACAATGTATTAAGCCAATAATTTGAAATGATATGCCTAGTTGTAATTTTTCATTCTTTTTTACAATGTCGTTGATTTTTAATATATCGTTCATATAATCAAGTAATAATAATGAAAAAAAAAAGCGAGTTTTAATAGTTTCCTACACAAAGCTTGCATCTAAGCAATTTTCATGAGTTTACTTAAAGTGATTGAATACTTCAAAGTGTTAACCATGTATTAAGTTACAGTCATGTAAACTAATGTCACATTAACAAGCCTTTATGTGAAGTAACATGCATGAGTAGTTTATTAAGGTGATGGCTCAAGAGTAATGAATCAGAAATCTCATGTGAAGGAAATTAACGATATATTAGAACATGGGAAATAAAGTTGCATACCTTTAATTTCATTGAAAATGTGGGTCAGGCCAATATATGTGGTTACAAATGGTGAAACAAATGTCTTTATAGCAGGGCAACAAATGGCTAGTCAACAGTGTAAGGCCTTCCACAGTGATGAAGTGATTTTGATTATGATTTTGATGCTTAAAGTGACTTAATTCCTATCTGAACATTGCTAAGAGTGATTCTTATATTTGCTGTATTCGTAATGGTGCTGAGAGTGATATCTAAGAGTAATATTGTTTTACCAATAATTGGAATCATAATCAAAATCAAGGCCTCAATGTGGAAGGCCTAAGGAGCAGGACAACATTTTTTGAGGGAAAGTAAATTATCAAGATGGAGAGTTTTGACTTGAGGAAACACAATTTTACTTGTTGTCTCTCCGGCATCTCTGCCTGCTTATTTATTTTTTCGTAACAATATATATCTACCATCTCACCGCAATCCTTTACATAAATTGATACTAGTTTCTGTAGGCCTTCAACTATGAACCTTGTGACACATAGCTCAATGACCACTACAAGAAACTTGATCTTTTGCAATGATATATGTGCGTAACAAAGCCAATCCCAAAGGCTCTATTGTGAAGACATATATTGCAAATGAATCATTAACATTTTGTTCAATGTATCTCCATGATGTTGTGATAGCCTTTATGCAACTGAAAAGAAATGTTGTTGGGGTGAACCTGATGCAATAGTAGTTTTTGCTCAGAAAGCAACAAGGCGTTCGGTTCACAAAAATTCGTTGAATGGTCTTAGAGTGAGATGAATTTGCCTGATTGGTATAAGTTAGCGTGTATATAGGTTTTCCTTATTTGGCTAGGAATTAATGTCATAGCTGTATAGTTGACTTACCTTAAATGGTATTATGTATCCTGTATAAATATACCTTGAGATATATTAAAAATTCATTCAGCCATATTATTAAGTTGGTATCAGAGCCTAGAGATCTAGGTTTTCCAAAGTTTTTTTTCGCGCTACAGTACCTGCTACAGTGTCGCGCTACAGTGTCGCCGCTACAGTACATCGAAAAAAAAATTTCTTTGTTCTTGCTGAAACCCTAACCTGAAGAATTGCTGCTGCCGCACCCTTCCAAGAGCAACTCCAGCTCTTCTCTTGTGCAGCTGCTAGCCTATCTTCCTTTCTTAAAATCCTAGCTAAACACCATCAACAAACCCTAGCCAAACAGGAAGGTGTCGATCAGCCAAGCTGAAACCCTAGCCTCAATCTTTCTTTGAAAGAAATCCTAGCCGCATCCTATGTCTGACGAAATTGTCACTGCCTCTGCCAGTGAGACCCCTGTGATTTCTGAAAACAAGATGTCATCCATTGTGACTTTTCAAGAGACTTCTTCTCCAATCCATATCAAATTGGATGGTATTAATTATCGTATTTGGTCTAAGATTTTGGAGATGCATATTGCTGGCAGAAATAAGAAGGGCTATATTACAGGCAGGAAGGTTGCACCTGCAGAGACTGATCCGACCTATGATGAGTGGGAAGCTGCAGATGCCATAGTGAAGTCATGGCTCATCAACTCCATGACGCCCAATCTCATGTCTCATTTCGTTCAGTGTGGAACAGCGAAGGAGGTTTGGGATGCTGTTAAGAGGAGCTATCTTGATGCCTCTGACTCTTCTCAGATTTATGAATTGATGAAGAAGAACTTTCAATTGCGTCAGGGTGGCCAACCTCTCACTGAGTACAATAATGAGCTGAACTCCATTTTCATGGAGTTAGATTATCGACGACCTAATGATATGGAGTGTACAGCTGATGCTGAGAAACAGAGGAAGCGTATAGCTGAGGATCGGATTTATATGTTTCTTGCAGGTCTTGATCACAGTTTGGATCAAGTTAGCAGTCGTGTTTTGGCTGCTTCTCCTTTACCAAGCCTGGAAGAAGCCTACTCACTGGTTCATCGCGAAGAACAACGACAGGTCACCATGGGAACTGAAGATACTTCTATGGCTTCAGCCCTGGTAGCCCAGAAAAGCAGCTTTCGGCCAGCCCCTCCTGCTGTTTCCTCTGAGTCTTCTGCTCGCCTCTGCACTCATTGCAATAGTACTCGACATACAGTGCATGTTTGTTGGAAGAAGTATGGTTACCCAGAGTGGTATAAGCTTAAGCAAGCCGAGAGAAGGAACAAGAAACCCTCTGTCTGCCCTTGCTGACACATGTCCCTTTTTTGCTTCTCAGGTCTCTCGAGTTTCTTCCCAAGGAGGAGGTAATTTTGGTTTTGCATTTCTTTCTTCTACTAACACTTGGGTTATTGATTCAGGGGCTACTGATCATATAACTAGTAAGTCTTCCTTGTTCAATTCTCTAATACCTCTGCCTGTTAAGTCTGTTCAGGTTGTCGATGGGACTCCCATGCCGATTACAGGGGCCGGGACTGTCTCTCTTTCTCCTTCATTCTCCATGTCTTCTGTTTTGCTTGCACCTAATCTCTCTAATAGTCTCCTCTCCATTAGCCAGATTACTAAAAGTCTTAATTGTTCTGTGACCTTTCATTCTACTCACTGTGTTTTTCAGGACAATCTCACGAAGATGACAATTGGCACTGGTAGGGAGAGAGGGGGTCTTTACTACTTAGAGGGGACCCGACAATTGACGTCATAGTCTAGCCGTGGGCTTCAAGTAGGAAGAGGAGGATCTGAAAAGGAGAAGATTCTTTTATGACATTGTCGTCTTGGACATCCATCATTTGTCTATCTAGAACGTTTGTTTCCTAGGTTGTTTATCAATATTCCTGTTGCTAGTTTAAGGTGTGAACAGTGCATTTATGCAAAAAACCATCGTGTTCCTTTTAAAGTGAGTTTCAATAAAAGCTCTATTCCTTTTTCATGTGTTTATACAGATGTTTGGGGTCCGTTTTCTACTCCTTCTGCTTCTGGTCATAAATATTTTGTGTCTTTTATTGATGACTGTACTCGGGTGAGCTGAGTGTACTTGCTAAAGTCTAAGAGTGATGTTATCCATGTTATTCCTAAATTTTACAAAATGATTATCACACAGTTTAATTTTTAGGTTCAGGTATTTCATTCTGACAATGGTCGTGAGTTTGTTAATCAGTCACTTACTGATTTCTATACACAACATGGCATCATCCACCAGACGACGTGTGCCTACACGCCACAACAGAACGGCATAGCAGAGCGTAAGAACCGTCATCTTCTTGAGGTGGCATGGGCCTTATGTTTTACTATGCATGTTCCGAAACGCTTCTGGGCTGATGCTGTCATGATTGCTGTCTTTCTTATCAATAGAATGTCTGCTCGTATCATTGACTATCAGACCCCATTGCGGATGTTGTCATGATTTCACCCTATCCCTTCTGCCCTAAATCTTTGCCCTAGGGTCTTTGGTTGTGTTTGTTTTGTTCATGTTCACTCTCTTCATAGGGATAAACTTGATCCCCGTGCTCTTAAGTGTGTTTTTCTTGGTTACTCTAATTCTCAAAAGGGGTATAAATGTTTTCATCCTCCTACAGGTAAAATCTATGTGTCCATGGATGTTGAGTTTTGTGAGCGTGTGTCTTATTTTTCTGGGGAGGTTTCTATGGTACCTCTTCAGGGGGAGATTCGAAGTAAGGAAGAGGAACAATTGTGGTTGGATGAAAAGAGATTGTGGATTTCAGGTAAGGGGGAGGATTCAGCTGTTTCGGGTTCTGATCCTGTGATGGCTGAATCCGAACCTGAGGAAAGGCTATACTAGGAGAAACAAAGTTACTACTGCTGTGCCTCCTTCTAATTTCAGTACTCCTCTTGATGATACTACCATGCCATCGGATGACTCTTCTAAGATCGACTCTGAGGTACATGTTTCTTTCCCTATAGCTTCAGTTTCAGATACTGATTTGAATCCTAACCCTGTAACTTCAGAATCTGCTGACTTGGATTCACAAGTTAGTGGTCCGGATAGAAGATATCCCCTTCGTGAACGTAGAGAGCCTGATAGGTTGGGCTTCTCTAAATCATCTTCTAATGTAGTTTATCCTATGTCAGATTTTGTCTCTTATCATCGTTTGTCTAAGTCTCACCTTGCTTTTGCCCTTCAGTTGTCTTCTGTGTCTGTTCCTAATCATTTTCAGGAAGCTTTTGGAGATCCCAAATGGAAGTCTGCTATGGTAGAAGAAATGAAGGCACTCCAGAAGAATTCTACTTGGGAGATGGTCGAGTTACCTCAGGAAAAGAAGACAGTAGGGTGTAAGTAGGTGTTTACAGTGAAATATAAATCAGATGGTACAGTTGACAGGTACAAGGCTAGACTGGTTGCCAAGGGTTACACCCAGACTTATGGGATTGACTATCGAGAGACCTTTGCTCCTGTGGCCAAGATGAACACTGTTAGAGTCATACTTTCTCTTGCAGCTAATTTGGATTGGTCATTACGACAGTTTGATGTGAAGAATGTTTTTCTTCATGGTGATCTGATAGAGGAGGTGTATATGGATCCTCCTCCGGGATTTACACCGAGAGGAGGCAAGGTATGCAAGCTGAAGAAGGCGCTTTATGGACTGAAACAGTCGCCGAGGGCTTGGTTTGGCAGATTAAGCCACTCAATGAAGGCATATGGTTTTAAGCAAGGCTTGGCAGATCACACCCTGTTCTATAAATGAGATGGTGATGATATTACCTTGCTTATTGTTTATGTTGATGACATGATTGTTACAGGTAGTAATCCAAGTAAGATAGAGAAGCTTCAGGGTTATTTGGCTAAGGAATTTGAAATGAAGGATTTAGGAGCTCTAAAATACTTCTTGGGCATTGAAGTGTCTCGGTCCAAACAAAGAATTTTCCTCTCTCAACGGAAGTATACATTAGATCTCTTAGCTGAAACTGGTAACTCTGCCTGCGAACCTGTGGATACTCCTATTGAGGTGAATCATGGTCTGACTATCTATCCTGATCAGGTTCCGACAAACAAGGAAAGGTATCAGAGGCTAGTAGGGAAGTTGATCTATCTAGCTCATACTAGGCCTAACATATCATATGCAGTTAGTGTTGTGAGTCAATTCATGCATAATCTGAGCAACCGACACATGGATGCAGTGAATCGTATTTTGGCTTATCTAAAGTCCTCTCCAGGTAAAGGTATTATGTTCTCCAGGCATGGACACCTAGATATTGTGGGATACACTGATTCAGACTTTGCTGGGTCCAGATTGGATAGGAAGTCTGCTTCAGGGTATGTGTCATTTGTTGGAGGAAATTTGGTGACTTGGCGGAGTAAGAAACAGAATGTGGTATCACTGTCTAGTGCAGAAGCTGAATACCGTGCCCTTCGTCATGCAACTACAGAGATTACTTGGCTCAAAATTCTCTTAAGTGAACTCGGGTATGGTACTCAGAAACTGATGAAGCTCTTTTGTGATAACACGGCGGCTATTGAGATTGCTAATAATCCTGTACAGCACGATCGAACCAAGGATGTTGAACTTGACAGGAACTACATCAAGGATAATCTAGATGCTGGTGTGATAGAGGTTCCTTATATTAGGAGTGCGGATCAGCTGGCTGATATGATGACTCATGTTGTTACTAGTGGTCCATTCCATGCATCGCTATCCAAGTTGGGCATGAGCGATATCTATGCACCAACTTGAGGGGGAGAGTTAGCGTGTATATAGGTTTTCCTTATTTGGCTAGGAATTAATGTCATAGCTGTATAGTTGACTTACCTTAAATGGTATTATGTATCCTGTATAAATATACCTTGAGATATATTAAAAATTCATTCAGCCATATTATCAAGTGTATATCTTGAACAATTGTGACCGATGAGATTAAAACTTTTAGAACGTACGTGTGTCTCGTACCTCCTCACTTCATATTATATATCATAGTCTTTCTTATAAATGTTAACTTTAAAATTTTCTTCCTGATGTGAGCATTATGAACTACATAAAAATGAGAGTTCTAATAACTTAGAAGCTAGGCATAGTCAATTGTTTCATGAAACTTTGAAGCAACAGGGATCTGAATTGGTGAATGATGAGTTGTATTCATTGGCACAAGGCCCTGACATGCGTACGTACTGTTCAATATCCAACGTGTATTGTGAATGAGGTTCGGTGGGTAGTCAAATATCTTGAACAATTTCTAACGACACAAAACAATGAGGTTTAAATATATGCCGCACGATGAGGAAGATTGTTGGTTTTATGGAATCCTTACGAGTGCTGTTAAATTAAAATTTCAGGGAGAATTTAAAGTCATTCTTTTCAAATGTCATTGGTATAATACAAATGAAAAGAAGAAGAAAGGGATATACGATTATCATCTCACATTAGTAAATGTTATCTCACATATGTGTTTTGACATTAATTAGGAGAATATCATGTATGCTATGAGGTATACTGAACGTGACCTCACAATGAAGTCTTATATGAAGTTTTACTCACCCATCAACAAGAGTACATAGTCATGATAATGTAATTGATCCCTAGACTTGAGATACCATGGTTGTTCTATATATCCATTGTTATACTTTAATTGTACTAAAACTCTATATATAGCTTTAACCATAGACGTGATTGTTTTTACTAGACAACTTTAGTTGTTTATGTTTCATTTTGTTACTATGCTAAGCGCCTCAACATTGGATCGACTTAGTATCAATTTAAGTTTATTGTTTTTATTTATGAAAAGATTTTGATTGATGAAATCAAGAACTCCTTGATTCTCATCTTGTACTATGGTAAGAGATTTCCCGAGTCTAATAATTAGTTGCTACATGGAGTACGTATCTCATCTTGTATTAAATGTGACAAATCATGTGTTCCAATATAGTGATTTGTATAAGAGAACATGTGTGCAATACATGATTTGTCACATTTAGTACAAGATGAGATACGTACTCCATGTAGCAACTAATTATTAGACTCGGGAAATCTCTTACCATAGTACAAGATGAGAATCAAGGATTTCTTGATTTCATCAATCAAAATCTTTTCATAAATAAAAATAATAAACTTAAATTGATACTAAGTCGATCCAATGTTGGGGCTTAACATAGTAACAAAATGAAACATAAACAACTAAAGTTGTCTAGTAAAAACAACTTAGATAGCTAAAATGATTGAAACTGAAAGATTGCAAAAAGTGAATTTATGGTGTATGGAATTGGTCCCTTATTTTGTCTTGCATGCTTGTATTTATAGAATTTAAAGCGACCCAAATTTGGTTGGCTGATAATAACCAATATATGATAATACAGGTCTTTTCCCAAGATAGCCTTAATTCCCAACAATTGGGGATATGAATTGTATTCAAATTCAAGATTGACATGATTCCCTTGATTTTCAAAATATTTCCTTACATCAATATTTCTTAATTATCCTAATCTCATATGCATCTTCTTTTGAATTTGAATTCACTTTTGGCTTACAGTCTAGATTATAATAAGTATTGAAGCCAATGTTTTGGGTCCAAGGCACACCAGTTTTTGGAAAAAAAACTTCAGTGGGGAATGCCCCGCCACATCAATCACCATGGTGAGTGGCAAGAATAACCACTTAAACATGCCATTTGTCCATTTATTTTAAAATCAAATAAGCCCCACTAATTTTGGAGAGAGTGGGCGTTGTAACTTATGTGATTATGAAATTAATAAACAAAAGAAATATTTTAACTGGTTACACATGTTACTCAGCAAGATGATGTGGCATGACACTTCCCACAAAAAAAATTGTGGTTTTTTGATAGGGCAATGAAGCTTCCTTTCTAGGCTGAGCACTTGGGTTGTGCTTGTTGCCATTTGGCCCAAGTTAGGTTTCATCTTATCGTGGTTGAAGGGTCTTTTAGGCCCAAACAAGATGGTAAGGAGTTTGAGGTTGTTCTAATTTGAATTTTCATGTAATTAAAAACTCAAATGGTTAAGCTCTTGAAGTTAGCTAAGTGACGAGGCAAAGTGGGGTAATAGGTTAAAGTGAGGTGAAATCAATTGTTCGATCTCTTTCAACATAATAATAAAAAATAGAACTCAAGTACTATCTTAATGACATATTTATTTTTGTCCTCTAATTGAGTATGAATTTTTGAAAACCTCTTATCTTGCTTACATTTTTAGACTTTAAAAATGCTAGTTGATGATTCAATTATGGACATTTTTTTTAATTTTAATTTATTTGTCCTTACATATGACAATTTTCTTAAGGTACCTACGTATCATACAATAAATTATTATGTGTGACCGTAATATCACGTGGCATAATGACGTGATGTTACTAATTGATCCACTTAAATTGTAACACGTGTACAATCATTAATTTTTAAAACCCTAAACCCTGAAAAAAAATCCTTAAATTTTACACGTATTATAATCTAAGTGAATTGATAATATCACGTTATCATGACATGACATGTAGTATTACATTCACATACAATAATTTTTCATACCCTATATCTGACAATTTCCCTAACATACCTAGCCGTCACAGAAAAAGCTCTTTTCTCTCTCCTCAACTCTCCCTCTCCCAACCTAATGTTCTGGGGGGGAGGAGCGCTGGCCCTTGTGTATCTCACAGGCCCGATCCTCCCTTGCCTCTTTTTTTTGTAGTTTTGGTATGACCTACGGGATACTCTTCTCCTTTAAGTGAGAACTTTTCCAACTTTCAATGTGAGTTTGTCCTGCCTCTAGTTTTAGTGGCGGTGCGCACTGGGTTGGATCATCGGCAGAGCGACGAGAGATCAGCGCGATGGAGTAGCAAAGGTAACGACAAAGGAAGGTTGTGGTTTCGCACCTTCAATCTACCACACTTGGTGGTCGCGACTTTGCGCCCTCGATCTGCTTCACAAAGTGTAGGTGGCTACTGCTTGGTGGTGCTAGCTATGGTTAATTTTTGTTTTGGTTTATGCTTGTATATTTCAGCCCCTGCTAGTTATGAGGCTTTGTTTTACAGGTTTAGGGCTTTTATTATTGTGTATGAGATTGAAGGTGGAAGTGCCTCGAACGAGAAGGGTATGTTCATGCCCTTCAATACCTCTATGTTCCATCATCAGAAATTAGTTCAGCACGAGATTGAGTTCACTTTGGATGTAAATTTTGTTCATTTGTTTTGTTTTTATTGCCTTCCAATCCATAGGGTTAAGTTGATGATTTAACACTTGATTGTCTTTCCTGGGTGAAACCTTGAGAATTTTGGTCTTTGGCTGTTTCCTAATCTAGCTAATTGTTGACAGTTCACTTGCATGCTTGCAATTCTTTATTTAGCTATGTAGGTGTTGTGCCGAATTGGCTAGATGTTGCAGTGGCGGAAAACCTTGTAATTCTTATTATGCTTCTTTATATCCCACATGCCTTGAGCCTAACTTTCTAAAAATAAAATAAAATAAAATAAAAGTCCCTAACGTACCTACATATGATAGATTCTTTAATGCACTTACACGGATGGAGGAATATTTGAGTTAATTAAGGATTTGAATTGATTCCAATTTTAATAGGGATTGATCACAATCAAATCCCTAAAATCAGAGAATCTAATTTCATCTTACTTAATATCGAATTTATCACATAGTCTCACAATTATATCCCTAAAATGAGGGAATATAATTTCATCTTATTTAATATTAACTTTATCACAGGAATTCACAGTCAAATCCCTAAACTCAGGAAATTAATTAATCTAATTTCATCTTACTTTGTATCAACTTTAGTGGCAGACTATGTAATATATATAGGTGGTTTAGTCCTACGTGGCATATCATTTTAGATTTGGGGTTAAACTATGATGTAAAATGTCAATGGGTTAGGAACTATAGAAAATAAGTAGCAAGGGGCTAGAGATCCAACTGATTGACCCTTTTACTTAAAAAAAAAAAACTAAAATAAAACAGTCTTACAATTCTTCGACGTTGGCCAACCCCCACACGGGGTGCCCTGTCGATCTTTCTACTCTCTTCTCTCTGTTTATCTACCTTTCTCTCTATTTTTCTTTCACTCTAGCTCACTCACTGCACTAGTTGTCCCCTCCCACCCACCCACCCACCCACTCCCTCTCTCTCTCTAAGAGTGAGATAGGGAGGGATNGAATTTAACTGAGTGTAGAGGAGCAAACTCTATAACTCTTCAAATTGGGCTGCCCACCAACTGCATCTTTATTATTTAGTTTCTAAATTATTATAATAAAAATGAAAGTATATGACGGACAAAAAAAAAAAGGGAGCTGATCAATTTCTAGGAACAAGCTTGGTGTCCACAGAATTCCTAGATTAACATATAAATCAATGAACTATTGGACTCAAATTTAATTGTACAAGAAATGCTAACAAAAAGGCCGAAATGAAACACATTGTGGATGTACCATACAATGATGAAAGTATTGAAAATTCTTTAAATATTATTTTTCAAATTTATGGATAAATCAATTTCGGTAGATATCGGTATAAAAAAAGTTGAGTCCGATTTTATTCTTTTGTTGGTTGATTGTTAATTAAATAGGGGTAGTGGATAAATTTTGGTATAATTTGGGTTGGATTTGGTTTGATTTCATCGTCTTCCTCTTTTTAATTCTTTCTTCATTTCGAGAATTCATATTCAATTTTGCCAACATATACTGATATTCTACATAAATATACTTATTTTCCTTCAAAATATACTGATAATATGGGAGAAATAGTTTACACCCCATAAATATGTTGCTTGAAATTGCAGATATCTCGCAGAAATATGGGTAATATTGCAGATATTTTTATCCGTCCAACCATATACATAGCTTTTATCAATTTGTCTGACCTATATCAATCCTAACCAGTTTTTGCTTTTATCATTCTTATAACCTAATTAAGTACTAGCTTATTCTCCAAAAAAAAAAAAAAGGTACCTAGCTCAATTCGATCATTTGAGACTTGAGAGGGTTAGGCCCAAATTAAATTAAGCCAACCCAACCCAAATGTGTCTTAAAAAACCCTATTCAAAGCATTCCCACTTCCCAAATCCTTCCCCACATAGGGGAGTGTATATAGAAATGCATGATCCCGATATCCATACTAGACTCTACTCTCTCCCCCTTCATCTCTGTTCTATCTTCTAAATCATAATTTGAGATCATGAATGAGAGGATGAGGGGAAAAGGAGGTGGTAGCCATAGTCATGGCTATGGCCATGGGCATGGGCAAAAAGCAATAACAATGGAAGTGCTAGCATTTGTTAAGGCGGTATGTGAAGAGGAAGGCATGTAGGAAGGACAAGTATCAAGACTTTGTTCAACTCCTCCGAGACTTCCATGCCAAAAGAATTAACACTCTCACTTTGATTCAGTGGGCCGAGGTCCTATTTCGAGGCTACCCTCACCTTCTCTCAGTCTTCAAATTCTTCTTGCCAAAGCACAGGCACAACCACCCTCCTCCTCCTGCCCATCAATATTTCGAATATGAAGAAGTCATCATTTTTGTCAACAAGGTCAAGGCTCGATTTTCCCGAGACAGTGATGTTTACAAATCATTTACAGAGATTTTGCATATGCGCAGACCGATTACAACCCCGAACCATATTGATGAAAATGATATGCATTCCATGAGTGATGATGGTTGCAATTATGATGCCATTTATCACAAGATTGCGGAACTTTTCCGGGACCACCCGGACTTGTGTCACAGAGTTCACTACCGGGAGATCTTCCATCCTACAACCTCTCCAAGTGCAGGCGCTGCACTCCGAGCTATCGTCTCCTGCTGGAGACTTACCCAATTCCTCGTGCGAGCAGAAGAACTAGGCTTGATTCTCAATCCTCAATGATCACTGGGTGTGCGTCAGTAGTGAGGGTGGAACTTAATTAGTAACTCACATCAAAGCCGCTTAACTTCCTCCAAAAGGTGCCCATCACTACTTGAGCATCTGACTCCAACAAAATAGAAGATAAACCATTAGCTTGAATCAATTTAATTAAGTTTGGGCTCATGCCAATGCCAACGACCTCAATAGTAATCAACTTCCTGAGGTACTTTAACTTGTTGATCTCATGCTGCAAGTACTTGAATGTATGAATGTATTGCTCCCTCAATACATTATCAGTAGAAATTAGTTAGGGCATTTGGCACTTGGCTGTATTAAATTTGATTTATCTAGCTTCAATTCAATATATATATGGATTTTCCACCATATATTATAGACTCAAATATAAATACATCCACCAACTATAGAGAGTATTTGGACTTGGTCCACGAACAAAAAAAGATTTCATGTCAATTCATACATTAATTAACAAAAACTTACAAATATAGCATGTTCTTCAAGATTTCGTTCAAAAAAACGTTAAATGTCATGCTAGATATAGTTGATGTGACATTTTAATTACAATAATACTAGTTGTCCCACATTTTTTTTTAATTAATACAATAGGAGGATGGTGGGTGGGTGGGGGATCTGCAGGGTGTTCTCAATTTATTTTTGTTTTATTTCTTTTTGTATTTTAAGTTATTTTTTTATTGTTTTGGTTACATGACATAAATTTGGTGTCCATGTCATTAAAAATACCACGTCAACATGTCATCTAACTTTTTTTTTTTTGGACAGAAGTCTTGACAGGGATGTGCTCTATTGTAAATTTTTGTTATATTTAATGTACGATGTGAATTTTTTTTTTGTTCGTGTACCAACTTGAAATACCTTTTATAGTTGGTGAATGTATTTGTATTAATTTAAGCCTATATTATATATATATATATAAGGATGAACATACATTTTTTTATAATTTTTTTTTAATCCTGTATTTGATAGAGTTCAACATTTTAATTTTATTTCAACAGATCGACTTTAAAAATCACATTTTTAAACGGGCTTTGTTGTGATATCGAAAATGCCCTTACAGAGAAGGTCACGTGGTGAGAACTGAGAAGTTCAATTTCATTGACGAAATGGGTATGTGTTGAAAATTACAATACAACTCAAATTAAATTTCAATAATTCTGATAATGAATGATGTATTTCCAATATTAATATTGAAAGACTGTTTGATTTTTGAAAAATTTTCAATCCTAGTCTATTTGAGCATTTCTAAACGTTTGAGAGTGGTAAACCAAATTCCGACGTACATGTTCCAAACACTATAATGGAAAGTTCAAAATCATATCATTCTACGGTAGTCCGAAAAGGTAACACAATTCATATTCATATTCTAGCATTTCGATTAAACGAATAAGGCCCATTCCCCACACTAGTCTGTATCCCTTCATCGATCTTTATTCATACTTGTCTCTAGAGTGAAGACAAAAAAGATAAACGGAAGGTGAAAAGTTCATAATCTAGCTTTTAAATATCCTATTCCCTCCCCTAGTATCAGATTATGACTAGGAAAATGAGGGGGGGAGAGAAAGCTATGACTATCAACAGAAACCAACAAAAATCGAGTCGTTATCATTTCTAACGGCAGTGAGGAACACATTAGAAAAGGAAGACAAGACGGACAATTACCAACACCTTCTTCAAATCTTACAAGACTTCAAGGCCGAAAAATTTGATACTGCCAATGTGGTAGAGAAGGTGAAGCCCCTATCCGAAGGGCACCCACATCTTTTATTAGGTTTGAATACCTTCTTGCCAAAGAGATATCAAATTACATATGAAGAAGCTTTTAATTTCGTCAACAAGGTACGACTAGCTAATTTTGAAAATTCTAGTTTAGTTAGCAATTAATTATCTAAACTTAGATTATATTTTTTGAAATGAATGTATTTCCCTGCTCCCTTAATCAGGAACAGATTTGAGGGGTAGTGAACTGAGCGCTCACTCAGGGTACGTTTAGGGTGAGGGCCCCCAAAAATTTTGGGCCCACTTATATATAATATAATAAAATTTAAAAGTATAAAATATATATATATATATATTACTACAGGAAAATTTTTTTGTTTATTAACTGATCACTTTGTTTTCTGCTAGTTACCTACTCTCTCAGTTTCTCTCACTCATTTTTTTTAAATATGTTAGAGAGGGCCCAATCTTTAATTTTTGCACATCCCTACAAAATCTCAGATCTGGCCCTACCCTTAATGCATTATCATTGAAATTAGTTTGGGTTGTGTTTAGATGTAGAACTTTTAAAGTGACAGGATTAAAATGATCATATTTTCATAATGACTTTATTTGGTTAGTTAAGTTATTTAGTTGATGAGATTTAACGTGTGGGATTTTTTTTTTTTTGGAAATTAAATTTAGTAGAGACTAGAGACTGAGGCCGATGGTTCGAGTCTTGGATTCGGGTCTTGAGGCTAAAGATTCGGTCTTGGGTCCTAGGTCCAAGTCAAGTCTAGGTCCCGAGTTCAGGTACGTTGTCCTAGGTCACGGGTCTCGGGTCTCAATCCCAATTTCTGGATTCGAGTCACCATAAAAAAAAGAAAAGGCTTCAATATTGTTGAAGGCCCAATTTGGCTCTTGTTAGGTCCTTTTTTTTATGGTCAATATATAGCCTAAAAGTCTTAAATTTTTATATATAATATATCAGAAATGCTCTAAAACTAACGGGTTAAAAAGTTAATGTGAAGTTAATTAACCTTTTTTTTTTGTCGACCACATGATATAATTTCATAATTTGCACCGTTAATTTGATCATTATTCAGGCCCAACTTCAAACTTTCAAAGATCTATCTTTCTAAAAAAAATCTCCTAAATCATAATCTTTTGGTCATTTGATTATAACAACTATTTATATATTTTTATCGAAATATAATATCGTTAATTTATTTGAGTGAGTTAGATGACTAAATGTTTTTTGATTTAGTTGATTTTTTGCAATAATAATCTTTGAAATAAGACCTAAAAAATGAACCGTTTGGATTATGAAATTACTCATGTGGTGAACCCAAAATGATAGTTAGCTTTGTAATTACTTTCTAACCAATTAGCTTTAAAGCGTTATATTAATCAATGATTGGGCTCAAATTTAGTTGTAGAAGAAATACTAATTAACAATAACAAAAGGCTCAATCATTGGGCTCAAATTTAAGCTTACCACTCTATTGTCTAACCTAGTTAGGCTATTATTCTTAAATTGTTACAGAATCACATCACCTAATCATTCTTCGCTGTAATCTCGTTGAGTTGTCCTGGAAAAATTAAGCAAAGCTTAAGTACTGTTGTGGAAGACTCAACAGCAATCCCAGAATCAGATCATATATGGCTTGCTTCGTTTCGGAATTTGATGATTTGTATGATATAGATTCCTATTTTCTGGATGTATATATTTGAATCGGACATGGATTCCTTTGGAGGATATCAAGGAAAGGCGCCTTCTAGGCAACCCCAGAAACGTGAGATGGGGAATGAAACGATGAGGAGAGGAGAGGAGAGGAGGGGGAGGAGGTAGTCATGGCCATGAGGCCCACGAGGGCTAAAGCCCTATTTGAAGGGCACTCGATCACCTTGTATAAGGTTTCAATGCCTTCTTGCCGAAGGGTTATCATATTAATCTACACTTGGTGCATATATGTTCTCATTTTATCTGAATTAATTTACATTTGAAAATAAATAAAAATATCCAACTCTCTCTTGTTGGCTGCTAAGGTATTGGAGCTTATGTTGCACCAAAACTTTGCATATATGAATTTCATTAATTTTTCAGTAAGTTTGATAATATTAATTAACTATTGTAATATTAATTTGATTGTGGTTGCTGAGCAGAGAGATATTTCCAAGGAAGTGCAGACACTTAGAGAAGCTTATGAGGAGCAAAAGAACGCCATGGTAGAGGTCGAAAAGAAGATGAGCTGCATGATGGAGGAGGCCAATGAGACAGCGAGGAGGCTGAAACGCAAGCAAGAAGAGAGTATCGCAAAGCTGAGAGCCGAACAAGAAGAAAATCTAAGGATGGCGAAGATCCAAATGGCTGAGCAAGTTAAAGGTATGCTGGCGAATGTCAGCATTGATAATCTATAGATGTGAATGTGATGACCGACACTGATCACTTTATTTCACCAAATCGGGATCAAAGTGGAAGTTCACATGCTGATCATATGGGACATATATTCGATCTTCCTCTATGCATGCCGCTATCCATGAGGAATGTCAAAATGAGAATTGTGCTTAATTTTGGTTTTATTAATTTGGAGGTCACTGCCTTCATCTGTCAGTATTTATATTTTGCTAGTCAAGGAAGGATATAGAAAATACTATATATTATGGTGGATTAGAAAGTATTTTAATTGGTGTTGCATAAGTATTGAATTGGGCTGCTAATTAACAATGGTGTTTTGTTATTGATGTATACTTTGATGCACAAATCCCAGTTTGTCGTTTTGTAGGCATGGTATGTGAAATTTGGAAATCAGGAGGAATATGAAATCTACGAAAGGAAAATGCTTGGCTAGCTCCTTCTTGCTGGAGGAACTCATCCATCTCAATAGATCTCATTATGTTGACACATGGAATTCTTTTTTCTCTGTCAAATTTGGGTTTGTCCCACTCAACTGCTTACCCTCAATAGAGTACTTCCGGTTTAGGCCTCAGAGCACTACAACAAATATGGCCTAAAGCCACCATGAAAATAAACTATAATGGAGTTGGTGACAATTGATTCATGTCATNGGAATTCTTTTTTGTCAAATTTGGGTTTGTCCCACTCAACTGCTTACCCTCAATAGAGTACTTCCGGTTTAGGCCTCAGAGCACTACAACAAACAAGGCCTAAAGCCACCATGAAAATAAACTATAATGGAGTTGGTGACAATTGATTCATGTCATTGCCACTAATTAATAATTTGGAGGAAGTAAGCAGTATCCACTAGTCCAAAAAGTTGCTGACTGTCCAACTATTAACAATATAAGTTGATTAATAGGTATCAGACCTCAAAAGGAAAACCCATACAGTGGGATAGAGAGTACATGAAACAAAAAGAGGAGCGTGGGGCAGGTGTGGGAAACCTTATTTGTCTGAAATCCTTTCTTCTTACCACAATTACAATCGAAAATCGAGACCGGTGGGAATTCTGTTTCACTTCTTACGGTGGCTAGCGCACGAAGCCCCATTATTTTGTTTTGCAACGCCTTCAACCACCAGGTAAATCTGTGTTGCTGCTGGGATATGAGTGTTTAACTCTTTGGGGGTAAAAAGCTTCCACCGGAATTGGGCAAAGGTGTACCCCTGCTAAGCTTTTGAGGAAATTTCTGGAAATTTTGTTAAGGGGGTCTGTTCACACAAAGTTTGCCTCTTGGTTGATCTACACCCATTATTGGGGATCTGTAGCTTCTTTCATGTAATTCTGTCAAGCCAGAGAGCACTTCCCTTTTCTACGCTGGTCAATTTCCATCTCCATATCTCTTACTTGAACGAAAAAGAGTCAATCCAGCCGCAGGTGAGCCGTATTTAGAAATAGTAACTATACACTATCCAAATCATGATGGTTTCCAACGAAGGAGTCCAAAACTCACTCTCCCGCCAAGAGGTGTCAAAGTTTCCCTCCATGAATTGGCTCCATAATTTTGGGGTCACCATTCCCCATGGAAAAAGTGAATTGCCATCCCTGGATTCATGGTGGCAGAGGATGGGTGTTGAAGTGACCATGAGGACAGGATATCCTCCATAAAGCTGAGGAGATTTAGATCTCAGCTCAAATACTGATTGTTTACCCCTTACACCACTGGTGTATACATTTCCTGCTGCAGAGAGAATAACAGTGATCTCCACAGAGTGCGCCCAGGAATTGGAAGAAATAAACTGCAAGGTGAGGTAACCTCTATGAACAGAGAGCATCTTGACCATACGGTAACTTTCTGTGTAGTTTATGATTTTTCTGGTTCTTGGTATATATAGACCATGGTATTTTATTGTTTATACTTATTGCCACAACTAAATGCAAAACACAGTGATACTCCATTATGAATAACCTTGCTTTAGATGCATTCAATCAAAGTACCACCATCTTCAGCCATAACCATAAATGCGAGTTCTCAAACAAAGTAAACATGTGTAGTACTTGTTTTTTTATTGTGTATTGGATATTTAATTAATGAATAGGTAGCCTTAATGTTTTGTTTTAGGCCTTAATATTGGAAACATGCACATATAAAGCAAACTTAAAAATGATAAATTAGCATATGTATGTATTAAAGACTAGGCAACCACAGAAACAATGGTTCCCATGATTCACATGGTCATTACTCCCCCATGGTTCCCATGATTCACAACATACTTAACTGCATAGGACCTGCTGCAAGACCAATAAGCTGTTAAAATCCGGGTATACAAACTTTGAATGATTTATTTGATTAATAATGTACATACCAAGAGTGTCCTTTCAACATCAAATGAGATATATGAATATGCAGAGATAAGAGTGTCATACCTAGGAACTTAGATATATGAGAAAAGAATGATGAAATAGTGAAATGATGATGCTTTGAGCATAAGTGTTCAATCCCTATGAAACACTAGATAATGACCCTAAATAACCATTATTAAGACTCCAATTAGTTGCATAATTTAAATATGTACAGAAAGTTATTTCTAACTCTATAAATGTGCAACCTCATGAAGTGTAGAACTTTTCAAATGGCTTTGTATCTTTCTTGACAGTTAATCCACCATTTTCCAATAAATGATGAAAGAGTTTTGTTATATATAAATACTATGTTGTTTCCTAGGCACGAACCAAGCTAAATGGATGACTCCACCACTGTCATTAATGGAGATGGTCTGGAAGCACATGTTGAAGGTGATGAGGCACACGATGGAGATGGTCTGGAAGCACCGGCACACCAAGAGGAAGGGCAGGTGAATGCTGTTGTCCCTATCCCACCAAATAGGGTTCGAGCACAGAGGGTCCGACACAGGGAGAATTGGGCTATAGAAAAGGCTGAGTTGATTAGGTTCAACCGCTATGGACAAGCTGTTGCTCCATCTAGGACAGTAGCCAGGTTTTCTAGGTTTCTTGGACAACAAGCAGTTGATCGCACATTGTTCCCGATTAATGTGCTGGACTGGAGAGGATTTAGAGGACCTGTACTAGACCGTGTTTGGAGGAAGATAAAGGTACTGTTGGTTAAACATACAACTTAAATGTAATGTGAACATCTTAAAAATGAAAATTAATTACTAAAACTGAATGTTTAATAGGCTAATTATTTTGTTAGTATATAGATGATCAAATTTACAACTACATTCAAACATTTATTTTTAAGATTGAGCAGAAACCTAACAATAAGCTGTAATCTCTATCATTTCTAGAGTAATTCGATCAATTTACTATGCATGTGTTGGAATTAATATCTACCTAGGGAATAAAAATGTTCAAATGATTAATAAGTATTCAAACATATACTAGGGAATTACATAACCATTGCTGGACATATACTGAAATATTAGATTGATTCGACCATGACATGTTTATTTGTGTGTCCAATACGCTGCAGTAGTAGTTGGTCATCAAATCTAGTGACTTGTTGGTACAATGTTGTTGGCAACCATTGATTGGACCGATGAAAACACAAGGGCCTTGAGTCATAGGATTCGTGCTGTTGCAGAGGTTAAGATGAACGAGAGATGGAAGCACCACAAGTGTCAGCTTAGGAAGGTCTGGTACAAGCCTTTCTACAACACAAACCAGCGAATTTGTGTGTGGAGATGACTATGTTGATCCGGATCAGTGGCTTGGTTTGGTTGCACACTGGGACTCAGATGAGGGAAAGGTGAGAACATGATTTTCCTGGCATTTAATAGCCTGCTTCTTAGTAAATTCATTGAAATGCTGACTTAATTTTGTTGTGGCTGTTTTGTCTGCATTAGAAACGATGTGCAGTCAACACCATTAATCGTGGACAGCTGCACTGTGGCCATACTACTGGGACAAAATCACACGCCCAAGTGAGAGATGAATACGTAAGGAATATGTGTTGAAATTTGACAATACCTTGTTGTTTAATTATGAAACACTTAATGCAGATACAATAGCATGGTTTAGGTGTGTATCACAGTGAGTGTCATGTTGCAGGCGCAAGATCATAATGGTGAGGAACCAAACCGGATTCAGCTTTTCAAACTTACCCACATGAGATCCAATGGCAACCCGGTTGATGAAGCTTCAAGGGAGATCATGGTGAGTACTGTGATGGAATAAATCACAGTAACTCTGTATGAAAAATCTGATTCATGCTAGTTATATATAGGCATTGTCTAATATTGTTTTACCCCATGAAATTATTGACCCACTGCGATAACCTGAGTTCTATATGCATTGGCTGCCAATGTGTCATTAGTCATGCATGCACCAAATATGGATTATTTTGTGATTGGAGTGTAAACACATCCTTAAAATATATATCCAATCATGTCTAGCTTGCCAATAAATATATCCATGTTGTTTTAATTAATATTTAAAACTGTACATCTGCCTATTCCAATTATACAATCATGATGTTTGTAGACTGAGTTACATTTCCAATAATGAGATTTATCTTTTATGGACAGATGGATATGGACAGGCAAGTGGCAGAGTATGAGCAAGTTGTAACCAACCCTCCAATCACTGCTGCTATCTGCAATGAGATATTTGCAGCCATCTTAGGTCCTGAAACCAGTGGTCGTGTCAAAGGATATGGTCTCGGGGTTGCTCCTAGGGACATTCCAGGACTGGTTGTTGAGCGCCGTGGGGTTGGGGCAGAGCTTCAAGCTTTGAGGTTGGCAAATGAGCAACTAGTGGTTGAGGCAGCGAGGCAAGCAGAAGTTCAACGACTAGAGATGGAGAATAATCGAAGGGTGATGGAGCAGTATCGCGCTGAAGTGGAGAGGCTGCGAATTGTGAATAATGCAGAGATACTGAACCTTCAAAGGCAGCAGTCGCAGATGGACTTCAACTTCAATGGGAGGGTGTCGACAGCTTTAGACAGCTTGTTAAGGGGAAGCATTGGTACTGGGACTACTAAGACTTCGTATGGAGCACCGTCCCTTCTGCCACTTCCTCCTAGCAGCAGTCCGGGCCAATTTGCATCTATGTCATCATCATTTCAGACTTACTCTAGAGCAGGTTCCAGTTCTACCACACCATTGGGGCAGCAGCGCATAGTTTATACACTGAACGAGCAAGATGGTGGTGGGGGAAGTGAAGGAGGTTCCAGAGATGGACGTGAGGGGGCAGATACTCACTGAAGGTGCAAGTAAGAATGATTTTGTTGTTTTGATAGATATAGAAGCACTGCTCTTTTGAAACCCTTTGTTGGTGTTCAGGGTCAACTTACTTGCTAGTATATATTAGGGGAGTAGACCTTGATATATATTATCAAGTTTGGGAATTTGAATTAATGCTTGGGACTAAACCGTGAGAGAGTGGCAAAGAATATGAAAGACCAGCTTGTGTTATTTTTAGTTTCTTAGTGCTTTTTGATGTCCTGGCCATCCAATCAGGTTGATTTGGTTGAATTGTCTAACTCTGGAACTCATGCTATGTAATTGTCCCCTTTTTGCAGTGTGTTATTTTGGTCCATTAACTGAGCAGTACCTTGCTGATTTTGATTCAATGAAATACAGATTTATCGTTGCTGCATAATACGTAACTTCAATGACTTACAATTTGTATTTTTGCTATAATAACTATCCATCTAGGGGCAGTTGAATGTATAATTAAGCTGACCACTATTTTGACATATCATCTCATTTTCTGATTAATCTGCTAGCTGAAGCATATATTAAGTGCAGCAAGAATATGAATATATCATGTAAAGCACTGCAAATATAATAGTGGTAGCTGCAAAATCATTATGCAATGCACTTATGAGCAAAAACCAATTAGCAATTTAACCATTATGTCATTCAAACAACTCTAACACAAAATTGGTGGGAAAAGACAGTTTGATCATCACCAAAGCAAAGGAAATAGTTGCAAAGATTTGGTTTTCTGATACTAAAGAACCAACTTGGATCAAATTAGTGGGAGAGCAAATAGCAAGTGAAAAGATTAGTTGGCTTCTATTATCCACTATTATGTTGAAGGTCCTAAAATCCATGCCTAGTATTTGTTTAATCTTTTTACAACCATTCACCAATACAGCAACCATCTGCATATCATGGTGAGCCTCTAATTGCAACTACCTGCAACACTGGTGGAGGCAGAAATTGTCAGCACATTTAGATAATTCTTGTCTTCAAACTCCACCATTCCAAAAAATTGGTTTGGGTAGCCACTTTGCCACCCCTTTCTCTGCAACCTACTGCCTAACAGTGATTGCATGGTGGATATTCAACCTTCAAACCAATCTTTAGTTGCTAATGCATCAATAGCTAACATAAACCAATAGTGGATTTAAGCAACAAATGGTGTAGTGGAGAGAAATTGAACAAAAATAAGACCTGAACATGAAGAAGAAATACTTTACTGAGAGAGTAAGCAGTACTGTGATACAAACTCACATATATTTCCAAGAAAATGAAAAAATGAGTTGCTTAAATTGAGAGAACAAAAAAAAAAAAAATCATGTATCAACATAAGGAGGAGCCACATCTATTTGAAAGCGAATTATTCTTTATGTAATCCAAAACATTACGTTTGGATGCTTGCCTATACATAATTATGATAGATGATTCTGATTTTATTTAAGGTATATATATATTGACACTACTACAAAAAAGCTAATAGACAACGGGTAAAAACCGTTGTCTAGTGTGCCCAAATACCGTCGTCTAATCGACTAACGTCTATTGGGGTACAACTAGATAACGGTTTTTACTCGTTGTGTTGATGACATTAACACAATGGTTTTGGATGTAACACCATTGTATATACACCCTCAAAACCAATAGTTTAGAGAAAACTGTTGTTGAGCACTAACTTATACATCGGTTTATCCTTAAAGACAGATGTGCAAAAGCAATTTAGACAATGGTTATGATTACTAAACATATGTATTTTACAACTATTTTAAGTAGAAACCCGAGCTAAAATACCCTTCAAGACAACGATGTATTGCTATAAACCGTTGTGTATGGTATTCATAAACATGCAATTGTCATGTCTATAGGTTTTTCATACAACGGTGTTAATAATAAACCATTGCATAAAGTTATTAAGAACATCGGATTTTAGTATATAACCGTTGTGTGGCCTATTTATTTCAAGTTTATTTAGATGTATATAATTCTTTGATACATCGGTTTTGTGTTGGAAACTGTTGCATGAAGTTATTTAGTACAACAATTTTTTAAGGATTTCGTGGTATGCTTATGGATTAGACAATGATTTCTTATATTGAACCATTATAAATCAAAGGTACATACAACACTTTTGATAGAGAATCTGTTGTATTATTTACTTGTTAACATCTAGATAAAAAGTAATCAATAATAATTTCAACCTTTTCAATGTACAAAGTCATAATGTATCAAATAAATACATGTATACTACTCTCCTCCCTCACAAAATAAAATGTCTTGCTGCCCCAAATGACCAAGTCAATACATGTACAACATAGATAAAATAAAAACATGAGAAACCATTGTTGCCTCCAAAGACCTTTCATGAAGATAATAAGAGAATAATAAACTGAGAGAGCAAGAGACTACTCATTGTGCCTTTGGTGTAGATGGACCGACAACCAAAGCATTTTGAGCTCCTTCCGTCTTTGAATCCCTACAGAAAAATAAGCAAATGGACTCATTAATTAAAGAAAAAAATCAAAATCTGTGAAAATAAACACATTTTGAGCTTCTATCTGCAACCATAAAATGTGACATTTAAATATTTTGAGATGGGAAGGTGTACGTCTGTACAATTAATCCAGCTTCTGATCTTTCCAAAAGAGCATTTGAAACAAAGCCTCACAATTGATTGCCTTTCAAGTTCCTGCATGTCAATTGTTAATAATGTAAGTTTGCTACAGCTATGAGTTTTTCATCACATAATCATTATGCTTACAAAACTTTGTAAGTTTATTTCACAATTTCCCATTTCCTACAATGAGCATAGAAACTGAAGGCCATCATCCATGGGCCAATTAGCTGATGCAGATATATTATGCCTATAAAAGGGGGTTTATTAAAAGGCATATGTATATATTTACCAATCAAGAACTGACACACACAAAAAGCACAGCTTGTGAATGATCCTCTCTTGTAAAATCAATAACCATCCAGAACAACTTTCTGGCCATCTCCCTTCTTCAGCATCCTTTCCATTTGTAAGGATAAACAAAACCATCAATATATGCACATTCCAATTGTCCATATATATACATCAAAGCTTACATAAAAACCTTTTTGAAAGTCAAGTCAAGTCAAGTCTTTCACAATCTCTTTTTGTTAAAATCCTTTATGAGTCATTTGAGAAGGAAAACACTCTTTAAAACAGCAATGGATGGTTTATTACAATTTCAAAAATGTCAAGAAAAGATTTACCAAATATTTAATTGAAAGCTAAATAAATAAAAATAGTGATGCTAGAGATATGGATAACCTAAGATTTACCAAAGATTTAGTACAATAATTACTAAAACTATGCATTCCAAAGCCTAAGCATGCACTAAGCATAACTCTGTCAGAAATATGGATAACCATACCTGAGCTGAAGTTCTTTCCATATTCTCTAAAGCCTTCTGCTTTTCCCTCTTGAGGTAATAAGCTAGGTTTGAAAACAAAATTCTGCGAGCATACAAAATGGACATAGAATCAATAGACAATATTGTTCGTATGATTAATCGTCTCAGCATAACGACAAGTCACATAAGGCTTAACATCATGTCGTTTGGGCTTAGGCCCAAAGACTAAGCCCTTCCTAGGCTCTTGGGCTCCTAGCCCCTAACCTCTTAGGCTCCGGCCCTCTAGGCTCCGGCCTCCCAGGCTCCGACCCCGGCCTCTTAGGCTCCGGCCTCCCAAGCTCAAGCCTCCTGGGCCCCCGACCCGTGTCAACTCACTCGGATCCTCGAGACCGGTGACACGTGGCGCTAGTACAGTGCAAGTCACCACAAAGGACACGTGTCGTCACCGGATTGGTTGACACTCTTCCAAAGGTATTATAAAAGAGATACCTTCTGGTCACAAAAGGACAACTGAAATCATTATTATACTATTCACTCACTCTGCTCTCAGATCTCTCTGAACACTGACTTGAGCGTCGGAGGAGCTTTGGCCGGCACCACACCGGTGCCCTTCCCGCTCACTTTTGTGTACTTGCGCAGGGTGCTTTGGATATCATTCTCTCTCATTACTCACCAGTCGGACCTATCTACCCGTTCCTGCCCCACTTCGACGTGTCGTCCTCTCAGTGGCGGGTCAACGGGCCTACGTGGTTTGACTCGACGTTGACTGCTCTACCATTTTTAGGCATCAACAGAATATATTGACCAAAATGGTTAGTTAGTAAAACATAAAATTGGAACTTCCATTTCTAAATACCAAGATTTTTCGCACTACACACTACACTAAATGTAAAGCTCTACTTAGGAACTTTGCAGACAAACTAAAATAAGTTAGCAGCTAATGGCGGGGCTAACCTTTAACATGAAAGCCACATAGACCATGGAAACACTATAAAATAATTATTAAATAGTGGAAAGCAGTACAACTACCAAAAAACTAAAATATTGGCCATCTGATGTATGTACAATCCATTTTCCTCTTTTATTACCACCTGGTTATTGACTACCAACCTTGGGACCCAGAGAACATACAATTCCTAGGTCAACGGAACACATTGATAAAAAAAAATTACATCTTCAAGACTCCTACTCATGTACAAGCCATTTAATAATTTTCTTCAAGAGATTTACAGATGTTAGCAACTGTTAAGAGGCCCAACAGAAATGTTTCTACAAACATATTTCTACAATATTGTTAAGGAGAAAGCAATTGAGAATGATAACCACCTTGCCAAACTATAATTTAAGAAAGAAAAAAATTATATAACTACATTATGTATTTAGTTTCCCCATTCTATAGAAGCAGAAAATTAATAAAAGAGAAAAAAAGTTATAAAATACAAAAAAGCAGAAGACATAGAATGAATTGCAACCAAGAACAATCTGAAAGAGACTTGTTCAGCCATTCTTTCTCCTTTTTTCCTAGTCATGTCACTAATAAAAGTCCTGAGGCTTCAAACAAGTCCATTTAAAATTCCAATAGTGATTAATATAAGCTAAATGATTAATTTAGTACTTAGTTGACTAACTGGCTTTTAAATTTTTCTGCATTCAGCTTCCTCTATGAGTGAAAATCATATGATACTTGAGCATCTATTCCTGTACATAAAAAATTACATTTGTCAGAACTTGGCAACTGGGTTCATGTAATAACTAGTTCTGGCCACTACAAGAAAAAAGGGTTTGGGAGAGAAACGAAATTCGTCGCCCAAACGTTTAGGCAACGAAATGCGTTCGTCGAGCGTTTAGTCGCCCAAAATGTGACGCCCAAGAGTTTGGGCGACGAACTTCTAAATTTCGTCGCCCAAAGACACCTGAGGCAACAGATTTTTTTCGTCTCCTAACACATAAAATTCGTCGCCCAAAGCATGTTTAGGCGACGGACAAATTTTGTCGCCCAAAGAGGGTTTGGGCGACGAACACACTTATTCATCGCCCAAAGCATGTTTGGGCGACGAAATTATCCGTCGCTTAAACAAGATTTGGGAGAGGAATAACTAATTTCCTTGCTGGAACGTGCTTGGGGCGACGGAATTTTTCGTCGCCCAAAGCATGTTTAGGCGACGAAAAATTCCGTCGCCCAAACATGCTTTGGGCGAGGAATAGCTTTGTTCGTCGCCCAAACATTTTTTTTTTTTAAATTGTTTTTTTTAATTTAAATTTAATATTTTAAAAAAAATTCTTTATTCAAAAACTATATAAAACAAAATTTATAAATTTATATATCAAAATATCCATAAAAAGTAGTAATTAACCATAATATATATAGTCAATCTATTCTAAACTAGTAGCATCATCATCATTCATATCTGATGGAGGTTGATGAGAAGATGGTGGCGGGACAAACCCAGGTATCGCCTTGGTCAATGCANCGGCTTCCCTTTCCGGTTTCTAGCATTGGCGACCGACTTCTTCTGTTAAATATTAAGCAAATTATAAATATGTTAGTGTATGTATACAATGATAGAATAACAAAACAATAATCGATTTTTTAAAGTCTTAAGATGATAAAACGTACCAAAAACGACGGACTCATGAAATGATCGCACAAAAAACGCCACTGGTCAGACCGCTCTACCAACTCCATAGGGGGGTTCGCCAATGCCTCAACTGCCGACGAAAATCCCTTGAAATGCACGTGTAGTTCGTGCTTCCACTGCCTGTAGGACTTGATGAGTAAATCTGTCATGTACGTGACAGTGAGGGGATCATCCATCTGAATGTCAAAGTTAACCTGAAAAAAATATTAGATTGTTATGAATGATCAAATTTATCATTTTGAATTAATTATTGAGCTATATACTCACTGAGATGGAGCGGATCACTTTGTGTTGAATCTCTGCCGGCAATTTTTTCCAAGTGCTTGCAACCATGGCGCACTCGGCACGAATAATAGCCCCCACATCATGCGAGAACAAACTGTCAACGTTAGGATCTAACGGTCGTCGGCCGTTTTGCACACACATGACTGGAATCCGCGCCCCAGTACTGCGCACGATCCGAGAGGACTTCAACCCACTACATGGTCCCCTCGTCGCAGTGGATGACGTGGCAGTAGATGAAGCGGAAGCGGTGACCTAACTAGAGCGGTGAGATCGACGGGCCCTACGTGGCATAGAGGGGCTCCCAGTACTCGAAGATGGCTGAACTACATCATTGGGAGCTGACTCCATCGCCTTTCACCTTATAACTAAATTATATTTCTCAAACTAATTAATCTACATTTTGTAATTAAACTAAATTTTATATTTAAAAACTAACAAACTAACTAATCCACATCACTTGAACCACTAACCACAGCACATAATTGTGCACTCCCAAACTGTCCATGGGTAATTTGGACAATTCAAGAATCATATTGGAGCGCAGTCACGCCCAGTGCCCATGCGCGCGTCCAATAGACTCTCGAACGGGTATAAGGTGAATTTAAATTTAGTGTACAAAGTTATCCACTGATAACTTCGCACGACTAGTTAAATGTACAAAGTTATCGATTGATAACTTCGCACAAGCGCTTCGTGCCACATGACCTCACCCAGTACTCGAGGAGTGCTGGACTACGTCATCGAAAATTTTGCAATTACAACTAAACTAAATGTAACATACAAACTAAACTATAATTAATCTAACAATATACATATAAGCATACAAACAAACTATTAAATTTTAGCATATAAAAACATACAAATTAATTAATCAATTTTGTAATTAATTTTAACATACAAACTAATTCACTAAAAAATTTAATATAATTATATATGAAACATTAAATACTAAATCATACAAAAACTTAACTAAAAGATAGATTAAACATATACCTCACCAAAAATGCAATTATCCTTCACAACAAATGCAACACTATCATTCCTTCACCAAAAATATAAATCATTGTCAAATACGAGCCCAACATCAATCTAAATTCAGATTTCACAACCAAACCACTAAATTAAAAAAACCCACAACATTAACTAATTACCACTAAAATCAGAAATTTCACAA
>QANW01003840.1:903143-964093 GCA_003254865.1 Dryas drummondii
AATATTTTAGAGGAATGATCTTTGAGTGACAAACTAATAAATGAACGGTTCAGATCGTTAAAAACACAATCGACATATAAGGTTCTACATATAAATCAGTGGTTTTTGCATTTGAAAAATAAAATTATATCAACTCTTTCGTTAAAAACTTGTAGCTTCAATAATTGTGAAGACCACAACGTGATTATCACAATCAGAGCTATTCTTCATATATGTTCATACTCAAAGATCAACCCTGGAAAAAATCGGCTCAATCGAAGTTCATCTACCCGTTCGATTATTATTATAAGAATCAAGATCGTTCATACATCCTAAATGCTAAACCTAACTTCTACATCTCCAGTTGAGTTAATTTTTTGCATGGATGATCTTTGAGTGAGGCACTAAGGAATGATCAGTTCGGATCGTTAAAAACACAATACAAAAGTGATCTTGTACATACAAATACACTTGAAGAGTATAATTATATTAACTTTTGGGTAGAAATTTTGGTGATTCAACAATTTGTGAAAACTACAATGTGATTTCAACGATCGGAACCGTTCATTCTATTCGTTTATACTGGAAGATCATCTCTGCAAAAAATCGGCTAAATCGGAATTCATCTCATACTTCGATTCGTATTAGAAAATTTACAATCGTTCATAAGTTCAACCACCGTTACCTAACTTCTACATCTCCGATTGAGTTAATTTTTTGCATGGATGATCCTTAAGTGGGGAATTAAAAAATGAATGGTTATGATATTTGGAAATACAATCGTATAGTATGCTATTACATATATAAAATTGTAAACAAAAAAGTATTCTTACTTTGGGCGAGGAACTACAAATTTCGTCGCCCAAAGTTATCTTGGGCGAGGAACCTCACAATTCGTCGGCCAAAGTTACTTTGGGCGACGAAATGTTAGGTTCCTCGCCCAAACCATTATTACAAAACAGGATGACTCTTTGGGCGACGAACATAATTTCGTCACCCAAAATGAGTTTTGAGCGACGAAATATTTTGTCACCCAAAGTAATTTTGGGCGACAAATTTTCTTTTTCCTCGCCCAAAGGAGTGTGATTCGTCGCCCAAAGGAGGTTGGGGCGACGAACATGTTCGTCGCCCAAACCTTTATGACATTGAGCGACAAATTTTCTTGTTCGTCGCCCTAAATTGCTTTGGGCGACGAATATATGTTCGTCGCCCAAAGTGTGGTCGCCCAAATATGTTTTTCTTGTAGTGGGCCACTAGTTATTGAACCAAACCAATATTCACTTATAACTGTTGGAAGGACTATGCAAGATACAAAATAAAAATGTGGCTAAAATTTTTCTCAAAAGAAAGATACAAAATAAAATGTACAGTAGAGAACAAGGAATTAAATTATAAATGTGCATGGATTCATGAAGGCTTCAACAGTATCGGATCCATGTATCCTCTTACTGCCATACATGAGGTACATTGCCATTATTTCTCTCAATGCTGTCATCCAGAATCCTATTCCCAACACTGAAAAGTGATCGTGTAGATGCATTCTGCAACAATGAATTGCAGCAATAATAAACTTGGGTTTGACTAAGATAAAGCAAGAATCTATGATATATGAAAGTACCCCTAACAAAATGTATAACAAGAAACAAAAAAGGTCAAGAGCTTACATATAAACTGGTTGATTTGATCGATTCCACAGCCTTAGCATCAAAGAGATTAACATTAGTCACCTGCTTCAATTGCTGTCCAGGATGATGTAATAAAGCAACTGATGGATCTAAAAATAAGGAGAGAAAGGAAAACAAATATATTAACAATATCAACAGCTTATATGCTGGAAAAACATGATAAATTTAGAAGTTCAAACAAAACTTGGGTCCCTCAATCACTCAACACGTTAATATTAATTACATAAATAAGAAAATTCCTTTCATTAAGAATACAAATAGAGACTGGTACAAATATAAGAACAAAAGATAAAGATTACAAGGAGAGCAACTAGGAAAAGACTGTAAAACCTGAGAAACAATATACTTGTCAGCAACCATAAATTAAAAGGAAGGGGGGCAGGGGAAATCAGTGACAACCAACTTACAATGAATGCATTTTCAACTAATTAAATGAAACACAGGTCCTTGCATGCCCACGAGCTCATCAAAGGGTACATCCTCTGCACCATCTGCATCATCCAAACCATCAAACATCTGTTCAACATGAGCTTCAAGACGAATAGCCTGCATCTCCAACAACAACATTTTCTGCATCCATGTATAACTCATTAATGAAAAACACCTATATACTAATTAATTATTTTTTCTCTTAGATTTGCCTAGAGTGAGATTCAAGTAATGGAAAATTAAAGTAAATTATTAAGCACAAAACTAGTAGAACAAGTATTCAAAAGAATAGATTAGTCATTAGAGATTACAAACTACTCTAAAAGCACAAAATAAGCAGAACAAAGAAAATTACCAAGTCCTCTAAAAACATAATTTGATAAAGAGTCTAGCTTAATTTGAGATTTTAGAATGGCATTGTTTTTTCTTTGCTCATAGAAACACATCCTTTATTAATTTCTTAAACAAACTTTGATGGTTATACCACCCTCTCCATTCTCTCTCTCTCCCTCTCTCTCTCTCTTCTCTCTCTCTCTCTCTCTCTCTCTCTCTCGATCTCTCTCTCACAGATACATAGACACAATATTCACCAACTCATGTATTACCACAGATTAAAAAAAAAATCAGAATGGGTATGTAGGTGGGAGGTGGGAGAGATGCATCAAAATGTAAGAAAAGAAATCTCAAACTTAAAAGAAAGAGAAAACTCATCATATAAAAGTGAATATAAGGAAAAATTACAGGTACCCAGTTGAAGAACTCACCGAGATTGAACAAATTAAAGAAAAGAATTGACGAAGAGAGAAATTATGCTTTTCATAGAGGAGCTTCCTTGTATGAAACCCTAAATCCTAAATCAAGAAAATCAAATAAACATTAAAAAACCCCATCAGATAGGGAGGAGCTTCCTTGTATGAAACCCTAAATCCTAAATCAAGAAAATCTAACCAACATTAAAATCATAATTAGATAGGGATGGGCTTTAGAGTTAGAGCGAAACCTTGTATGAGCTTTACTGGTTGGGCTCCCAAATCTAGCCAAGAACGGTCAGTAGCAGAAATGGAGAGAGAGCGAGAGAGACACTGATAGACGTAGAGAGAGGAAGAGAGAGAGAAGGATAGAGATAGAGAGGGAGAAAATTTGGATAGTGCGGAAGGAAAGAGATCGAGCTGTGAGAGATTTCTGCGCGATGAGGAGTTGAGGACAGCGAAGATGGAGATCGAATGGGGGATGAGTGTCTGAAAGTAGGTGAAGTCAGAGGGCTTTGACCAAAGTAGACTTAAGGAGCGAGGACTGTTCATTAGTGCGCCTCCGCTTTTGGCCAAATACAAAGACCCGCAAATTCTTTATTTTCTTGTAACTTACCCAATACAACAGTTTTGTCTAAAACTATTGTGTTTAATAATTTAAGAAAAATCCCAAAACCAAATACCATTGGATATTATACGTTCATATAACGGTTTTTACAAAACCGTTGTGTAGTAAATTAAGATAATGGACAAAACATGAATCGTTGTCTATTGACCGATGTCTATTTACATTATTGTAGTAGTGTGAACAAACATTGACCCTGGAAATTGATGTTTTTAAATTCAGAAAAATGTTAATTATTCCAACATCTTTTCTCAATTTTTGCTTCCCAACGTGGCATCGAATTTGTTAAATATAAGTGGTTGACCACTAATTTTACCATCCAAAAGCGCATATACTCTAGCGTCCAGTGGAACTGCAGTTTGCACAACATTACAACTACAATATATATCCTCAATGAAAGACATTAACTTTAAATCTTAAAGCAATATAACTCATAAAATATACTTTAAAGTTTAAACACACCAAAAAACACTAATATATTAATTAACTCTAAAACTATTAAGATTCAAGTAGAAAATAAAATAAAAATCACTTGACACACGTGTTAGAAACAGGCAAAATTTGAATATAACACCACTGAGCGATCGGCACTCGGGGTCCAAAATTCACTTGACACACGCGTTTGAGCGGGCGGAAATTGTCTTTGGCTACCTATTTAGCTTAATTGAATCACCACTCTTCTAACCCAAGTAGTAAGCAAGCTCGATTCGATCGATCAATTGAGAAAGTTAATTGGGCCCAAAATTGAGCCATATCCAACCCAACCTAACCCAATGTCGTGCACAACCCTAGCTCAGTCGAAGCATTCCCAATCCTTTTCGAAATAGGAGTGCGTATAAATATAAATACACAATCCATACTATTCTCAATCTCTTCATTTTGTTTTGGACAACTCCATCGATCTCTTCTCGAATCTGCAGTTCATGACTGAGAGGATGAGGGGAGGAGGAGGAGGTAGCCATAGTCACGGCAGCCATGGCCAGATCATGAAACCAACAATAATGGACTCGGCGCGATCGTATGTACAGTCGGTGAAGAAGGTGTTTAAAGAGGAAGACAAGTGGGATAAGTATCAAGACTTTGTACGACTCCTGCTAGACTGTTTGGACCAAAGAATTGACACTCTCACTTTGAAACAGCGGGCCAAGCTCCTATTTCGAGGGCACCCTCACCTTTTTTTAGGTTTCAATGACTTCATTCCCAAGTCAGATGATCACATCAATCACCCCCAAAAGAAGCACAAGCACAAGCACTACCATGTTTCTCCTGTGACGGCATCTGATCACTATCCTCCTTTCGTATACCAAGAAGCCACCGATTTTGTCAACAAGGTCCACAAGCGATTTCGCCTCCAAGATGGTGTTTATGAATCTTTTTTGGAGATTTTGAGAATGCACAAATTACCGATTACAATCCCAAACGATGATGATGATGATCAAATCAACATGTCCGGTGATCATGAGGCGATTTTCCACAAGGTTGCAGAACTTTTCCGGGACCACCGGGACTTGGTCGCGGAGTTCATTCAATTTCTAGTTCTACCGCGAGATCTTCGATACTACGACCTCTCCAAGTGCCAGCGCTGCACTCCGAGCTATCGTCTCCTGGCGGAGAGCTACCCAATTCCTCGTGCGAGCGGAAGAACCAAGCTTGGTTCTCACGTACTCAATGATCACTGGGTGTGCGTCAGTAGTAATTCACAAGGCGGAGGAGGAGCACAGAGATCAATACACAGAAACGCATATGAACAAAGGCTGCTTCAGATTGAAGATGACAGGTTCGAACTCGACATGTTGTTGAGGGCCGTGAAATCAACCATCAAGAGAGTGAAACGATTGATTATGAAAAGTTATGGTGATGGTGATGATTGGCGGTCGAATATGATTTCCGTTGAGGATCACTTGACGGCTGTGAATCGGAGGTGCATTGAGCGGTTGTATGGAGACCTCGGGGTTGAAGTGATGGAGGCGGTGAGGGACAATGCGGCGATGGCTTTGCCTGTGATACTAGGCCGGTTGAAGCAGAAGAAAGAGGAGTGGGAAGACTGTCGTTCTGAGTTTAATCAAGTTTGGGTTCAAGCGTATGCTAATCAACCTCCTGCGATGCTGCAATAAATCATTCATCTTGTGCTGCAAGTAATTGGATTTGTTTTTTTTTTTTTTTTTTTTAAATTAAAGAATAATATATACATTATCATTAGAAATTAGTTAGCGCATTTGGCACTTTGCTGTGGTAAATTCAATTTTTGCAATCTTTAATGCAACCTATATGAATTAAAATATTCCACTATATATATATACACACACACGTACGTGTGGCAAATATAAAATATAAACAAACAGAGCTGAATGACTCTATCCCATGATTCTAGAAACGTGTATCTGATATGTTCCTTTATTAGACTTGGTAGTTGGTTGTCAGTTTGACCTGCAATATCTAGCTTAGGCCTTGCAATCCAAGTATGACTTCTCGGCTATGCTATGATATATATATGCACAGAAGTGCTCATGTAAGAGATTTAAAGAGAAAAGTAAAGAGCAATTAATTCATCTAAAGATTGATTTTCAATAATTGTGTTAAATCCAATCACTAATAATAATGTTAGGTATACCTAGCTAGTTAAGTAGTTATATATTGCTCCGGTTGGAGATCCAAACGGAGAAGGAGGTGGGGCCAACTGGTGGGGGAGGAGAATGGGGCTAGGGTATTTTTCAGCCTTTTAATTGTTTAATTGATTTTTTAATTTGTTTAATAGAATTTAAAATCACATTTTTAAAGGGGTGTTCGTTGTAATTTCGAAAATTCCCTTAGAGAGAAGGCCACGTGTACAAAATTGATGAAAAAATCAATTTAATTGACATAATGGATAATTTTTTCTATGTAACCGATACACCGTCATGTGATGTAACCAATCCAACATGTAAAGGTATTATTGGACGACATGTTTATCTTTGTAAGGTATAATATTAATTAATAATATTTACCTATATTATGACACATATATTGGTTATACCATGTGACGGTGTATCAGTTACACCGAAAATTTTTTCGATAGAATGGGGTTATACATGTGTTTGATGAAGAAGAGTGTAGGGTCCTAAGTGTTAAAGATTAGTAAGGAAAGTAAAGTGCAAACTGATCATAGTTCGGGGTGGTTATTGTAATTTTCCCTTTATATATATAGTTTATACCAATAATAAAATCAATTACCATACCAACTCAAATTAAATTTCATTTATTCTGATAATGCTCTTTTTTTTTCTTTTTTTTTTTCTTTTTTTGATACATCGGAGGAAAATTGAATCGTAAGCCTAGCTTAATCCTAACCATTATCCCACCTACTCTCACCACTTGGGCTAATTAACACCAAGGGCTGATAATGTTCTTTTTTTTTTTTTTTTTTTTTTCAACTTAAGTGTTGAATGATGTATTTCTAATATTGATATTGAAAGACTATTTTGATTTTGAAGGTTTTTAAATCTTAGATTATTTTGATCATTAATTTCCAAAGATTAGAGTAGGAATATTGGTAAATCATTTTCTAATATCAGTTTCTGCTCCGTTCCAAACACTATAATGGAAAGTTAAAAACCATACCATTCTACGATAGTCAAGAAAGGTAATACAATTCATATTCCTCGTCTGGCATTTCGATTAAACGAACGAGGCCCATTCCCCGTACTAGTCTTTATCCCTTCATCGATATTTTGTTCATATATGTCTCTTGAGTGAAGACAAAAAAGATAAACGGAAGGTGAAAAGTTCATAATTTGGCTTTTGAATACCATATTCCCTCCCCCAGAATCAGATCATGAATAAGAGAATGAGGGGAGGAGATAGCCATGGACATCAGCAGAAACCAAAAGAAAACCCGTTGTTATCATTTCTAATGTCGGTGAGGAACACATTTGAAAAGGATGACAAGGGGTACAAGTACCCAGACTTTCTTCAAATCTTACATGACTTCAAGGACGAAAAATTTGACACTCCGACTACAGTAGAGAGGGTGAAGCCCTTATTCGAAGGGCACCCACACCTTTTATTAGGTTTCAATACCTTCTTGCCAAAGAGATATCAAACTACATATGAAGAAGCTTACAATCTCGTCAACAAGGTACGATCAGCTGATCATGAAAATTCTAGTTTAGTTAGCAATTAATTAACTTGTTTTAAATTTCTTAATTAAATCAATGTATTTCTCTGAATTCCCTTGATACATTATCATTGTAAATTAATTTAGTCACTGTTTGGATGGAGAACCTTAAAGTGATGGGATTAAGATGATAGATTTGAAAGGATGAGATTTGCAAAGTAACTTATTTGGTTAAGTTATTTAGCTGATCGAATTTAACTATGGGATTTCTAATTTTTTTTTTAATATTTTTGGAAATTAAATTTAGTTTGGAGACTAGCTAGAAACTGAGGTTCGTGGTTCGTGTCCCAGATCTAGGTCTTGGGGCTTCAGGTTCAGGTCCCGGTGTTCGGTCTTGGGTCCTATGTCTAGGTGGGGTATGGTCCTAGGTTCAGCTCTTGAGGTCTTGAGGTCTAGGTCCCTAAGTCTTGGGTCCTAGGTCAGGGGACGTCTCAGGTCCGAATCCTGAGTCCAGGGTTCGGGTCAAGGGCTCAGATCCCAGGTCCAGGGTCTGATCCCGAGTTATGTGTCCATAAGTCTCAGGTCTGGGTCAAGGGTCTTAGGTCCAGATCCCATGTCCCGGTCCTTGGTCCAAGATATTGTAATTTTTTGTCTTAGTTTAGACAAAAATGCATTGTATATAATTTTTTTTAATAAAACCTATTAAGGTGGAACTTTGAAATCGTATTTGGAACTCTCATCTCAAATCCCACTTGAATTTGGCAAATCCCATCATTTGGTTCTCAAACAAGATACTTTAGCAAAAATGATTTGTAAATCTTATTTGACCCCAAATTCCATGTCAAAATACCTCATCCAATTTTGGGCATTTGGCATTTTTGACCTGTATCAAATTTGATTTTCTTCAATGTATAATAAATGGATATTCCACAATATATATGTATATTCTTGTGCATTATATATTTTCTAGCCTCTGTAATTAATGGATTGCTAAACAATTTTTTGGTGAATCTTTATAATTTGTATCCGTACCATGTAGTCTGAGAGACTTTTTAGAGACTTGTACTCAACAAGGTCACTTATGGTTCCTATATGCGTTTTAGTATTACATTAATAGTCCTTCTGCCCAATGTTTTTTCCTTCACATAAAGGATGGGAATGGTGGCAGCTGACGGGACGGGGATGGGGTTAGTCCTTCTTTGGCCTTGGTTTATGTAGCCAAGAAATTAACATGAGAAAATTTGTTGGGTTTGTACTTTGTAGTACGTACCTCCAGTGGTTTTAGGCCTAGCAATCTAAGTAACTTGGCTAAGATAATGATATGACGTTTCTTTATGCAAATTCTTCATAATTTATCACTTCAATACATTAGTGCAAGTAAATTTTATACATATTCTTTGAAATTAATAACAAAATTGATTCAATAAATAGTCCTAACAAAAATTCTGAGACGTACTATTTAAACCTAAATGCTTAAATTCTAAGCCTATATGCATGTGACACTCCAACTCAAGAAAATACTCATGATCTTATATATATTAAGGATTGCAAATATAAAAAAAAAAATATTGGGTTTGTTATGAGTCTTATGACTCAATAATTATATTACTGGAAAGTTGAAAATATATTCAACTGACAATGCGCGATTTTTAGTTAATTTATTTTATTATTGATGTGTTGCAATATTAAAATCTACAAATGAATAAATGTTGCAGCAAGACCATGAACGACAACGAGTGCGCAATTCAGGTAAGGAGGTGACACAGTCGGTTCAAGACAAAGAATTTGCTGAACTATTTGGACCAGAGAAGTGTAACCTAGTTCCGGGACATGGAACTAGTGTTGAGTGGGCTTCTGCTCCAAGAATACTAACAATGCAAAGTGAGGTGTTAGCACTGAAGGCTGCATATGAAGAACAACGTGAAGTTAATAAGCAAACGCGGGCAGATATGGAAAGGATAAAGAAAGAAGCGGCTGAGAGGGAGGAAGCATTACGAAGAGAATATGCGGTGAGAGAAGAACAAATTATGAGGAAGCTGTATGATCTTGAAGTACATATCATGAACTATGCCAATGCTGCAAATTCTTTGGGTGCAATTCTTGCAGCAGCTGGTACTGTTGAATCTCTGCAACAATCTCAAGGGACCACACCACATGTGCAGGACAATATGGTGCCAATGGAAGATTGCTATGTGCCAGAGCCACCTTCTGAGCTGCCCGAGCCAAGATTTAATTTATAATATGATTTGAATATCTTTAATTTTAGTAGGCAAATCTTCTTATTTTTAATGGACAAGTTGAAGGTTATTAATATGTTGACAACTAGCTAGATATGAATTTTTGTTGGACTATAAGTGGTTTATTGGAGTTTTCATGTTGCTTAATGATGGAATTGTCTCATAAGAAAAAAAAAAAAAAAAAAAAAAAAAAAAAGGGTTGTGTTGTCAAAACTGATGGACTTGGCATTATGACATTTTGGTTTAAGAACTTTTGAGGCATCTGTGTGTGCAGCTTGTTTACTTTTGTGCTGGATAATTGGGATTGTACATATTGTCGATCTTTTAAACATGGGTTTTTGTCAATATTAACTGTCATTTTTATGCCTTATAAGTTCAATATACTTAAATGTAATAAACTATCTAGGGGAATGGTGATAATGTGATCAAACTCAAATTCCATTAGAAATTTAGAACCCAAAAAATAGAAACAAATGATTTTAAAATTAAATTAAAACAACACTACGAAGCTAATGACTAACTGAATTTTCGAACAAACAAAGTTGAATGAGAAGACGGTGATCATTTTTATGTCAGTTTGAACAAAGCTGAATGCTTGGAGTTGGGAATGTATCCCATAATTCTAGAAATGTGTATATGATATGATTTTGATAACATTTGAACTCCATCTTTTGATTTTTATGGGGCTTAGGTCGTCACTTCCACCTGTCCTATTTTTTGCTATAATATCTTATGCAAGCAAGTATTCACCAAAGGAATTTAAAATGAGGATAAGTGAAAGGCAATTCATTCAAAGTCTATTATTGCAACGATTGCGTTAAATTGTCGCTCAATTGAGGTCTTTTAATTGAGCATTTATGTCTATATATAAATTATACATAGTTTATTGCTTCTTTGAGTGTCAGAGAAATTAGGTGCCTCTGGTTAGAGGCATTGACAAACTCTGGATAGAGGTGCCTAGCTCTAATTCACGTTGAAGGCACAGTGCGATGCCCCTAATCCATGCCGGGCGTATGACGGCCTCTAGTTGAGTGGATAGGGATGGGGCAAGAGCTAGAGTAGGAAAAGGATCATTTATTTTTTGCAAGTTTTTTATTTCCAAGTGTAAATTAATTTGGATTTATTATTTCAGGAAAACAAAAAACGAGTGTGTTTTATGCACTGTTTAATTAATGTATTTTCCCTTGTTCAACGGGTTAAACACATGTAGTCTGTCTTCTTTTAGCAGCAACGTACACAAAAAGGTAGCTGCTAAGCTTGAGGTGGAGAATCATAACCTCAAAACCTCTTTCTTTTTTTCTTTTTTCTTTTTTCTTTTTTGTTTTCTGTTTCAAAACCTTAATTATTTGGTACCCAAAACGTACTCTCCCCAGCCACACCTACATTAAAACCAACTAAACAAACTTTTTGAGCATATCACTATAACTCTCGCCTATAAATACATCTCTCCCACCATTCTACTGCTCAAATACACAGCAAATAGCCTTCCTCATCTCTTGTGAATTAGCAACAATGGCTTCTCACGGCCCCAATGCAAATTATATTCGGAGCTTTGTTTTTGCCTTTGTCATCCTCCTCTTCGCTCCAAACCCGAGTTTTGCTAAGCAAGCAAAAGTCCATGGCTTGAAAATGAACGTGATCGACCGATGCTGGAGATGGAACCCAAATTGGAGAAGCAACCGCCAAGAACTCGCATCGTGCTCTGTAGGATTTGCTGGGAAAATGAGCAACAACTTAGGAAGAGATGTCACATACTATCAAGTCACGGACCCAAGTGACAATGCATTAAATCCCAGACCAGGAACTTTGAGATATGGAGCGACCATGATCAAAGGAAAAAAGTGGATCACTTTCCATAGGGACATGCGAATTAGACTCGAGAAACCCCTTCTCATTAGTAGCTTTACCGCCATTGATGGAAGAGGAGCTAGTGTTCACATTGCTGGTAATGCATGCTTGACGGTTTTTAAGGTAATTAATTACATATCCGCTTCAAATTAAGTTTTAATTTACAATTAATTTAATTTAACTTCTTAGTTAGAAATTCTTAAATTAATTAAGGGTTACGTTTTGGTTTTACACTTTTACAAATAACCGTACACTTCTTGTGTATATATTTTAGAGCTAATAATTAGAAAGGACAAATATATAAGAGAAAAGGGAAACAAAATAGGCCACAAGCTAGCTCAAAAACAATCATAGTCAGTCCACTCTTCAGCGTTTGCACGTTAAGTCTTCGAATGTTTAGGGGGAGAATGAGGAGGTATGCTTATAAAGTGGACGTACTAGATTGATATAAAAATTTAAATAAAAATGCTAGGTGTACCACCTCTAAATGTAGTACACATGTGGTAAATAATTAAATCTAATACATCAACATTAATGAAATTTAAAACATGAATATACAATATGACATTAGAAAGTATGCAGTATATATACTTTTGGATTACTAACTGTATATATATTGTATTAATTGTTCAGGCAAGCAATGTAATCATCCATGGGCTTCGACTCCACCACTGTCAAGCCCAAGCACCGAGTTCAGTTATGGGTCCAGATGGGAAGATAATTTCAGTAGGGCAAGTTGATGGAGATGCGATAAGGCTGATTACTGCATCCAAGGTTTGGATAGACCACAATACCTTATACGAGTGTGAGGATGGTCTTCTGGATGTGACTCGTGGGTCTAATGATATCACCATCTCCAACAATTGGTTCAGAGACCAGGATAAGGTTATGCTTCTTGGACACGATGATGGTTACATTCGGGACAAGAACATGAGGGTGACTGTAGTATACAACCATTTTGGACCCAACTGCAACCAAAGAATGCCAAGGATTCGATATGGATATGCACATGTGGCGAACAACTTGTACAAAAAATGGTCACAGTATGCCATTGGAGGAAGCATGAATCCTAGCGTTAAGAGTGAAGCTAACCTTTTCATTGCACCAAAACTAGGAAACAAAGAGGTCACTTGGAGGAAGGACAAAACTGGGAATAACCAGTCCTGGAAATTTTACTCCAAAGGAGATATTTTTGAAAATGGGGCTTCTTTCATCCAAACAAGTCAAGGTGGAGCAAAGCCACAATACAACAGAGAACAAATTTTCCGAGTTGTTGATGCCAAATATGTCCGGTCATTGACAAGGTCATCAGGTGCTCTAGCATGCACCAAAAGATCCCGATGCTAATTATTAAGTCTCTCAGGCTCATCGAGATATATATGATAAGAAATTAAATATGTGCATGGCACATATATCAATGACAGTAAGCACCTTAGAGTACACAAAATAAATTACATCCTACTTTCCCAAACATTGCATTCAGCCAGAACTATAGCCAGCTGGGTAAATTATGAGTTTTTGTACTAAGAAAAAAGCATAAAATAAAAGTATTATTATGTAATGAAGAGAAAAATGATAAAAATCTTGTGCCGCACCAGAGCAATGCCATTTCTTTCTTAAATCTTCTTCATTGTTAGAACTTGCATATGCTAAGCCCAACGAGCTAGCTGCTGGCTGGTGAGGACACATCGATTCACGTTGTCCTTCTCCTAGTCATTTTCAGACTTAACTTTGTCCAAGACTAACAATCAAATTTAGGTAGGACTGATTACACATATGAAAACAAGAAGGCAATCAAATGCGCGTGTTAAGCAAAGAATCAGTGTATTTTTTTTTTTTTGGCCACTTAAAAAACTTCAATAAAAAGCCACAAAGGCAAAGAGCAGCAAAACAACATACAAACCAGAAAAAGCAGAAAACAAAGCAGTAAACCAAAAGAACAAGACAGGAAAACAATTCAGCAACCAAACTAAACAAACTCCTAAAAAGACAGATAAGCTAAAAGCCAAAATATCAATCTAGAGGAAGCCCATCTGCCACCAGGACTCCAATTAAGGAAGATGGGGGTGAGATCACCCAGTCCTCTGGACACATCCTCCTGCAAGCTAGCAAGGCAATTGCATCAGCAACACCATTTGCTTCTCTTGAAATCCAAGACCATCTAACAGATGAGAATTCAGCTGCAAGATCCCAGATGTCTTGAATGATTGGAGAGATTTGCCAAGCAACACAACTGGCAGACCTGTTAAGAGCATCAACCACAGTCTTAGAATCAGACTCCATCTCCACATCTAGAATATCAAGTTTCTTAGCACAAAGCATCCCTTCCTTTACTGCTAAAGCTTCAATTATATCAACAGAGTCAGCCAAGCAACTAACAGCACTACCACCAATCACCTTACAACTGCTATCTCTAACAACTACTCCAATCCCAGCCTCTCTAGAATCCTGGAACCAAGATCCATCCACATTGATTTTTAATCTTGGAAAGCAAGGAGGACACCAAGACCTTGGAGCGGATAAGTGAGTAGATATAACTGGGAGGATCTGAGCAGTAGAAGAAAGAGAAATAAGAAATTCAATGCAAGCTCTTCTTGCAGACAAGCAAACCCCAACAGGATCAGGAGATACATTCTGAAAAATGGCTTTACACCTTGCTTTCCATATAGACCAGAATATAAAACTAATCCAAGTAAAGACATAATCTGCAGGATCCTTCCAACAACCTAACACATCTACCAACCAAACATCAAGACGGGTCACTGCAGCACGATCAATCATATACCCCAAACATTCACACCAGACCACCTCCACCCAAGGACACAACAATAGAATATGCTCAATTGTCTCTGGTAAAGTCCCACAAATTGGGCAGAGAGGGCAAGCTACAATCATCTTTTGATGCAAATTAGCTCTTGAAGCAACAACATTTTTCAAAGCTCTCCATAAAAAATGCTGGATTTTTGGAAGAGTTTTAGCTTTCCACACCAAATTCCAAATCGTAGAGTTAACTTGATGAGAATTATGAGGAGGAATACGATTGAGAATAGGACGTGAAGAGTGCTGCCAATGATAACCAGTTTTAACAGAATAAACTCCAGACTTAGTTTTGGGCCAGACAAGTTTATCACCATAACTTTTAGGGCCAAGGCTAATCTGCTCAATCTTTTTTTCCAATTCTTTCTCAATATATACTCCACCTTACTAAAATCCCAAGTCCACGAATCTGCATCAATAATCTCAGAAACTCTCCTAGGAATATCAGAAACTCCATGAATATCATTTTGCATAAAAGGTGAAGAATGACCTGGGATCCAACAATCTCTCCAAATGTCAACAGAAGCACCGTCTGCAATTTGCCAAAATGAACCAGAAGCAAGTAGCTCTCTGCCCTCCAAAAGACTTGACCAAGCCCATGTAGCTCTACCTCCTTTTTTAGCATGCCAAAAATCAGCCTGAGGGAAATAAATTCCTTTAAGCACCCTAGCCCATAAAGAGTCAGGATCATGCACCAACCTCCAAGCTTGCTTAGCTAAGAGGGCAAGATTAAAATCCTCCAAATTTATAAACCCAAGGCCCCCCTCCTTCTTAGACAATCCCATTCTATCCCAATTAAGCAAGTGGATCTTCTTTTCCTCATCTTTTTGACCCCACCAGAACTTTGAGCAAAGAGAATTCAAATCATCACAAACAGCTTTGGGAAATTTAAAAATTGCCATGGGATAAGCTGGGACAGCAGAGGCTACAGCTTTGATCAAAACCTCTCTACCTGCAGAGGATAAAAAAGCTTGCTTCCAACCTTTAACCTTCCTAGCAACAGAGTCTTTGACAAAAGCAAGGGCCTCTCTCTTAGATCTACCCCATACAGAAGGCAACCCGAGATACTTTCCTGGATTAGAAGCTTCCACCATATTCATTGTAGCACAAATGTCCTGAATAATAGTTGCATCTGTGTTCGGACTAAAGAATAAAGTAGACTTGTTATAATTCACCCTTTGACCTGAAGCAATCCCATAGTCATCCAACAACTGCTTCATCAGCAAACAATTAGATTTGGTAGCTTTAAGGAAGAAAAGAGAGTCATCTGCAAAAAACAAATGAGACAAAATAGGACCCCCTCTACTCAGTCTAATACCTTTCAAACTTCCATCAGTTATTGCATCTTGCACCATCAGAGAAAGAACATCACTCACAAAGAGGAAAAGGTAAGGGGATAATGGATCCCCTTGTCGAATTCCTCTAGAAGGAGTAAAAAAGGATCCAGGTTTGCCATTAATATTGATGGATAAAGAGGCAAAGAATCAGTGTATAAAGGATGCCAATTGTATATATTATTTAGTTTCAAGATATATAAATACACAATCCTACTAATTTAGTTTTTGATCAACACGAAGTAGCAAGGGAACTGTGACGCAGGTGAAGAATCTCCTAGACTTGCAGCTTTGTGTCAATTGGTTAAGAAAAACATTAGAGAATTGCCACGCTCCAACTCATACTAATTTAATTTTATTGAGTTAAGATATGAATTATATTTTAATTAAAGAAATAAAATTTCTAAAATTAAAATATGACAGAAATAATAAATGAGTACCAAAAAACAATTAATAAACAAACACTTAGGCCTCGTTTGGGATTGCGGTGTAAGAGCCAAAAGCTGCTATAAATGACAATTCTCAATCACTTACAGCAGTTTTGGTGTTTGGTAAAAAAATAAAATTAAAACTGCTTTTCCCTACAATTCTCAACTCCCCACAACAAAAACAGAAAGCAGGTTTCTACGTGTTTTTGAAAACTGCAGTGACTCACAGCAACAATAAATATTTTATTTTACTCATAATATCCTCATTGATTTCTATAATTTTTATTTGTTTATTTTAAATTAAAAAATATGTCCATTGTTAGTTATATTTTATATTGTGATAATTAATTATGATATTTTATTTATATGATTAAAATTATAATATACCTAAAACAAATAATAGGCATACTTATTTAATAATGTTGTTCTTAGAAAAATTAATGCTAATAAAAATTTGTAGTAAAAAATTTTAAAAACAAGTAAAAAAACATATTATCTTTACCAAACAAATAAGTAAAATACACTTTTAACATCATGTCCATTTTAGTGATTACACACAGTTACATCATTTTTATATTAACATTTACCAAACACTTTGACACTGTTTTTTGCAGTTACAGCACTTTTGAAACATAATTTACCAAACACTCAACTGGTTTACTTTACAACTGACTTTACTTCACAGCTTTTTTTTTTCACAGCAATACCGAACTGGCCCTTACATTAATTATATTGTACATAATTTACATAAAATCATATTTTACATAAACTGCTCACTAGTAGTCCCTTATTCTAGCACATCACACAACTTTATACATATTTACATTATGTTCTCTTGCTTCATTAATTTTAAGGCTTCATTTTAGTACCTGTAAAATCTATAAAAGGGTGAGCAATCTCAGTTCAGTAAAGAAATCCTTCTCATGAACAATTGACTAAACTAAACTAAGTGACAAGAAAATATGACATGATAATTATAAATAATGTTTGATGCAATGCAAACTCCACTACTTCTATTCCCGTTAATCTATATATTAAAACAATCAGACCATACATCTCATACCTTACATTTTACCACTGTGGTTCCGAGTGTTTCAATATATAGACTAACACCCAAAATACCATCAACCTAAATTTCCATTTTTGCTAGTCATCTTGTCCTTCTCCCTGTCGCCAGTTTCGAATTACTCGATAAAAACTTTGCACAAACTGGGTTGACCTGAGATCGATCTTGGTACCTACCGAGAGTTCGAACTCAACTACACAAAAACTTCCAATAATTTCATATTTTTCCTTTCCCAACAATTTTCATACTTACTTTCATGCCCAAATGCAAATAAAAATATAATAAAATTTAATTGACAATAAATTCCAGTATGTCAAATAAAATAAGATAAAACATTCAACATATAACTCACATAATGTCACATAAATATCACAAAGTTTAATAAAGTCAAAATTTCAATCGTAGAAGTTCCCCAAATATTCCCTACCTTAATTCCGAGTTTCAAATAACACTTTCGAGTCTAACGCGAACATACAAGTACATAAAAGAAAAATAAAATATTAATTAGATTTTATTTTATTTATTTTTACTCTCCAAAAAGAGAGTGTAATTCACACACAAAGTTACGGGTCTCGGATGGTCTCGAAACCAATTCTATTGGATTCAGAAAAAAAAAAAAAAACAGAGTGAGAATTGGCCAAAGAACTGGCCGGAAAGTGACTGGAAACAGCCCCACGCGCAGCTGCTCTCTAGTAGTGCGAGTGGGCATGAACAGTAACACTATTCATCATCTTCTTCAACCAAAATGCAGAATTTTGGCAGTTTCGTGAAGCTATTTTTAAGCCCAGTTTTGATCCATCAAAACTCAACGAAATTTGACAAATAAATACTCATTGGAAACTTATACAACCAGCTTTCCAACTATATATTGGATTTCAAAAACAGAACTCAGGTTTGAGAGAAATTGTTGTCCAATGTTGACGGTCTGAATCTAACGAAATTTTTTTCAGAATCTATGAAAATCTTTTCCTCCACTTCTTTTCGAACTTACAGTAATAAAACTGAACCTAAGGGGTCCGAATAACATAATAACAACATAACTTTGAAATTAGACTACAAAAACATGAAATTGGAATTGAAATCAAGATTTTGAAAATTGATTTAGACACCCCAAAATCATTTTCATAAAAAAAAAAAAAAAAAAAAAAGAACTTTAAAAAGAAAGCTATGAAATTCAAACCTTATTGTCTTTTCTCTTCCAAAATTCTTAGATTTCTTGCTCTAGAATTCTAGCCTTCCTATGTTTATCTCACTTTTGGTGTAAAGAAGCTCTGAACTTGTCCATGAAAATAATAATAGAGCATCTTTTCTATTTATAAGGAAAGAAATCAAAAAACAAATTGAGTTCTAATTAAGTGTTGTAAGAAGTAAGGAATTTGATTTCTAATTCTTTGAGAATTCTCCACCTCTTACTATGTAGATCCATAGTTTGTCCACCCCTATTTTAGAGTGCTACACCTCCAGCTCTATAGCTTGCCTTACTCACCATTCTAGAGTGCATAATCCTCATCTTAGCTAATTCTAGGTTCTGTTGATTGTTTTCTTAGAAGAAAATAAGCATGCATCTCATTCTAAGTATACTCGCAAGTGCACGAATTGTATTAGTAGCAAAACGTACAAGCACGAGGTCGATCTCACATGCAATGGTTAATAAACAACAAATCAATTCAATTAATCACAAGAATAACTAAACATGGGGGTTTAGGAAGTATGGAACACACACACACACACATCACCACACGCACACACCCATTATCCTATCTTGCAATGTTAAGTTTTCAGTTTCAAATCAAATATGCATACTCTAACCATCTAAGGCTAATGACAAATCAATTCAAATACAATGTATAAAAGTTTGACTGCTAAAAAGGTTTGGCTAGTTACTTTCTCGCAATTGTTCTATTTAGGCATATATTAAGAGCTTATTAGGCCTCCCATAATCAGTTAACTTACATGTTCTCTAAGCAGACTTAAAGCAACTGTTATCTATGTAAGAGTCATTAAGATCTATGAGAACATCAAACATGCACTATTTATAAGCTTTGACTATTTCCTTATATAGGTCGCACAAAACTATTACCAAGAATAATCTCTTATTCCCTTGTTACTTGTGATTTAGTGTCTTTGACTATTTTACAGCTAAACCTAACAAATAAACTAGATGCAATTATCTTAAGGTGGCCAGTCAAAGGACGCACAAAACTAGTGATAGATTCAATCAGATAATGAGAATTTAATACATGTAAACATCAAATTAATTCATCAGAGACGAATAAACGATTTGTTAAAGCATGACATTTCTAAAAATCAACCTACAATTAACATGCAAAATAGAATAAGAAACTACATAATTAAAACATAAAACATAATCTGAAATACATAAACAAAATCTCAATCCATACTTAAAATAAATTCAGAAACACAAACTTAAAGTAAAATCAGAATTCTAGATGAAAAATTAAAGAACATCAAAAAGGGGGATGCGGCAAGACAAGGAGGAGAAGGGAACCTCACATAAGTAGGTGACTCACGGCTAGGGTGAGCTAGGGCTTGCGGCAAAGGCACCTTCTCTCTCTTGTTGTCACGCCAACCTTTCTCTCTCTCTCTGAAATTCGGTCTCTCTCTGAATATTTTGAATGTGTAAAAATAATGAAACCCTAAATAATGAGAGAATATGATGTATTTATATAGGTGAGGGAGAAATCCTTGTGAAGCAAGGCTTTGTGTGTGCGGTAGCAGCTAGGGTTAGGGTGAATCAGGGCTTGCGGCATAGGCTTGCTCCTTGGGCTTAAGTGACTCACGCAAGGCTGGCTAGGGTTTCCTTCCTTCATGCGTATGGGCTGCTACCTTGGGTCTTGTCGCACTGGGCTTGGGCTGCTAGGGTTAGGTGCATGCATGCATGCATGGCACTCTTTGATTTCGGCATGACATAGGTCTATGACCCATTTGACTTGATGACATGTCATAGTTGACCTTTGACCATTGACCTTGACTTCCCATTTTGCCCCTCATTTCCCTTTGAATTTGAATTCATTTCTTCCCTTCATTTGATTCCATGGATGTCTACCACCTTCTAGAAGCTTCTGGAACCTTGACTTGATACAGTTTACTTTGACCAACCTTTCCTAGTCCAACTAGGATTTCTTGTAAATGAAGGATTATTTATCCATTTTGACTCCTCGTAATGACCATATTGCCCATGGAGTCTCCTAGTGTCATTAGGACTCCTTTCCCTAGTAGGGTTAGGTTTCCTAATTCAACCATGAATTCCTGTTCCAATTAGGATTTCTCATTTCTGGCTCGACAATGATGGTTCTAAACTTGATGTTTCCTAGTGTGGCTAGGAATTCTTATTTGACTAGGATTTCTGCTATTTTCCTGGTTTAATCAGGAATTGACCCATTTTCCTAGTTTGATCAGGAAATGTCTCAAAACGGCTCCATTTGCTCATTTTTCCTATTTCTGCTTCATTTGACCTAAAAACACAAAAACAAGACAAGAAACACAAAATATCAAGTTTTAACACTCTGGGTTAAGGAATTAGTATCATAAAGTGATGCAAAATGCACACTCATCAGGTTCCACCCAACTGCTTATGGCTTACCTTAGTAAGCTCTTCATAGGTTGTTGAGTGAGCATGTCATGATTACAGAAGATAAACATGAGAAAATGATAAGAAGAAGGACAAACAAGCAAGCTAGATGAAGAAGATGAGTTTGCAACGTTAAAATTTTTTTTTTATTTTTTTTGCTGGGTTTGATTTTGGATTTTGAGGGAATATGGGTTTTATTTTGTGAAATATGGGTTTTAATTCCAATATAATCAGCCCAATTTTTTAAAAAATTAAAATTTGTTTACTTAAAACAATAAAGAGGAAATTACAGATTTAGTCAACTTATTTTATACTTAGTTCAATTTTTGTCTACGATCTTTTTAAGTTATGTTTTGGTCCACTAATTGTTCCATTTGTTCAATAAAGATACATATTTGTTTTTTCAAATTTGGCATGTCTTTTACCCTATTAAATCTCACCCAAATTCAGCAAATATATACTTGTTTTAAAACAATACATATTCTCTTTACAATCATATAAAGATCATTTAAATTGGAGTTCTAAAACTCAGGATACTTGACCCTAAAGTAGGGTACCCGAAACTGCAAATTTTTTTTCATATTTTTCAAACTTTACCCAATTTCATTCTCTTAAATTCTAATACCCAAAATTCATTCTTATGATTAAAAAATAATAAAATACAACTTATACTTCAATTATAATTGCATAAAACACAACCCAAAGGATTTAAAATCACAAATCTGGATTTTTATTAAACAAGTGGAACAATTAGTGGATCAAATCAGAACTTAAAAAGATCGTGAACCAAAATTGAATTAGATATAAAATAAGTTGACCAAATCTATAATTTCTTCATAAAGATTTATTAAAATTTTATACTATACAAAAATAAAAACATGGGTCTTCATAAGAAGAGGGTAGGGCAACCTTTCATTTGGTTTTTACCGAACCGACCGATTAATATATATTACAGACCAAATTTTTTTGATTTGGTGAACCAATTTTCACCATTTGAAAAATCCAAAAAAATTTGGTTTGGTTTTGGTAAAAACTAAAAAAAGTTGGTAAACTGACCAATTATAGAAAATTATTATTGAAATGTTTGGGCCTAAAATTTTTATTTTCTAAATGGGCCAGGATTTTCAGAAATTAGTTGGACCATGTGCACATCAGGCTCATTTATTAGAAAGAAATGAACCGGGGACGACAAGAGATTAATGGGTTGTTTGAAGACAGGCCTAAATAAAGCGAAGTAACTGACTAATTAACTCATAGGTCAAGCCCAAAGGATTATTCCCACTCGAGCAAGGAACAAATCAAGAGTCATAACCATTTAAGATTCTTGGTGGTTACAACTCTTTGAAGAATCGTGACTCTTGGGATCCAAGGCACCCATTAGGGTTTTACCACTATAAGTAAAGGCCTTGAATCACCAAGAACACAACTTTGACCCCCCAAAAAAATCTCAGAGATCACAAGCATCAAGAACCTTAGTTTTTCGACCTCCATAGGTTGTTACTATGTTGTTTTAAATTTTTTTAAATTTTTAGGTGTTCTTGAGAAAATCATATGATTTTTCTCAAGAACTTATGATCGAAACCCTCGTGCTCTTCAGTTTTTTTTTGGAATTAATATGAGTATGTTGCTTTGATTCGCATAATATTAGTTTAGAATTTACTTTCTCGTTCTTTAAATTCCGCATAAGTAGGTTTATTGCTTTCTTAAATTAAAGTAGTGTTAGATTATACATTTTATAGTTCATACTCGTATTATTACAATTAATTTCAAATATTGCTTGTGTTTTAATTTTGTTTTTACAATTAATTGTTATTTGCTTGATTTTGATTTTACACCCATCACTCGCACATTCACATTCACATTCACATTCATTCACCGTATCACCGTCACGCCAACTTCAACCACACTATCTTAAGTCTTTGTAGCCAAGGCATTAAAACATTTGTCATCGAGGGGTATTCCTTCCTCAGTCTACGGTCTTCTGATCGAAAGTCAATTTCGCATAACATCATCACTTTTACGCTTAGCCTCGCAGCTGCGTACTAGCACGCCCAACGCAAATTTGAAGGACGTGGTTTCTTTGATCCGCAACCTAGACGACAAATGGCCGTAGATATTTTGAGGCAACGAAATAAGTCAAATTGATTATTATCGAAAAAACTGAAATATTTATCGAAAAATCTGAAACAATTACCAAAATTTAGTTATATATAATGTTTATATAATACTATTATGTTAACATAAATACTAAACTACTAATATTATAAATTAACTATAACAAAATATAAATATATAATGTTCATATTAATATGATTAAAAGTGTGGGTTAAGATTTAGAGTCATTCTCAATAAAATAAAGGTTATCAATTTTAAGAAAATAAGAACCTCATTGTTAGGTATATATATATCATACATAGTATTCATATTTATCAGTATATATATATATACATACTAAATAACATGGTAGATGCTAATTAATATATATTATATTAAACTACTTGTACTACTATATATTCTTTCAAATACTAATATTTATATTATTTCTATTAGGAAGGCAATATTCACACTCCACTTTTCTTCACTTGCACTCATTTTCTAATCTTTATTATTTTTATATCTTTTAATTACTTGAATTCCCAACTTTACCCTTATCATGTTCTACAAGCTTTTTAACTTTCATCTTTCTCAATTTTAGAATACATAACCATATTTGGATGCTCACCACAAAACCAATCAATCTCCTATTTGTAGAATCCATAGAGAAGTGTAGTAGAGTGATCTTGTCAGGTCAAATAGTGTAATAGGACCCCTTGAAAAACAACCACTTTTATGTCGTAAAGGAAAGGGTCTCTGGAGGTTGATGGCTCTCTAAAATTCTGAAAAACAGCATCTTTTTCCAAAATATTCACCTATCATATGCTAATAATAGTGGTGAGTTCTTTGTAGTTTTAAGAAAGGAAGCAAAGTAATAAGAACTGGGTGATAGAATTCTATTCACAATGGCTATTTAATTAAGAGGCAAAAAAATTTAATCCCAAGGCCCAAAATTAGTCTTAAGAGGCAAAAGTCTATAGTGGAAGTTGCGACCCTTGTGGCCAATGGGCACTGGCAGCCATGAGGATTCAGTGTTGCCAAGAGTGAGGTTCATCGTAATCTTTAAAATTGATTATTCTCTTGGAGCATTAGTTGGTTCGTGGCTTCTGCTCTATGGGTCACGATGAAGAGTAGGTTTGAAAATTTAATCAATAAAAAAGATTTAAATATTTAAACTTAAAAGAGGAGTGTAAGTGGAGAAAAATGAAGTGTGAAAATCATTTCCTTCCTATTAATACTAGTACTATACTAAACTACCAATATTACTCATGCAAATATATATCTATCAAACATTATATGTTTTGCATCATATTTAATTAAATTAGAATTTATATTGGTATATAATTAGTATTATTATAGTTAAATCGAAAATGAACAAAAGATATACTGAAAATAAGCTGAAAGTATTATATACCAAAATTACCAAAATCGAATCGAAAATCGAAGTTTACAAAAAATTACCGAACCAAAAATACTAAAACTGAAAAATACTGATTTGTTTTTGTTTTCGTTTTGGTAAGCCCCATTACCGAACCAAACCAACCGATGGATAGCTCTAGAAGAAAGAGAGGAAAGAGATGTAATACACATGCATTATGATAAATAAAGGTCAATTCCATTTTCGGGGTGCAATTCAATTTGTTTTGTCAACAAAATTGATGGAAAATGGAATTTGTCATTAAATTGCAACATCTAAAACTACACTACTACAAGGGTATATATATATATATATATATACAGACTCCTTCTATTGAGGTATACCTCAACTTATTTATGTTGATGTATACCCTATTGGGGCCCACACGAGTCGTTTTGTGTCAATCTGAATCGTTCAATTTTTATATCTCCATTGATAAATCATCCATGCAAAAAAATTAGCCAAATCGAAAATCATTTGCCTATCTAATTTTGATCAAATAAATGGATGAACCAAATATTTTCGATGAAACCATTCATTTCTTTGATCAAAGTTAGATAGGCAAATGATTTCCGATTTGGCTAATTTTTTACAAGGAGGATCTATCAATGAAGATAATCCTTGCGAACGGTTCGGATTGACACAAAACGACTCGTGTGGGCCCCAACAAGGTCATACTTCAACATAAATAAGTTGAGATATACCTCAATTGAAGGAGCCTGTATATATATATACGGGGCTCTTCCAATAAGGGATCTCTCATTTAGTGTTAAATGAGGGATCACCCTGTGTGGCCCACACGGGTCGTTTTGTGTTAATCTGAACCGTTCATTTTTTACATCTCCATTGATAGATCATCCCTGCAAAAAATCAGTCAAATCAGAAATCGTTTACCCGTTCGTTTAAGCGGTCAAAGTTTAAAACAAATAGACGAACAACAAATTCCTCTATAAACACCTAAAATTTGACCGCTTAATCGAACAAGTAAACGATTTCTGATTTAGCTGATTTTTTGCATAGATGATCTATCAATAGAGATGTAAAAAATGGATGGTTCGAATTAATACGAAACGACTCGTGTGGGCCCCACAAGGTGATCCCTCATTTAACACTAAATGAGGGATCCCTTATTGGAAGGGCCCTATATATATATACAAGTTCATTCTGTTAAGGTCTATCTCAACTTATTTATGTTGAGGTATGACCTTGTTGGGGCCCATACGAATCGTTTTGTGTCGATCCGAACCGTTCGCAAGGATCATCTTCATTCATAGATTATCCTTACAAAAAATTAACCAAATCGGAAATCATTTGTCTATCTAACTTTGAAAAAACAAATGGACGGTTTTATCGAAAATATTTAGTTCGTCCATTTATTTGATCAAAGTTAGATAGACAAATGATTTCTGATTTGGCTAATTTTTTGCAAGGATGATCTATCAATGAAGATGTAAAAAATGAACAGTTTGGATCTATGACATCCTACTTTTGACACAAGTTTCCAATGAGGCTCACTTTATATAGGAGTTTAACGATCCGAACCGTCTATTTTGTAAATTTTCATTAAAAGATCATCCTTACAAAAAATTAGAAAAATTGAAAACTATTTACCTACAAAGATTAAATGGTCAACATTTCAAGTTTTTTTTTATTGACCACTTAATCTTTGTAGGTAAATGGTTTTCGATTTACCTAATTTTTTGGAAGGTTGATCTTTTAATTGAGACATAAAAGATAGACGGTTTGGATCATTGAAATTATATATGGAGTAGGTATCATTAAAAATTTGTATCAAAAATAGAATGACATGGATCCGCCCCCTATATATAATTGTTGAAATTGATACTACATAGACAAAAATCACATATTAGCCAAACTATTGGGACTAAATTGGTCATTTAGCTTTTTGCTTTGAACCATGTAGCTTGATCATTATTTACTCTAGTCCCTCGACATGCATGACATGGTCATTTTGTGTGCCAATAATTGAAAATCCTTAAATTACAGGGACACGATTGGTGAAGTTGAAACCACATGAGTGAATTAATTTAAACTATCAAATCTAGGTTTAGGGAAGAATAGAAAAATTTATTGGGTACTTTACCTAAAAGGTCAAAATAAAAAAGAAACTTAATCCATAGTCTACCCAACTCAATACTTAATTTACATGACAAAAATTTTATCGAGTACTCGACAATTTTTATCAAGCACTCAACAATTGAAAATGCAGCTGCTGAGTGCTCTGAGAAAATCGAAAAAAAAATACGACAATTACTTGAGATTGTTTTTAAATGTTCACCTATGAAAAAAAAAAAACAAAAATTTCGGTAAAAATTTTGATATTTAAGACCATGGACCCACCTACATCCATTCATTTCTTTAACATGATACATAGGGGTCACCAAAAAGCCTGAAGCCCACCCGAAGCCCGATCTGGCCCGAAATTTGGGGCTGGCCGACTCGGCCCGAATAGTCATTGGGCACATTATATCTTCAATAAAAAAAATATAGGATTTTGGCTATGTTGTGAATTGAACATGCGATCTCATGGAACAAGCTTCAACTGTTAACCAACTGAGCTGATTAGTTTATTTGTCTAATTGGTGAATCAGAACATATTTAATAGGTTTTTCGTTTGTATACTCTAATAAATTATTAATATGCTTATTAAGTTATTATATAATACTATAATCATATAATGTTAATAAATAGTAATAGTGTAAACTGTGTAATACAATAAATAATAAACTTTTAAACTTATATACAACATTACAAATTTACAATTATAGTTATTAAAGTTATTATAATAAACTTTTATAATACAACTATAATTAAAGTTATTAAATCACGATTGTTTATTAATTCAACGATCTGAACTGTTCATTTTATATGTTGATAGTCAAAGATCATCCTTACAAAAAATGGGCCAAATAGGAATTCATCTACCCGTTCGAATGTTTGATTATCATTAGAAAAACCACGATCATTCAATAATTCGACCACCGTTACGTCACTCTTACATCTCTGATTGAGCTAATTTTTTGCAAAGATTCTTTTTGAGCGGGGAACTAAAGTTTGAACTGTTTGGATCGTTGAAAACAAGATCGATATGTGAGCTTCTACATATAAATACACTTGAAGAGTATAATTATAATAACTTTCCCGTTGAAACCTTATTGTTTCCATAATTATGAAGACCACAATGTGATTTCAGCAATATGACTCGTTCATTTTCTATGTTCATAGTCAAAAATTATCCTTACGAAAAATCGGCCAAATCGAAACTCATCTACCCATTCGATCATCATTAAAAAAACTACGATCATTCATTAATTCGACCACCGTTATGTTAGTTTTACATCTCTGATTGAGCTCATTTTTTGCACGAATTATCTTTAAGTGATGAACTAAAATTTGAACGGTTCGGATCGTTGAAAACATAATTGCATCATTTATTTATAAAAATATGTAATAAAATATATAATAAAACATATGTACATTTATGTTTTATTATAATTGTAATGTTGTATATAATTTTAAAAGTTTATTATTTATGGTATTACACTATTACTAACATAATAGTATTATATAATAACTTAATAAACATATTAATAATTTATTGAAGTAAACAAACAAAAGAACTATTAAATATGTTATAATTCACAAACTTAACAAATAAACTAGTTAGCTCAGTTGATTGAGAGTTGAAGCTTGTTATGTAAGGTCTCGTGTTCAAATCACAACATAGTCAAAATCCTATATTTTTTTTATTGAAAATATATATGTGTCTAAACAGGCTTTGAGCCTATTCTAGGCCACCCATTCGGGCCTAGCCCGGCTCGGCCCGACTCTCTAAGCTCGTAAGTCAAAGCCTGATGGGTGGGCCTTGGGCTTGTATATTAAAGCCCAATTCCAGCCTGGCCCGGTTCAAAAGCCATATTGAACTCTTATAATTTAAGCCCGAATTCGGCCCAAATCCAAAAAATTTGGGCTGGGGCGGGCCGACCCCTAATGATACAAAACACATATAAAAATAAAGAAGAAATGGGCATAGATAGGCCTGGGCATTGGGCGGGTGGTCGGCTTGGAGCCCAACCCATCTTCGACTAAACGGGTCGGTGAGAGTTGGCTCGGGTCTTTGTCGGGGACGGGTCAGAAGCAGTCAGAAACGGCAGAAGAGAAGGGAGAAGGGAGAAGACGAAACTCTCTCTCTCTCTCTCTCTCTCTCGCTCGCATGTCTCTCTCGGCTCGGCTTCGGCGGGCGGTAGAGGACGAAACCCGCCACCCGAGCCGCCTCCATCGGGGTGGGTCGGCTTGAGGCTAAACGGTTGGCGGTACGGTCGGAGCCGCGGGTCGAATGGGTTGATGCCCACCCCTAGGCATAGATATGATGAGATGATAAGATGAATGTGCAAATTAGCAGTTCTCTTATATTTAATTGGAGTGGAGGCGTGGAGGCGTGGAGCCGTGGAGGGCTTGGAAATGGAAATAATAAATGGGTATTGACGGAAAGAAAAAGATAGGACCAGGACTAATAGGTCATTTTAGAAAAATCCATAATTAGAGGCAATTAATTATGTAATACTGTACCTAAACTTAAAGAGAGAATTAATTGAATAAAAGTGATAATTAATAATGAATGTTAACAATAGAAAAAGTATTCCTTTGGGTCAATAAGAATAGAAAAAGGTTGAATTGAAAATTTTGAAAGGGATGGGAGGAGACACAAGGGGTAAGTTGTAGGGATTTCAGGGTACTAATGGTATCGCTGTTCGTTCCCACTCTCTCACTATACACCCACTTTTTTATTATTTATTTATCTTATTTAATTTTTTAAATTATTACAAGATAGAGTCTAGAGAGAGAAAGGAGTGTGCGCATTACGCACCCACCCCACCCAACACGCCAAGCCAACACCCAACACAGCACAACACAACACACAACACACAACACACAACACAACTCTCTCTCTCTCTCTCTCTCTCTCTCTCTCTCTCTCTCTCTCTCTCTCTTCTCTCTCTCTCTCTCTCTCTCTCTCTCTCTCTCTCTCTCTCTCCTGGCTCGCTTTCTCTCTCTGCCTGTTCCTGTCTGGGTAAAGAAAACTCTTAAATTGTGAAAAATAAAAAAATAAAAACCAAATTAGTATTAAATATTTTTTAATTTGAATAAAATAAAAAGACAGAGTCAAAAGGGTGTGAGAAAAGAGGGCAGAGAAGGGGTGGTGTCGGCTTCGACCAAACACGACCTTATCATCCCACCCATTCATCCTCCGATCCCAATCCCAAATCGATCTTCTCAAAACCCTAAAAACTTGTTCAGTTTAAGATTCATTCCACCTTATCCAGTTCTCTGAACTCTGAGGTACACTCTTATAACTTCTCAGTAAAGCTTTCATTCAATTTTTAACTTATTTTTTGTATTATTTATTTATATGTATTTTTGGGTTTTGGGGTTTGGTCCGTCCCCTACTGGGAAATCGGAATCTATGAGAGATTTGGGGCTCTTGTTTGGTTGGTGAGAAAATGGTGTAACTGACAACATGGAAAGCTTAATTAATTAATTAATTTTTTTTTTTGCTGTTTGTTAGAAATGAAAAATAGTAAAAGTTTGTTCTTGGTTTTCCCTTAGAGTGGAGGATGATTCTAGGTTGGGGTCAGTAAAATTATGTTTGTGGATCCAAAAATAGGGAAAAGTTTTCATTTTTCTCTGCTGGGAAGTGTGAGCAATCAAACATGATGCATGTGAGAAATTTTGAATATAAGAAAATGCTTTAGATTGTATAGGATCGAAGACTTTGTGAAATTTGTTCCAATATTGCTTTCCTTTCTTCAATTCTACAAAAAAGTGCATTTGGAAATTTACTTTACTGAAAATTGCCCATTTTTACGCAAAGAAAGGTTGGGGACCCCAAAAGGTTCACCGTTCACGCTTTATTGTTCACAGTTTGGCGTTAAAGCTTCAAATTCAACCTTTTTTTGTTTTTGTTTTTTGTTGCTGTATTTAAGGCACATAGCTGGGTTCACTGGCACAGTGTGTAAATTTTAAGGGTTTAACTATCAGGTTCTGAAGCTTGTTTTGAATTGATTATGGGTGGTAATTAATGGGTTTTACTTTATGGGTTAAATTTAGTTGGTAGGACTATTAATTTAGCAGTATTGGTGGTCTTGTTGTTATGCAAACAACCTTTTAACACTTGGGTTTCCACAGGAAAAGCTTCAGTGGTGAGAGAAGATTTGCTTGGTTTTGATATGGCATTCTCAGCTTCGATTCATCCCTCAGGCAGTTCCCGGGCAGGTTTGGGTTTCTCATTAACAAAGCTTCTTACTATTTCTGAAAATTATGCTTTTTTTTTTGCTATTAATATGCTATACTAAAATAGAAGGTGAAATTATTGTTTTACCTTGTCCTCTTTTGGTTACTATAGTCTTATATTTACCAAATAAGGAAAAAATATTATAGATTAGCCTAAAAGGGTTTCTATATAAATCAACCTAAATGGTGTTTATCATAAGTGTGTAATACACAGAAATTTGACTTATATAAATATTTGTTGATGATGCATTAATGTAGAAACAAATTTTATTGAGACATTGGTTTGGTTAGAATTTTGGAAGTAACTATTTTGCTGATGGTTTTACTGAAATTATGTGTTACCATAAATCTATTTTAATTTGCTAGACAAGATATAGGTTCACATTTGTCTTAGCATTTTTACTGATGGGCAGTGAATGCGCTAGAGCATGTCGAGTTTGCTTACAGAAGGCTAAATAATGGACGGTTTAATACAACTGGAATACTTGAGTTTTCATAGACCTTAAGAATTCCCTCACTTTTGGAAACTCATTTTACCATTTTTTTCATTTTTTTTAATTAATGTTTATCACGAGTCATGGCCAAGTTGCAGAATTATTCCCCTTGTAATGTGATGGTCACCTCGTACGCTACTTGCATTTAGTGGATAGTGATCTATATAATGGGATACATCTAGGGCATTTATGTAGTTTAAATTTAGGATGATAAGATGAAATCAAACCATTTAAATCATCTAATATCCTGAGGCAACAATAAGGTAAGAAAAAACAATATAGTATGCTGTTCTGATGCTGTGTAACTTGTTTAATGCTTATCTCTGAATTGCATTTTTTTTTTTTTTTTGCATCTAGTTAGTTAATATAATTCTTATCATTATAGCATGTGGTTTCTAATGGGCTGGAAATGCATTTGTCTCAGTGGGTTAATGTGGTGTGTGCACGCTGGGCCTATAGTACTCCTTACCTCCCTTCTTTGTCAAGGCTAAAATTTGTTGATTATTGCTTATAGGGACAACTGGTGATGCTTTGTTTAAGGAACTATGGTATGCTTGTGCTGGACCCCTTGTAACCCTTCCACGTGAAGGGGAGCGAGTTTATTACTTTCCACAAGGTCACATGGAACAGGTATTTTGGAGTTCTAAGTTTATCTTTCAGGTATCTATACTGTTTTTATCCTTAGTACTTGGGTTTATTGGTACAGTGGGTTGAAATTGTATAACTTCATCCTTTCAAATAATATTTTCTTAATAATGTCAGTGACCAATTATGAATTATGGCATGGATTAATTGAAAAATATTAAAATCCTGTAGTCTTTAAGAATAATGGACAAACCATATCTTGTCTTTAGATTTTTTTTTTTGTAGGAAAAAATGTATTATTAGATTTAGTTATTTTTGTAATATTTTGATTACAGTTGTTCACAATGTCTTCATGTGCAAAACCTCTTTCTGCTTTTATTAATTTTATTTCAAGTGTCTACTTATAAAATTAATCTGAATTATATGCATCTTGTGAATATGCTTGTAATTTTCCTACATTTACTACTCTTTATAAAGAAATTTTGTCCTACAACTGAGCGCGACTCTATTAAACTTATACCACCTAGGTACCTTATTGGAGGCTACAATAATCCTTTCTTTCCGGCTACAATAATCCTTTCTTTCCTTTCGTGATCTTAGGGTGTGACTATAAGTATACATTAGCTGTCAAACTAGTGCAATATGTTTTGTCCAGACTTGGGACTGGTTTTAAAAGGACTTAAGACGCGAAGTGAGACTGATTGCAAGATGCAGTATTATCTATGTTGTGTGGATTCAGGATGGAGTTGGATGTGGCTTATGTGCCTTAGTGTTGGTAGTTTCCAAAGTGTTTCCATGAACTTGGAGTTCCTAATAGCCATGTCCTTGCCCATGTCATGTACTGTTGATCTTGCAAATGAATTCTAAGGCCCATCTAACCTTAAATATGCTGAGATGGTATACATTGTCTTTAGATGGGGTGTGCATTGGTTCTTGGTTTGTGTATATGCTGCGTTTTTAGATGGGGCTTTGGTTGGGCTTGTCTAGTTAGTTCATGTTCTGTAGTTCAGCCGCTGTTATGGTTTTGTTAGACTGATTTATTTGTTTTATTTTACTTTTTATAATTGCTGTTGAAGTCATTCTATGAGTATATTACCTAGTTTATTCTTGTGTAGTTTTGCCTGTATCTGAAAATTGTCTATCCCTCACTATAAAATTGATCTAGAATAGTCTAATTCTCTGTTAATTTACTCTGTATTATTTTATGTTATCTATCTCAATTACTTTTTTTTTCTTTTTATTTATAGCTTGAAGCATCAATGCATCAGGGGTCAGAGCAGCAAATGCCTTCATTCAATCTGCCATCCAAAATTTTATGTAAAGTTGTTAATGTTCAGCTTCGGGTAGGTGACATCATGTTTATTTTAGTTTGTCATAATGGATATTCTTTTTGCTTTGCATCAGTAATTGGCTCATTCTTCTAGTTGTATGATTAGTACTTAAACCTGAGTGTAGGCTGAACCCGAAACAGATGAAGTTTATGCACAAGTTACTCTGCTACCAGAAGCAGATGTGAGTCATCTCTCCCTCCAAATAATCATAACGTGTGAAAATATTAGCCAATTTTAAAGTGTGTTCTTTGTAGTTGCTTATTGTATCCAGTCATAATTTTATTTTCCTTCATGGATCAGCAAAGTGAGGTAACAAGCCCAGATCCTCCACTGCCAGAAGCTCCACGGTGTACGGTCCATTCATTTTGCAAGACACTTACTGCTTCTGACACAAGCACACATGGTGGATTCTCTGTCCTTCGGAGGCATGCTGATGATTGTCTGCCACCACTGGTTAGCATCATTTTTATGTTCTTTGTCAATTTCCACCTTATTTATATAATATGCTTGCATATCTGTCTTTTTTTTTCTTCTTTTTTCCCTTGGGTGGGGGTTGGCTCATTTCTCCTGCCTTGCGTAATTTTCATTTCCTCAGGATATGTCTCAACAGCCTCCATGGCAAGAATTGGTAGCTACTGATTTGCATGGAAATGAATGGCATTTTCGGCACATATTTCGAGGTTGGTTTTTTTATTTTTCTTTTGAATGGTTTACTAATTACACTTATATGAATACTTATTGTGATTGCACTCATTTATTGTACACTTATCTTTATGTATTTATTGTACTCATTTCTTCAACATCTTTCCCCATTTATTGTACTCATTTCTTCCAAATCTTTCTCTATTATTTGTACTCGTTTCTTCAAGACCTTATCTTTTCTCCTTTTCTTTACTGTGAAAATCATGCCTTTTCGATCTAGCATCTGTATGCTGTGACATATTTGTATCCACATATTAGCCATGATGGCTGGGATTTGATGATATTGTGTTGTTTTGTTGCCTTAATTTTATGCTGTTTTCAGTGTGTTAGTGAGGTACTAAGCTTTTATTGCTATTACATGTTTTTCTCTTCTTAAACAATCCAGGGCAACCTAGGCGCCACTTACTCACAACTGGGTGGAGTGTTTTTGTTAGTTCTAAAAAATTAGTAGCTGGTGATGCCTTCATATTCCTAAGGCAAGTCTGTGGTAAACCTAGAGGATTAATTATTTTTCTTGTTTTTTTTTTCTTTTACTTTTATCATTATATCATTGCATTATTTGTTTACGTATTACATGTATGTTCCAGAGGTGAAAATGGAGAGCTGCGTGTTGGAGTAAGGAGACTCATGAGACAACCAAACAATATGCCATCTTCTGTTATTTCTAGTCACAGCATGCATCTTGGAGTTCTAGCTACTGCATCTCATGCCACTGCTACTGGGACACTATTTTCTGTCTTCTACAAGCCAAGGTCTGTCTCTTTTGCTCAACTCGAGGAGGGCAATGAATTTCTATATCATTTCTTATGTGTTGTAATTTGAGTATGGGTAATTTCTCAGGCTATGTGATGTCTTACATATGGCATTCTGATTTTGTATAAATGTGAATGATGGTGGTTTATTTGACTGGATGTGTTTGGTTATGTTTATAATTTGGTTAATAGTGCTGACATAATCTACTCATTTAAGAGTATGGCTGTCTTGTTGGAGGAATGCGATATCTCTTGGGTTGTGGCATTTTAAAATTTCATTTTGTGTGGTTTGCAGCCTGCTTCCTCTTATGGGTCCTTGTTTTGTGTGCTGACAAAAAATTATTTTGGTTGGTTCCAATTGTGCCAGAACTAGTCGATCTGAGTTCCTTGTTAGTGTCAACAAGTATCTAGACGCTCGCAGTCACAAGCTCTCTGTTGGGATGAGGTTTAAGATGAGATTTGAGGGTGAGGAAGTTCCTGAAAGAAGGTATGTCTGCCCTGTTTAGTGTTTATTTTAAGGAAGTCATTAGTATTTTCCAACCTAAATATTTTTACGGAATTACAGGTTCAGTGGCACGATTGTTGGTGTTGGAGATAATACATCACCTGGATGGGCAAATTCTGAGTGGCGATCGCTAAAGGTTTATATATATTTTTCCAATAATGTACCTAATTGGGTTTTGAGTCAGTACAATAACACATTGGCTTTCGGAAACTAAAAGATGAGTAATTTGATTGTTGAAGTGAATAATCATCTGGTGGCACCATTTAATATTTATTAAGAAATCGTAAAATCTTTTCATCGCAAACAAACACTTAAAGTATAGGTCTTGTTATAATTTCTAGTAGTTAAGAGTGTTTCTCGGAGAACTAAATTTATAAGAGGTGTCTAGTTTAGTTTCCCTAGGTGATTGTAGTGAGGTCCTAGCATATAAGGTGAGTCTCATTCTTGATCATATATGATCACATTTTCTGGATTTTTTTTGGAAAGGGCATATCTTTTTCATTATCATGTTCCCAATTTGAAAAATCAATGTCTTAAAAGACTAAAAAAATCGTGCCATAATGGTTTTATTTACTTGTATCCACCCAGGTAGGCCTCCTAACCTTTGAGATTGAAAACTGGTATGATTTTTTTTTTTTTGAAATTTCTGGATGCATGAATGGGCATGCATTTGTATTCTTATCCCAAAATTTATTCTTTATTTAATATCACAATTTTCTTTTTCCTTAGTTAAATTCTGAATGGAGCTCTAACTGCTGCTTGTGACTATCACTTTGTAAACTTTGTCCTGGTTTTTTTTATTTTTCCACTAAGCAGTGGGGAAATAGGAAGGTAGTGCATCTTATAGAATTATATGTGGTGCTTATTGTTTAGGTATGGAAGTTTGTTTATGATCCTTAACGCTAGTGTCCTTGATCAAATGTAGAATTAATTGGATTCTTTACTCTGATGTGCATCTAACATATAGTTTTTAGTGGATTCTATTTTAAGTTTATTTTCAATTTTCTTATTCAAAATTTCTTTTCCAATGAGTACTGATTTTATTTTTTCAGGTTCAATGGGATGAACCCTCATCGATATTGCGACCAGATAGAGTTTCACCATGGGACTTGGAACCACTGGTGGCAACTACTCCCCTAAACACCCAACCTACAGTGAGGAACAAGAGGGCAAGGCCTCCTGTTTTACCTTCACCATCCCCAGATCTTTCTGGACTGGGTATGATTGTTTTCATAGTGATGTGTCATTCTTAATCTATTTGCATGTTGACTTTTGAGTCCGAATGTCTGTTTTGTCTGTGTATTAGGTGAGTGGAAATCCCAAGTCGAATCTCCTTCGGCTTTCTCATATAGTGATCCACAGCGTAGTCGGGACCTCTATCCATCACCCAAGTATAATTCTGCTTCAAAAGCCAATTCTCTTTGTTTTACGGGGAATAATTCTCTGGCTGCTGTTTCTGGGAACTCAATGTTTTGGTCTAATCGAGTTGAAGCTGTAACGGAGTCTTTTTCACCTGTTATGAACAAAGTGTCTGGGGAAAGGAAAAGCACTGGGAATGGCTGTAGGCTGTTCGGAATTCAACTACTTGACAACACTAATGTAGAAGAAACGTCACCTGGGGTTACCATGTCTGGAAAACTGGGGGATATTCGACCAATTTCATCATTTGATGCCGAATCTGACCGACACTCCGAACCATCAAACGTCAATCAGTCTGATCTTCCTTCAGGAAGTTGTGATGCCGAGAAGTCATGCCTGCGCTCACCCCAGGAATTACAAAGCAGGCAAATCCGGAGTTGCACAAAGGTAATTTATCTCTTTTTTGACCCTTAAGTCTAATATTTTCAGCTCTCTTACTGGCATTTGTGCAGTTTTGGTTAAGCTCCGGGCTTGTAAATATTGATGTCTAAACTTGAATGCTTTATTACACTTTACCCACCTGAACTTTGCAATCAATCTCACTTCATCACCTAAAAAAAAATTTGTGCCAGTTTACCACCTGAATTAAAAATTTGTTGTAATGTACCACCTCTAGCTCATTTTGTCTAAATTTTTGTTAAAAAAAATGTGTTTTGGTATTTTCAAGTTAGTTTCTATTGTGTCAAAGCGGGTAAAATATAAAAAAATCATTTTTATTCTAACAATTGGAACTTAAAAAAGATCAAAACACCCTTATTTTTAACAGAAGTTTAGACAAAATGAGCAAAAGGTGGTACATTGCAACAAATTTTTATTTCAGGTGATAAACTGGCACAATTTTTTTTTTTTTAAAAAGGTGGTGAAGTGAAATTGACCTCAAAATTCAGGTGGGTAAAATGTAAAAAAGCCTTCTTTTTTTACTGGCTTTTGTATTTTATTCCTTTGCTATCTTGGTGCCTTGAGCAAGGATCTTACCATTCTTTTTTCCCAAATGAAATTCTGTTTGGGGTCTTGGTCATTTATGACAATAGTATCACTGAATTGGAATTCATGCTGGTTGTTAGTCTCCTCTCCTTTTTCAGAAGTCAGTTGGGTCTTGGGTGTTTGTGGCAACTATCTGATATAATTTTTCTTTTTTGAAAAACTTCCTCTTAGGTTCACATGCAAGGGATTGCTGTGGGAAGAGCTGTAGATTTGACCCGCTTTGAGCGGTATGAGGATCTGCTTAAGAAACTGGAAGAGATGTTTGATATTGAAGGTGAGCTCTGTGGATCTACGAAGAAATGGCAGGTTGTCTACACAGACGATGAGGATGACATGATGATGGTTGGGGATGACCCATGGCAGTAAGTTCACCTGCCCAACTCCTTAATTTTTCATTTGAGTCTCACACCTGAAGATTAATTGTCAAGTGTTTCAATTGTAGCTTATGTTGAGTGTATAAATCAGATAGCCTATAGATGTTTGAACCCGCTCAATTTCATTATGGTCGATCTGCTCATTGTTGCTTCATGTTTTTTTCAGTGCTGGTTACAAGTTACAACTCGCAAGTAGATACTTGAAATGAATGATGTTGAATGTCCCACCTGTTTTTCTTTGGGAAACTGAACTTTGTTTGCTCTAGGGTTCTCTGTATCCTCTTGAAATGAATATAATTGTTCTAATGTGGTCATATGGATTTAAGAATATCTAACATTAAATTGCTACCCATTATGAATTTCCATAATGTAAAATCTATGTATTTTATTGCAGTGAGTTCTGCAGCATGGTGAGGAAGATTTTTATCTACACATCAGAGGAAGTGAAGAGGTTGTTGCCCAAGATAAAACTTCCGCTCACTGAAGAAGTCAAACTAGGCAAACCGGATTCTGAAGCAGCAATCAACACTGAAGACCAGACATCGATTGTGGGGCTTGCATACTGAATCGCTGATCTTCCCCCATGTCTCTAGGCTCTAGCTATATAATGAACATTGAAAAAAAAAATTATAAAAAGAAAATGAAACTTGAAAAGCAGTACTTGACGGTCACATGAGATTCTGTCTGCACGGATGATGCTGTCTATGGCAAACTATTCAAGCTGGAATGGATAGGGCGGCCCTTGTGCATGTGCTCTGGTGAGTCACTGCTTGCGACACAGTCTGGGTGTTTTGGTTATTGTTGTAGTTTAGGTTTGCCAAGAGGATCTCATAGAGCTTGCTTGTTTGGATCCAAATGGGATACCCAAGTTTTTCTGTTGTGTATGAAGTGGCAGAGTCCATGCTCTTTGTCTTTCATTGTATTTTTTCGGTGCTTTGTTGTCAAGACATGTTGAATCGAGCTTTTGTACATAAATATATAGCCTTCATCATGCTTACAAATACAATGCGTCAAATTTTTTGTCCAACGATGCTGCACGGATGACTGTTTTGTTATTATTGCCCTTCCCTTGTCTGTACATCTCTTCGTTCAGCAGCAGAGAAAATTGACCTTATTGTCAAGGCATGTCGAACAGTCTAATTTTGTTACATTCCCATGAAAGGGCAACATTATGTGACCTAGGGAGACCTTAGTGCTAAACCCAAAAACAAGAAAAAACTGGGGAAAACTTGACTCCACATTCCACAGGGACAAGCAAGCGGATGAACAGGTTGGCTACAGCCTACATGTAATCGTTGCTTCAAAATTATTTAACTTTAGCAAAACTTAATTACATCAAGATTTTTGGATCCACAATTATTTTCTGGACAGACACAAATTTGAGGAAAAAAGTAAAAAGGCGTTGCCAGTGGGTATGAACAATACTCATTCACGTTGGTTTTAAAATTGAAGGCCCAATGCAATCTGTTGGAGTTATCAAAACTGAATAAGAGTTTTTTTGGTCTAAAAACAGAGTAAACGTAGGAGTAGAGCACATTTTACACTATAACTGAGTAAAAGTTGGACTAGAGATAGTGTGAATATCTGTTGGACTTATTGAAACGGACTAAAAGTTGGATTAGATGGATAGATAGTGTGAATGAATATTGGACTGAAGTTTGAGGAGTTTATGTTAACTTGATGTACATTGACTCATTCACCATTAATTTTAAGATTTTGGGTTTGTCCCATTCTTACAAATGGAGCGATAAATTTAAATTTTTAGGGTCTAATGATTATTCATGTTCTTTGTTTTTTTGTTGGCCTTGAGATTATTCATGGTCTTTTTTTTTTTGCCACTGATTATTCATGGTCTTTAAATGCTGAGAATGGGGCATAAAAGCATGACAGTTTTTTTTCTCTTTTTTTAAAAAAGTGAACTTAAAAAGATTAGGTGTCAGTGGATGGGCCAACGGTCAGAAGATTTGAAAATTGAAAAGCAAACGATAGATGCAACGCTCCTTTTCTTTACAAGGAAGATACCACACCAAAGCTCTTAAAAAGCCCAAGTTAAGAGTTAGGACCATGGCATACTTTGATATATATGTTATATGCATGGAGTAGAAAGAACCATAAACAAATAGTTAGAGGAGACATATTCATTTCATCATTAGTTCCAACTACAAAATCCAAAATCCAAACTCCAAACTTGATAGGTTTCTCCAAGAGAGCAAAATGATCAAAGCTGTGAAGAAGCTTAAGTTCTGGTCCAGAAAGAAGAGAAAGAAGAAGACTCATCATCTCCCCTATTATCCTCCCCCACCACCTCTGCCACCGCCGCCGCCACATCATTGTTGCTGCTCATGCTCATGCTCCTCCTCATCCTACTCAACTCAGCCCTCGGCTCCACCCTTACAACCATGGCTGGAGTTTGATGCTGAGGAGTACACCCATGACACCCTTTGGGCGCCTGAGCTCCTCCAGCCTGCTCCACAACAGCAAGAAAGTGCTTTGAATAGCAGCAGCAGCCAACTCTATCCAAATCCAACCTCATCTTATCAGCAATATATGGTTCCAAATCCTGTGTATGGCATACCAGTTGCACAAACACAAATGCATACACCCAGAGAGACAAGGGAGAGATCTGCTGGAGTCTTTGGTTGTGTAATTAACTTTGGCATCCATTTGTTTCGCTGCTTCTGTCCATGTTTTCGAATTCGTGAAGTTATCCCCGACTAATATATATACGTAATGGTTTGTTTGATTTCAGTTAATATTCTCTCCCTCTCTACTCTGGTTTTTCTGTGTGAATTGTGTAATCTGAGGGGCAGAGTAGTCTGAATTTTCTGGTATAAACTGATTCTAATATACTTAATAAATTTGTGTGGCCAAAGGGATAAACATGCAGAGACTTTGATAATTCATTCTATGTGAACAGTATTTTAGCATCAACATGAATGTGTACAAGTACTCTCTAAATGTGAATTTTTATAAATGATATGATACAATACATTGTGCTAAAATTCATAGAGTAGAAAGAGTAGTGCTAAGGATCTCAAATTTGTATCGTTTTTCAGTCCTGACAAGGATTCTATAACATTCACATGCTTTCATGCTACAATTACTTCAATAAACTGATTCTAATAATACTTAATTAACAACTTCTACAAAAAGGACTTCTTCCCGAATCTCGTTCAACCAAAATAGAATTTGGAGGTTTCTTTGAGAGATCAAAATCTACCAGCAAGCAATCAAACAAGCATATTTCATCAAGAAACTTTTGGCTATTAGCATGCAAACCTTAATTCTAGTAGCATTAATAACTATATCTTAAGAAAAGCAGGTTCTAAATTTCTAATACAGATTGTTCCAAAAACATATTCTAGGCGCAGCAGAAAGTACATAGGTTTTAAATATTTTTAAAAGCCTAGGAAAACGATTGACAAGATAGAATTAATTCAACATATCCATTAATCAAAAATAAATTAAAATAGACAAAGTCGTTCATTGAGAATATTAGTTCATATCTCGAGGGATTTTAAATGCTTAAAACCTTAGTGCATTTCAAATTTTGTCTAGTGACATTCCAAGTCATGTTTTCATTATAGTTTCTCAAGTTGTTCCTTAAGCCATCTCAAATCGTTCCTTAATGCATCTCAAGTCGTTCCTTGAGAATTTCAATTCGTACCTCGAGAGATTTTGAATGTTTATACCCTTGGTACATTTCAAATTGTACTTAGTGACATTCCAAGTCATGTTTTGAAGATTCCCAAGTCATACCCTAGAGTTTCTCAAGTCGTTTCTTGAAAATTTCAATTCGTACATCGAGGTATTTTAAATATTTATAACCTTGGTGCATTTCAAATTGTACCTATTAACGTCTCAAGTCATGTTTTGACACTACCCAAGTCATACCTTAGAGTTTCTCAAGTTGTTTCATAAGGAATCTTCAGTCGTTCTCTAGGACATCCCAAGTTGTTCGTTAAAAATTTCAATTCGTAACTCGAGAGATTTCAAATGTTTATATCATTGGTGCATTTCAAATTGTACCTAGTGACATTCCAAGTCTTAATTTGATGCTTCCCAAGTAATACTATAGAGTTTCTCAAGTCATACCCAAGAGTTTCTCAAGTCGTTCTTTAGGGCATCTAAAGGCGTTCTTTAGGTTATCCCAAATCGTTCAGTGAGAATTTCAGTTGGTAACTCGAGGTATTTTAAATATTTATATACTTGGTGCATTTCAAATTGTACCTAGTGGCATTCCAAGTCATGTTTTGACGCTTTCCAAGTAATATTCTAGAGTTTCTTAAGTCATTCCTTAGGGCATCCTAAGTCGTTCCGTGAGAATTTTAGTTGGTAACTCGAGATATTTTAAATGTTTATACATTTGATGCATTTCAAATTGCACCTAGTGGTATTCCAAGTCATATTTTGACACTTCCCAATTCATACCCTAAAGTTTCTCAAGTCGTTCCTTACGATATCTTAAGTCGTTCCTTTAGAATTTCAGTTCGTACCTCAAGGGATTTTAAATGCTTAAACCCTTAGTGCATTTCAAATTGTATCTAGTAACATTCTGAATCATGTTTTGACGCTTCCAAAATCATACCCTATATTTTCTCAAATCGTTCCTTAAGACATCTCAAGTCGTTCCTTAGGACATCCCAAGTCGTTCCTTGAGAATTTCAGTTCGTACCTCGAGAAATTTTGAATGTTTATACCTTTGGTGCATTTCAAAATGTACTTAAAGACATTTCAAGTCATCTTTTTACGATTCATAAGTCATACCCTAGAGTTTCTCAAGTCGTTCCTTTGGGCATCTCAAGTCGTTCTTTAGGGCATCACAAGTCGTTCCGAGAGAATTTCAGCTGGTAACTCGAGATATTTTAAATGTTTATACCATTGGTGCATTTCAAATTGTACCTAGTGGCATTCCAAGTGATATTTTGACGCTTCTTAAATAATACCCTAGAGTTTCTCAAGTCGTTCCTTAGGGCATCCCAAGTCGTTCCGTGATAATTTCATATGGTAACTCGAAGTATTTTAAATGTTTATACCCTTGGTGCATTTCAAATTGTACCTAGTGGCATTCCAAGTCATCTTTTAACACTTCCCAATTCATACAATAGAGTTTCTCAAGTAGCTCCTCAGGGCATCCCAGGTCGTTCCTTGAGAATTTTAGTTGGTAACTCGAGATATTTTAAATGTTTATACACTTGGTGCATTTCAAATTGTATTTAGTAGCATTTCAAGTCATGTTTTCACGCTTCCCAAGTCATACTCTATAGTTTCTCAAGTCGTTCCTTAAGGTATCTCAAGTCGTTTCTTAAGGCATCCCAAATCGTTCCTTGAGAATTTCAGTTCATATCTCGAAAGATTTTGAATGATTATACCTTTGGTGGATTTCAAATTGTACTTAGTGACATTCCAAGTCATGTTTTGATGATTCCTAAGTTATACCCTAGAGTTTCTCAAGTCGTTCCTTAGGGCATCCTAAGTCGTTTCTTGAGAATTTCAACTCTTACCTTGAGGGATTTTAAATGCTTAAACTCATGACGCATTTCAAATTGTATCTAATTACATTCAAAATCATGTTTTAATGCTTCCCAAATCATACCCTATAGTTTCTCAAATCGTTCCTTAAGGCATCTCAAGTCGTTTCTTAAGGCATCCCAAGTCGTTTCTTAAGGCATCCCAAGTCGTTTTTTAAGAATTTCAGTTCGTACCTTAAGAGATGTTGAATGTTTATTCCCTTGGTGTATTTCAAATTGTACCTAGAAACATTTCAAGTCTTGATTAGACGCTTCCCAAGTAATACTATAGAAGTCATACCCTAGAATTTCTCAAGTCGTTCCCCAGAGCATCTTAAGTCGTTTCTTAAGAATTTCAGTTCGTACCTCGAGTGATTTTAAATGCTTAAATCCTTGGTGCATTTCAAATTGTATCTAATGACATTCGAAGTCATGTTTTGACGCTTCCCAATTCATACCGTATAATTTCTCAAGTCGTTACTTGAAAATTTCAGTTCGTACTTTGAGGTATTTTGAATGTTTATTCACTTGGTGCATTTCAAATTGTACTTAGTGACATTCCAAATCATGTTTTGACGATTCCAAAGTCATAATCTAGAGTTTCTCAAGTCATTCCTCAAGGCATCTCAATTCTTGAAAATTTCAGTTCGTACATCGAGGTATTTTAAACGTTTAAACCCTTGGTGCATTTCAAATTGTACCTAGTAATATCCTATGTCATGTTTTGTCGCTACCCAAGTCATACCAAATAGTTTCTCAAGTTGTTCCTTATGGCATTTTCAGTCGTTCCTTAGGACATCCTAAGTCGTTCGTTGAAAATTTCAATTCGTAACTCGAGTTATTTGAAATGCTTATACTGTTGATGCATTTCAAATTGTACCTAGTGACATTCCAAGTCATGATTTGACACTTCCCAAGTAATACTATAGAGCTTCTCAAGTCATACCATAGAGTTTCTCAAGTCGTTCCTTAAGGCTTTTAAAGTCATTCTTTAGGGCATCTCAAGTCGTTCCGTGATAATTTCAGTTGGTCATTCGAGGTATTTTAAATGTTTATACCCTTGATGCATTTCAAATTGTACCTAGTGACATTCCAAATCATGATTTGACGCTTCCCAAGTAATACTATAGAGTTTCGTAAGTTATACCCTAAAGTTTCTTAAGTCGTTCCTTAGGGTATACCAAGTCGTTCCATGAGAATTTGAATTGGTAACTCGAGGTATTTTAAATGTTTATACTCTTTGTGCATTTCAAATTGTACCTATTGGCATTCGAAGTCATGTTTTGACACTTCCCAATTTATGCCCTGAAGTTTCTCAAGTCGTTTTTTAAGGCATCTTAAGTCGTTCCTTAGGGCATCCTAAGTCGTTTGGAGAATTTCAGTTCGTATCTCGTGGGATTTTAAATGCTTAAACCCTGGATGCATTTCAATTTGTATCTAGTGACTTTCCAAGTTTTGTTTTGACGCTTCTTAAGTCATACTCTATAGTTTCTCAAGTCGTTCTTTAAGGCATCTCAAGTCATTACTTAAAGCATTTCAAGTCGTTCCTTGAGAATTTCAGTTCGTACCTCGAGGGATTTTGAATGTTTATACCGTTGATGCATTTCAAATTGTACTTAGTAACATTCCAAGTCATGCTTTTACGATTCTTAAATCATACACTAGAGTTTCTCAAGTCGTTCTTTAGGGCATCTTAAGTCGTTTCAAGAAAATTTTAGTTCGTACATCGAGATATTTTAAATGTTTATACCCTGATGCATTTCAAATTGTACCTAGTAACATCACAAGTCATGTTTTGACACTACCCAAGTCATGTTTTGACACTACCCATGTCATAACTTAGAGTTTCCCAAGTCATTTCTTAAGGCATCTCAAGTCGTTCCTTAGAGCATCTTAAGTCATTCTTTGAGAATTTCAGTTCGTACCTCGGGGGATTTTGAATGTTTATACTGTTGGTGCATTTTAAATTGTACTTAGTTACATTTCAAGTCATGTTTTGACGATTCCCAAGTTATACTATACAGTTTCTCAAGCCATACCCTAGCGTTTCTCAAGTCGTTCCTTAAGACATTTAAAGTCGTTCCTTATAGCATGCTAAGTTGTTCTATGAGAATTTTAGTTAGTAACTCAAGGTATTTTAAATGTTTATACACTTAGTACATTTCAAATTGTACCTAGTAGCATTCCAAGTCAAGTTTTGACGCTTCCCAAGTAATACCCTAGAGTTTCTCAAGACGTTCCTTAGGGCATCCGAAGTCGTTCCGTGAGAATTTCAATTGGTAACTTGAGGTATTTTAAATGTTTATACTCTTTGTGCATTTCAAATTGTATTTAGTGGATTCCAAGTCATATTTTGACACTTCTCAATTCATACCCTAGAGTTTGTAAGGTCGTTACTTAAGGAATGTCAAATCGTTTCTTAGGCATCTCAAATCGTTTCTTGAAAATTTTGTTCGTATATCAAGGTATTTTAAATGTTTATATCATTGATGCATTTCAAATTGTTCATAGTAACATCCCAAGTCATCTTTTGACGCTACCCAAGTCATATATTAGGGTTTCTCAAGTTGTTCCATAGGGAATCTGCAGTCGTTACTTAGGATATCTTAAGGCGTTCGTTGAAAATTTCAATTCCTAACTTGAGGGATTTTAAATATTTATAACATTGGTGCATTTCAAATTGTACCTAGTGACATTTCAAGTCATGTTTTTACGATTCACAAATCACACCTTATAGTTTCTCAAGTCGTTCCTTAAGGCAACTCAAGTTGTTCCTTAGGGCATCCCAAATCATTCTTTGAGAATTTCAGTTCGTACCTCGAGGGATTTTAAATGCTTAAACCCTTTGTGCATTTCAAATTGTATCTAGTGACATTCCAAGTCATGTTTTGATGCTTCTCAAGTAATACCCTAGAGTTTCTCAAGTTATTTCTTAGGGCATCTAAAGTCGTTCTTTTGGGCATCCCAAGTCGTTCCGTGAGAATTTCAGTTGGTAACTCGAGGTATTTTAAAGGGGTATACACTTGGTGCATTTCAAATTGTACCTAGTGGAATTCCAAGTCATGTTTTGACGCTTCCCAAGTAATACCCTAGAGTTTCTCAAGTCATTCCCTAGGGCATGTTAAGTCGTTCCATGAGAATTGCAGTTGGTAAGTCGATGTATTTTAAATGTTTATACCTTTGGTGCATTTTAAATTTACCTAATGGCATTCGAAGTCATGTTTTGACACTTCCCAATTCAGATATTAGAGTTTTTCAAGTCGTTCCTTGAGATTTTCAGTTCGTAACTCTAGAGATTTTAAATGCTTAAACCCTTAATGCATTTCAAATTGTATATAGTGACATTCCAAGTCATGTTTTGACGATTTCTAAGTCATACTCTATAGTTTCTCAAGTCGTTCCTTAGGGCATCTCAAGTCGTTTCTTGAAAATTTTAGTTCGTACTTCGAGTATTTTAAATGTTTATAACCTTGGTGCATTTCAAATTGTACCTATTAACATCTCAAGTCATGTTTTGACGCTACTCAAGTCATACCTTAAAGTTTTTCAAGTTGTTTCTTAGGGCATCTTCATTCGTTCCTTAGGACATCTCAAATCGTTTGTTGAAAATTTCAATTCGTAAGTCGAGAGGTTTTAAATGTTTATACTATTGGTGCATTTTAAATTGTACCTAGTGACATTTCAAGTCTTGATTTGACGCTTCCCAAGTAATACTATAGAGTTTGTCAAGTTATACCCTAGAGTTTGTCAAGTCGTTCCTCAGGGCATCTAAAGTTGTTCCTTAAGGCATCCCAAGTTGTTCCGTGAAAATTTTAGTTGGTAACTCGAGGTATTTTAAATGTTTATATACTTGGTGCATTTCAAATTGTACATAGTGGCATTCTAAGTCATGTTTTGATGCTTCCCAAGTAATACCCTATAGTTTCTCAAGTCGTTCCTTAGGATATCACAAGTCGTTCCATGAGAATTTCAGTTGATAACTCGAGGTATTTTAAATGTGTATACCCTTGGTGTATTTCAAATTGTACCTAGTGGCATTCCAAGTCATATTTTGACACTTCTCAATTCATACCTTAGAGTTTCTCAAGTCGTTCCTTAAGACATCTCAAGTCGTTCCTTAGGGCATCTTAAGTCGTTCCTTGAGAATTTTAGTTTGTACCTTGAGAAATTTTAAATGCTTAAACCCTTGGTGCATTTCAAATTGTATCTAGTGACATTCCAAGTCATGTTTTGACGCTTCCAAAGTCTTACCCTATAGTTTCTCAAGTCGTTCCTTAAGACATTTCAAGTCATTCTTTAAGATATCACAAGTCGTTCCTTGAGAATTTCAGTTCGTACCTCGAGAGATTTTGAATGTTTATATACTTCGTGCATTTCAAATTGTACTTAGTGACATTTCAAGTCATGTTTTGACGATTTCTTAGTCATATTCTAAAGTTTAATAAGTCGTTTATTAGGGAATCTCAAATCATTTCTTGAAAATTTCAGTTCGTACATCGTGGTATTTTAAATGTTTATACATTTGGTGCATTTCAAATTGTACCTAGTAACATTCAAGTCATGTTTTGACGCTACCTAAGTCATAACTTAGAGTTTCTTAAGTTGTTCCTTAGGGCATCTCTAGTCGTTCTTTAGGAGATCCCAAGTAGTTCGTTGAAAATTTCAATTTGTAACTCGATGGACTTTAAATGTTTATAACATTGATGCATTTCAAATTATACCTAATGACATTCCAAGTCTTGATTTGACGCTTCCCAAGTAATACTATAGAGTTTCTCAAATCATACCTTAGAATTTTTTAAGTCGTTCCTTAGGACATCTGAAGTCGTTCCGTTAGAATTTCAGTTGATAACTCGAAGTATTTTAAATGTTTATACACTTGGTACATTTCAAATTGTACCTAGTGGCATTCGAAGTCATGTTTTGACGCTTCCTAAATAATACCAAATATCAAATATGAATATTTGTCAATAAGTCCATAAAACAATAAAACCTTAAGTTGTTTATTTGGATCAAAATAACTCCCTTACAAAATTGGCCAAAATTGCATATACGCTCTTTCGGATGTTCTTTGTCTCTTTCGAATGTTCTTACCTAATTCAAAAAGAACAATTAAGATCACTAGAGCTTCAAGTTCTTGAGGAAGATCCCAAACAAAAACACTTGGGAAAGCTCAGATGGCCTTGCCGAAATTCCTAGGGAGGGAGAAAGAGAGTTTTGTTGCTTTCGGGCCTTTCTGTTCTATAAAAAAATTCACACTATGCATCCTCCAAAACTAAAAATGAGGGCTTCAGTCCTACAACTGACCAAACTCTGATTCGTATTTTTCATATGAATAGATTATTTATTTATATTATATAAAAATAATAATAATAATATGATTAACTAACATTACCTGAACTTGAGCCTGTCAAAAGTTTTCTATTTTTGACGAGTAAGGTTAATAGGTCAAGGAAGTAGAAAGGTATCACAGTCAACCATATGATTTGGAGAGAAGGGAAGGATTTACAACCCAACATCTTCCATTGTTTTTGCTATAAGTAAAAGCATTATTGAATTTCAAAACTGATACTGATTAGGGACTAAAAAACAATGCCCTTGACCGCTTTGATCCTTTTAGAAGAGATTAAGAGAATACGGCTTTTTTCAGCTAAAACTCATCCAAGGTTTCACAACTTCCATATTAGGATAAGCTAAATATAACAAGTTACACTCTTTTTAGTGGACACAGCCTTTATACAACTATTCTTAGAGCCTCTACTTTTATGATTAGTTTTTCTTATGATGTCGTTTGTGATCACCAGATCTATGATCTACATGGTGTTTCTTGTGTTTCCTTCCAGATTCTTTGTTATCTTCAGAAGAATCTGTCTCCTCCAAGCTATATGAGCGTCTCATACGACTTGCTTGGATGCTACCCTGTGATCTGTTTTCATTTTCAAGCTCCCGATCATTGTTTGTAGACTTTCTCTTAGATGTCCAGTGTTTTGAACAAGTTAGCTTTTCAGATTCATAATGATCTTCCCTGCCAATTTTATCATAATAGTGCAATTCAGAATCAAAATCACTTAATTCGTCTCTTCCACTATATCGACCTGGCCTGCCAGGCTCATTATTCTCTGAACTTCCAGCCTCCCTTTTACAATTATGGTATGTCTCAGAGGAACCATTATCAGGTTCCCAGCGATCTTGTTCGCCAATGTGTACATCAGAGATGCATCTTAAATCAGAATCATGTGATCTATATCTCTCATCATATTGACCCAAACTGCTGGGCTCATGGGTTCCATCTGATCTCAGCTTTTTAACAGGAGACTCTGCTTTCCTTACCTCTATGCTCAAATCATCTCCTCTATGTTTCAAATTTTGTGCTGGGACTCGATTATCATCCGAAATATCAGACACTTCATCCCAGTGTTTTGATCGTTTCCTAGCATGACTGCGGTGTCTTTCTGCATCCTTGTCCAAAAAATCATCACCAAATTCAGTACTACAAGATCTGGTTCTATTCCCATGATCTATGAATTTAGAAGCTTTGCTACTCAGTCCTAAGGTTTTCCTCCTTCGGTCCTTGTCACCTCTCCTGTTGCTGTCTGACCACTCTCCATCAGTATCACGAACTCGGATCTTGTTGTCCTTATGATTATCTGGATATCCCACCTTCCTCTTGAGTCCTGAATTTATCTTGTTGTCATGGTATGCATCTCTGCCTTTTTCCCTATCTGACAAGTCTCTGTCAACTTCATGATGTTTGTTCTCGTAATCTCCATCATCATCAAGGAATCCTACTTTCCGCTGTTGGCTTGAGCTTTTCATGGTGCATTCATGCTGTGTAACTATGTTCTGTTCCCTGTCTGACAGATCCCCATCAGATCCAGTTTCATAGGTTTTGTTCTTGTGGTCGCTGTTTTGTCGCCTTGAGCTTTTTCTTGTGTGACCATGGTGTCTATCTCTATCCATGTCTCCATCCCTATCCAACAATTGTCCATCAGATTCAGTATCAAACTTGCTTCTCTTCCTGTGATGATAGTGTTTTAAGTTCGTACATGGATCCTCATCAAGAGTTGTGGCTTGATGTTTATCATCACCTGTATGCCTCTGACGGCATGTGCCCTTTAGAACATAATTCTCATCGTCATATCTTCTACCAGGACCAATAGAACTTGAGTAATCCCTCTCTCTAGATCTAGATCTTCGCAAACGGTACCTGCCATGAATCTGGACATTATGAGAACCTATCTATGAGCAAAAGAGGAAGAAATGCACAAGTTAACGTCGAAAACAAATTCTCTTCTCAACAGCTATGCAAGCAATACACAGGAGTTGGATGATGAAGAACAAGTTCGCAGCAAGCTAATATATTGTTCACCAGACCATTAAAAATAAGGAGCAATTTATAACACCTAAACATCAAAATATGCCCTTCACAGCAATTCTATATATAACTAAACTTAGACCAAATTAACAAATGGGCAATTCAATCACCTAGAAAAATTTATCACAATGAATTAAATTCCAAATGAGGGCAGTTGTAATATTACTAACACCTGCCACTTTCTACCAAATATATTTATTTCCCTCAAATATGTCTGATTGCATGTACTTGTGATATGCAATATTATCTGATGATACTTCTATGTGCAATATAAACCCAGGCATAAAAATAAGATAAAGTTCTAGAATACAAACTGTAGCATGCACATTGGACTGTCTTTTCTCGTCCTTTTACAATGCCAAGCCCTCTATTTTCATTTTTCAAGAAGGTTAGGCAGCTTGTCAGGAATAGACCCCCCAAAGTTACACTGAGCTTTGAGCGTGAAAATTTAAAATAACAAAATTAAACAGGATGTGAAGGAAGACAGTAAAAACAGAGACAGCGAATCATAAGATGTAGATTACAAAATCTACAACGATACTCAGGGGAAGACTACCCAAAATTGTATCACCATTTATTTCTACTGATAAACTATGTTGGTTAATTACTATTTCCAAAAGCTTCAGCTGTTAGATATGAGCCAACTATTATTTTATAATCCATCACTTCCCTCACGTGTAAGCCTCTGTCTACGACTTCAGTGCCAAACACATGGAATTCAATATAAATTGGGAGATTGCAGTTGCAGGGATCTGAACTCAAGATCTTCCAATCTAATACCATGAAAGTTTCATTGGTTAACCACTATTCCCAAAGTTTAAGCTGGTAGGATGTAGGCCGACTTTTGTTTTATATTCTAATAACTACATAAACTAGGTTTCACAACAGTAGACAGCACATTCAACAGCTACAGCTAAAAGCCTAAAAGTAAAGCATACCTCTCTGAATCTGTCATTGACATCTTGCTAGAGTTCTTCAGGTATCCAAAAGTTTCCTCCACCATCTGTTTCTCGTATGCATCAGAATAACCAAATAAAGCAACCATCTTTTTCACCCAATACTTTGGGGGTGGTCTATCACTGTCAGCCCATTCATAGTCTCCACCAGGATTGCGGAAACAGTGGATAAAATTGCAAGTTGTACCATGGGAACATGACTGCAAGATGGAAGAAGAAAATTATCAACACAATACCAGGCTTTAAGATTAGAATTGATATATAAAAGACGGATATTATTTTGTTCAGTCATATTATTTTATTACTGAACTACAAACTGCAAAACTGTATTCAATTTCAAAAGCACAACCAAGTTTAACACCAAAAAAGAGTACGGCTCATATAGAAAAGTGAGAAGTGAAGGGACTGACTGTACCTTGTACCTGGACTTCATATATTCCCCACATATGGCAACCTTCCATCTTGTAACATTGATAAAGTCACAACTTATCTGTCAAAAACCATAACAAGATCAACAAAGCCACCCCCAAAACTGACAGTTCTATAAAATGTAAATAAAGTCAGGAAAGTAAAACAGTTGAAGAGCCATCCGGAGTAGCAGCTGGCCTCTGTGTACATAATAGTACTTCAAAGCATAAAACTACAATATTACCCCTCACTAAGCATAACTCCTTAAAATAGCAAACTCGTGAAAACACTGGCATGAGAACAAAACCTCTATATGTTTCAGTAGCTGTGGGTGCATGTCCAACAGATGCCTAGAAAACGATGTCATTAAGTGTACTACAAGAAAATAAATGTTATCACAAATGTGTGTCACCAGACACTATGCACTATGTGTGGCTTCAGAGAAATGCCAAAGATAAAGTTTAATTTATCCTTTCATACAAATAGCAATATGGAACGTACAAAACAATTAGAAATTATATTTTCATTCAATACGATAAACCCTATCAATTGTGTACGAGCACGACTAGCAGTGAAATTTTGCCAATGGTATTAAAAAAAAAATCACATAGCAAGTATATAGTTAATAGACAGTAAAAGGGGTATCCCCGAAACATTAGACAAAGAATTTGGTCTCTGTTCATTCATCACATTCCCATAAGCACTTACTCAAATACAGAGGAAATGCAATACCTGTTTCCCAGCAAAGTAGCGACCATTGATAGATTGATGTGCATGCACAGCTGAATCCAGTGATTTGTAGTGTATGTACACATTTCCCCGCAAGTGGAATGAACCATTTCTACACACCTGACATAGACATTTCGTATGTCATCAGAGAAATTGGGTGGAGGGAATATGGAGGTAAGCTCCAAAGGTAGGAAGCAAAGGTCTAAATTTTCACTCCATTTCCCATGTACTGTTGGAAAACAAAACAGGTCTTACTTTTTAAACTTAAAATCACACATCGAGAGAGAGAGAGAGAGAGAGAGAGAGTGTTAATTTTTTGTTAAACAAAAGGGATCCACAGGGTAATTACAGACAGTCTAATATATATAGCACAAACATTATGCATATGAGTTGGAAAAGGTTAGGTACAGTTTTAGGTTGAAATTACCAATCAAATTTTTTGTAAACAAAATTCAAATCTGGCAATCAAAATAAAAATGCAAAGAAGACATATTCTGGTAATCACAAGGAAGCTGTCAGAAACCTTGAAATTAATAATTTCTCCAAACTTCAAGAACTCAGTATGCACATCCTCATAAAATTCTTCATAACAGCGGTCAACCTCCTCATCAGTACACTGAAAAGAAGAAACAATATTAAACAAAAAAAATTATACTCATCACCTTATATTAACATCGAAAGAGACAAATGGCCAGTCCCAGTACTAGATTTTGTCAAGATGCATAACAGACATGCCATACACCCTCCATCAAAACACCGAAAGATCAGTGTGCTAAGGGAGTTAAGTAAAGCAATGATAAAGGATATTAAATGCAAATGATGTTCAAAAAAAAAAAGGAATGGACAATATTGCAACTTAGCAATATGAAAAGATGCAACTGACTTATCACCAAAAAAGATAAAGAAAAAATAAAAAGGTGCAATTGACTTGAATATTAACATAGATGAGTTCAAATTCACAAACTAAAGCATATGTCTCTATCAAATATGATAAAAATAAAATTTATTCGTACCTTAAAAGAATTACAAGAAGGGACAGAGCTACGGTTCCCTTCATTTGTCCTAAGGCTCTAAGTTCTAACATATGTCAAATAAAATTCTTGCAAAATACTCTAGAGATAACTAGTAATGCATAATCATAGAGATAATCAGAACTAGTGGTAGAGACACGAATACAATACAAAACTGATAGAAAAATGTATTTGGACAGAGTTGTATTGTTTATGTTTGGTTTGCCTGTCGGTGGATATCTTGACCACTATGTCTTGTAACTTTGAAAAGTTCAATAAAATTGTGTTTCTTATTAATAAAAGTAAAGATAACCACCACAATCCCTCCCACCTTGAGGTTTAATAAAAACAAGCTTTTTTTTAACACAAGTTGCACCACATTGGAAGTCTTTGTCTCATGCACTAAATGTGAGGATTGTCTACTCGAGGCTTAAAATGAGCCTCAGAGTCCTTTTGATAATGATTTAGAGAGCTATAACTTTCATATACCATTCCAGACTAATATACGCAATTCAGATTTCTGCAGCCACACCAATATGAGGAGTAATTTAGGAAGGTCAGTTACATCCAGAGCTTGAAAAAACAATAACAAAATTTTGGAAAACCTGCAGTAACTACTTTGATGTGCTCAAAAATGACTTCAAAAATTAAACACCAATATGGGTGATGGTGATGGAAAAATGCAAGGGAGTGAAAGAAGAGATTGTATAAATTAGCTCATCTTTTCACATTGGTGGGTAGTAGGCACACTGAATAACTGAAACTTTTATGCAGCATGTTCAAATAACAATTGTTGGCCCACATCCTAACAGCTTAAGTTTTGAGGAATAGTGGTAAACCAACAGTCTTTATCATGGTATCAGTGCAGGATATCTTGAGTTCAAATGCCTGCAAGTATATCCTCCCAATATAAGTTGTATTCCACATGTTGGGCTCTAATGGGGGAGAGGGATCCACGTGTGAAGGGGCATGTTAGAGTATAAAACAATCGTTGGCCCACATCCTATAACTTAAGTTTTTCGGAATATTAGTAAACCAACAAAATCTAACACATCATATTACACTTGATTTATCCACTGCAAAGCCCAAGAACATGGCAGCCAAATAGCCAAGGAGACTTACAGTTCACATGAAATTAGTTAGGGCCTTGGCATTGAAAAGGGAAAAAAGAATATAGCATGGTGACACTCAAAGATCTACCTGATGCAGTAGAGTCTAAGAGTGGAGTTATAAATAGAAAATCAGTAAGAATATCATCATAATCACAAAATTTTTAATTTGCTCACCAAACAAGCTTATCCAAACATGACATGATTTGCAGTTGCACCACAAAATTAGACTCAAATATAAAGTTTAGAAACTTATACTCAAGAAACTGATGCCTGTTCATTATAATGGTTAATAATATAACACACATGACATAATGTTTCAACAAACTATTTACTTTCTTATCATTCTGATTATGGAAAACAAAAGCGATCCAGTTTTCAATAATAGGTTCTGTGTATCTTTTAAGACAGTCTTTTCATTTATTTTCCCTGACATGTTTAGAGTAAAAGAAGAGCTAATTGCATTCACGTACTTCTAAAAGTTGCCGCCAAAAATCTCAAACTGTGGGGTGTAAGAACTGATATCAGATAGACAGCTTCAGTAACCCCAGGACAGATAAATTGCCCAACATACTATCAGGTGTTAAGGAGAAAACTTGTACTACAGTAAACTCAAATACAGACATTTATAGATATATGCATAAACACATACACATGGTTATTTATAATTTTATATAAAATATAGGTGTAAAAAAGAAATAAACAGGGAAGAAAAACTTATGAGATAGATGGTAATAAGATTAAGCAAACAATCGATACATTATATGATAACAAATTATATTGCCAACAAGAAGGATACACTATTAGCAATATCTATAATTCCAATACAACCAAGGCCGAAACTCTGAATCTCCACCAAAGTGAATCTTCAATGAATCTCTGATAATTAAAGTCAAAGAAGAAGAGTACCAATTCTTAAATGAGAAGAAGACAAATGAACTAAACCAAATTCCTGAACTAAAACACATCGTATGCAATCAAATGCAAATGAAAATGCTTCAAACAAAAGATAACATTTCAAAAAGAATGATACAAGAGTCTTTGACAATTTAAAACAACCACAAGCACAGAAAGAAAAGTTTTTTTTTTGAGAAACAGAAATTTTATTGCTATAAACACTAAAAAAAAAGATAGTGGACAAGGTAAGCCTGCTCAACAAGGCACAATTTCGCAGATATGCCTACTCAACAAATTATAACTTAAAACTACTTATATTTTTTAATGTAAAAAATTTCCTTTTTGCAGTAATGAACTCTACGAACTGCTTTCTTAGATACGCATTTGATACCACATAAATAAAAAGTTTCATGGATTCAGTGAAAGATCCGAAGTACCCCAAAGTAATTATAACTATAAATACTTATATTTTTTGATGTAAAAATTTTCCTTTTTGCAGTGTGAACTCTATGAGCTGCTTTCTTACTTATGCAATTGATACCACATAAATAAAAAGTATCGATTCAGTGAAAGATCCAAAGGTCCCCACAGTAATTATTAGGATACAAGAATCACATGAAGGCATGGCAGCATTAACAGACCTCGAGCACTTCATCCTGCTCCCAAGCAAGGCCAGGACCATTGTACATGTTCTTGATAAGCAATGTGGATGATTTATCAGGGTAGAAATGGACTCTGCTGCAACGCTGACCAAACCGACAAGCTCCAGTTTTCAAATGGAAAGGACAATGAGCTTTATCCTGTCATATACAAAAGTACATTTCTCAAAGATTATAGACTGATCCTCACTGAGGAACAAAATTACAACGTCAAATTATGATAACTATTAGCAGAGATAATAAAGAGTTATAAATACAGAAATGAATAATAATGAGAGAGAGAGAGAGAGAGAAAGGATGAAAGAGGCAACCTGTTCAGTTCCAAAATGTGGTACTTGTTGAGCAACATTCTCAATTAGCTGCTGTGCTGACATTGATGAAGCAAAAGCTTCGGATTGTGGAGGGAGAGGATTGGACGTAGGCCTATCAGAATCCTGTCAAACAAATGACAACCTCTACCATTCAAACTTTCTGGTAAAACCAAAAGAGAAAGCACACTGTAAAATAATCTAGACTAAAATATCTCACCAAAGTTCCAAATTCATGTTACATACCTCCTTTGTACTTTTTTGGTCTGCGTTCCTCTTTGGAATCTTGACTCTTTTCTTCTTGACAATTATTTCATTTCCTTGCCAGATGATTTCAGCAGGCCCTTCTTCTACATACTCCCAATTATCAACCTCATTACTATCATGCACATCTTCAACCTGCCAACATATCGCAAGAAAACACAGAAAATCCATTTCTAAGACAATAAATATATTTCCTCCCAATGTATTACAAATCCAAAAGAAATTTTGAACCATAATGCTAAGAAGTAGTTGCCCTCCCCTCTAAATAGCATTCTAAACAATATTTCTTGCTTCTTCTAGCAGATAATGCTTCTATAATTTTTACCCCTTCAAACATAGCAGAAGTGCTGACCAAACATTAACTAAGCATCAAGGAGCTGTCACTTAACAAACAAATTATTTTTGTTTACAATTTATAGACCATGCCTATTGCCACAGCCCATCTACAAGGACCACTGCTCAGAAAAACGAGATTTCCAACTATGCAATATGCATTAAATAAATTAAGCAAAACAAACAAAAAATTAAAAGAAATTGTTCATGCAATAGAATGCACAATCAGCAGTTCAGCACCAGTAGGCATAGCATTATTAGAATCCAGAAAGCCAATGTGAACTCTCACTTTCCCACACTTTCACAGCAACCAAGCAGATCAAAAAACCAAGATGAAAATTAATAAATTCGCAATCCTATTCTTCCTAAGCAATGTTTTTGCAACATTTCCCCTACTATATAATGTGCTCAGTTGATCATATGTCAGGCACATTCTCAGGAATCAAACAGACCACAAATTAAATAAACCTGTTGTTTCCGAGACAATTGTTCTTCTTCTTTGATTCTCCGTTCCTCTTCTTCTTCTTCGATTTGTTTCTCTTTTTTCTTAATCTCCAAGGCTTCGATCCACGCTCGCTCTCGCTCCTCGAACATCTTCCTCTCTCTCTCGGACCTCTCGGCCTCCTCTTGCTCCATGATTCTCATCTTCACGAGCTCTTGAGGATCGTTGAGCATCGCCTCTTGTTCCTCTCGCAGTTTAGCCGCAATCTCCTTCCTCGTCTGCTTCCTCTTCATCTTCTTCATCGCCTTCCTCTTCTCCTCCCTGCTCATTATCACCGCTTTCTCCCCCGCTTTAGCCTCAGCTTCTCCTCCTTCTTCTTTGGCTGTTGCTGGTTCTGAAATCTCATCCATCCTCGTATAAAAAGATGTATAACACAACCTAAATTATAGTCCAAACCGCTGAGGCTTCTTATGCTTCTTCGCTCTTCTGGTAAGGGGTATGGGTTTTCTTTGCTGCAGCTTGATCCGAAACGATGTGATTGCTGTGTTGGGCTGTGTTCCTTTCCAGATTTCTTAATGTTCAAGACAATGGGTTATCGGGTTATCGGCTTAGTGCATATGCACTCCTTTATTTACTTCAGCTACCGGGATAAATTTCACAAAAAAGTTTAATTTGGAAAATCACTCTCTAATAAACTTTCTTAAATTATATTGGAGGTTTGTCAAGTGTTTGAAGTGAGGTGTGGTCGGGCCGACCACGGCACGATTAAAATAAGCACGGCATGACATGATTAAATTGATTGGGCTGAGTTAAAGTTTTTAGTCTATCGGGCACAAGCATGATACGGACTAAGCACAGCATGAGCACAGACACTAAATGGGTCCGAATTAAGTATGATTCCTTTAACATTGTTTTTTTCATTTTGAGAGAATCTTTCATTTTGGAGGTTTATGGGGTTGCGCTGGCCACCCATGGTGGTCCGGTGAGGGAGGGAGGCAGACAGAGGGGAGAGAGAGAAGATGGCAGAGAGAGGGAAGAGAGAGAGAGAAGGGAGATCGGGCAAGGGGAGGGCTGGGTGGGTCGCGCCGGCGACGGGGAGGGGTGGCCAGCCAAAATTGGAGGGGTGAGTTTTTTTTTTTTATGCAGGGGCAAAATGGGCAAAAAGAGGTAAAAAAATTAATGGGGTGGTGAACTCAGCATATTTGGGTGGTCTGAATAGCCCCCTCATAAAAAAATCTCAAATTAAAAAAAAAATATTTAGAAAATAGCGAGTCTTTTTTTTTTTTGTCAATAGATACTTCATTAAAAAAAAACAAAGTCCAACAAAGGATAATACGTAATTATAAAAATACGATAAAAACTTACCTATCCCCCCTCTCTCATTGACTTTCTCTCTCTCTCTCTCTCTTTGATACCAATTATCCCCATCATAGGGACATGTAAGTTATTTTCTAAAAACACCAAACCAGCAATAGTACAAGCCATGGAAAAGAAAAAGCCAAGAAAGAAACATCAAGGCCACGTACAACAACAGGAGAACCGGGTCTAGGAAAGAAGGATCCTTGCTTGGAAAGCCTCACAAAAGCAAGAAACCACATATCAAATAACCTCATTATCTGCTGCAGAAATCGGCAGACCAGGGTGCCCATCACGCGAGAGAATAGAGATAAAGGAAGATGGGGGCGATTAAGCCAAGTTTCCATGCACAACCATTGTAGAAATGTCATGCAATTGATTTTGTAAGAAGAGTTTTGTTTTGATCAACATAAAGTTATATGGGTTTGTTGTTTAAAGAAGTAGTAAATACAAAATGGAATAATTATCGTTTAAGAATTTGAAGAAACGTCGAGACCTTGATACCTTATAAATGTTGGATATTGTAACCTATCATTAGTTTTGTACTTTTGTCACATCTTTCCCCTTCAAATTTATTGAGAGCTCCATTTAAAATTTGGAAACCACATATGATTAAGTTGGAGCTGGTTAAGGGTTTATAGTTTGTTTTTCAAGGCTCTAAAAGTTATTTTTTTCTCACCAACTGATTCGTTAAGGAGAAGAGGAGAAGTTAAATATTTCTTCATCTTGCCCCCACGTGGAAACATTCCTGGATCCGCCACTTGCTGGCGAACATCAAAGTGGGATGAGGTTGGGGCTGAGATAGAGGTGGGTTGCTTATAATTTTTATTTTTGATTGTGTCCTTTATTATCCTTTTGTATTAGGTTATATATATATATATATGTCATTTTACAAATAAAAAATGAGGGTGTCTAAAGAGGAAAAAAAAAAAAAGGTGTGGAAATAACATTACTCTAATGGTGCGTTTGGATGAAGTAATTTGAAACTACTAAGGAATTCACAAATGACGGAATTAAAAATGACGTGATTTAAAATTCTATAATTTGTAAATTCTCTTGTTTGAATAAATGTAATCATAATAGAATTTAAATATGAAATTTATAGTAGTTTTATAAAAGTGTGATGGTGATGGTGGCAACAATAAAAATGATGCTTTTGGTGAGTTGATGATGGTAGTAGGGGTGATGGCCCATGAGCGGTGAGAGAAATGGTGGTGGCGGCAACGACGATGGTGGTGGTGATGGAGGCGGCTGTGTCAGTGTCGGTGTGGTGGTACTGGTGGCGGTGTCAGTTGTGGTGGTGGTGGCAATGTCAGTGGTGATGACGGTGGTGGCAGCGGGCGGTGGTAGTGGTGGTGGCGGTGTCGGTGGCGGTGGTGACGGTGGCGGCGGTGGCGGTTGTAGTGGTGTCAGAGGTGGTGGTGGTGGCGGCGGCGGTGTCAGTGTCGGTGTGGTGGTACTGGTGGTGGTGGTAGTGTTAGTGGTGGTGACGATGGTGGCAGTAGTGGCGGCTGTGGTGGTGGCGGCGGAGGTGGTGTCGGTGGTGGTGGCAGCGGGCGGTGGTAGTGGTGGTGGCGGTGTCGGTGTCGGTGGTGGTGGTGACGGTGGTTGTGGTGGTGATGGTGGTGGCGAAGGTGGCGGTGGCAGTGGTGGTGATGGTAACTGCGGCATGGTAGTAGTGGTGGTGGTATTGTAATTAATTGGCAAGGTGATGGGTGAACACGACCTTTTTTTTTTTTTTTT
>QANW01003840.1:964101-990303 GCA_003254865.1 Dryas drummondii
TTTTTTTTTTTTTTTTATAAAAATTGAAATTTTGAAAATGACATCAATTTAGGTGGAATTTAAACTTGAAATTTACAGTGTTCAAATCCCAAGTTTTTTTCCACATAGAATTTACAAAATTCTATAATTATATATCCAAACAAGAAAATTAGAGCATGTAATTTCTTAAATGCTGAGTTTTGTTTAAATTCCAAGTTTTTTTTCTCTATCCAAACACACCATAAAAGTTTTACTAAATTATCACAAATAGCAAATGACATATAGGATTAAGAGTACCCTATCTCTACTAGTGACGCCATCCTGAAGAACAATCATCATAATGGTGGCTGCACCGTCACTACTACCTTAAGGTACAAAAGAGAGTATTTTTTATCTAGGAAGAGCACAGATTGTAGCTGTACATAGTGAGGTTTTATCTTATAGTGAAGCTAATTTTGTGGTAGATGCTTTTGCTTTGGCCACTCTCAAAATTCGTATAAAATTTGGATTCACTCTCTCCCATGTCTGTTGTTTCGGCTTTCAATTTTGATCTTGTGGGTTTGAATTGCTTAAGGGGTTTTGTGGTGTAATGTTTTTGTTTCTTAGCAAAAAAAATAAAAAAGGGAATTCCACATATGTAGAGAGTTTAGTTTAATAATTAAGCAAGTAATGTATTTTTATTTTTCCGGAACAAGTAATGTTCCTTTGCTCTTGAAACAATATCCACTCGGAAATTATGTACCAATCTATCATCAGACCAAATATAACCATAGACCAAATATAACCATAGTTAGCATTATTGGACATTAACTTGTTGCTGTGGTGTAGTGGTTATCACGTTAGTCTTACACACTAAAGGTCCCCAGTTCGATCCTGGGCAGTAACATTTGATTTTTTTTGTTTGCTGAAACATCAAGTTGTAATGAATGTGTGATAAAATACTTGACAAAAAAGAAGAGATAAAAGACATTTGATGTTTAATTTTTTAACCAAAATATCCTCGTTATTTATTTTCATTTTCTTACTCATTAGTTCATAAAGTGGGGTTCTCAAATCTCTATATAGATTTTGATATTTTCTATTAAGAATAGATGAAAATAATACCCTTTTCCGAAGGGTATTATTTATTGAACCCAGATGAATACTTATTGCATTCACTGGTTAGTATAATGATTGAATGGCTCTGTATGAAACCCCTATCTACTCAGTACTCACTTGAAAAATGTAATAAGCTTGCTATTTTACCCTTATTTTTTTTTTTTAATTTTACCAAAGTTTTAATTTGTAAGAGAAACAAAAAGTCCAGAAAGTTCATACGGGAAGATTGAGAAGGTATATAAATGGACATGAGTAAAAGGATGCCATATGTTCACACTATTAAAAGTTAGTAATTGATCTAGCTTAGCTGAAATGTTTTCTGTTATGTACATTTGTTTGCATCTGGTCACCCAGGAACAGAGAAAAAATGACAGACACTTCAATCACCAAATATGAATCATAGATGTTTAGACTTCTTCTTGGGTCTACTCCCATGGCAAGTATCCACTTGAGTGAGTTGTGACACTTCATTCTTGGAGCCATCCAGAGGTGGAAGTGACGTTGTTTCCATCTCTCCAGTGCCATCTAACAAGTTGTCCAGTTCTGCTGAAGGTGGTGCTGCTGTCTCTGCCTCTTTCTCACCCTCTAAAAGTTGTGATTCTTCTGCTAGAGCAGTCTCCTCCTGATTCAGGCGTGACAGCACCTCCAAATCATCCCTGTACAGTGGAGCAGTTCCTATCCCTGGTACTGATGGTGGAGATGAACATGGAAATGCTGCTGCTCTAGTGTGTGGTGTGGCACGCCCTCTACCTGGATTTTTGCCTTTGCTTCGCCCTCTAATAGAGGTTGCTTTTGTTGTAGCTGGCGTGAGTGCTAGTAGGGGTGAGACTTCCTCACGGATGTGCTGTAATCGCCCCTCCACATCATTTGCATTTTCAGGAGATGTCTGTGTTGTGCTTATGGCTGGTGTAGCTTGTACATGTGCTGGTCTTGATTCAAGATGTCGGGTTTCCCCAATCATCTGTAAGACACGGGTGCATGTGGTCCGAATATCTGTAAGGGCTCGTGCTGCACTGTCACTAGTCAATGCACCAAGTGTAGTAGTGCATTGATTATGAATAGTGGTCAAGCTCTTGACCTGCCATTCAGAAGGCGAAAATCTTGTCACTTTGACTAGATTATTAAAAATACACTAAATACTAATGGTTTTGGACAATACCTACCAGTAGATGTGTCATTCCACTTGAAGGTTGAATTCGCATATGTGGTCCTTGAGTTAAAGGAGTAATCAGACGACGAGTAATGCTACGATACCACTCCATGTATGGATCATGATAATGCATTGCATGTTCCTCCAGCTTGCCTACAGAAATACTCTTTTCGCGAGCTTCCCATAACTGGATATACTGTCCATGATATGCCCGCCAATCATAGTGATGTCTCCCCCTTCTATCAATTGAATGGAGCTTCGCTTCTGTATCACAAGGCACTGGAATTTCTTGACAGAGACCAAATTGGCGTAAAACTCTATCAGGACGATGCCACTCAATAACGTCAAAGCAAATGAGTGGTGCAATTGTCCTCCAAACATGCTGATCTCTAACACATATATCTGGTAGCGATGCAAGTCGCTCAGAAGTATATGGCTGCCATATTATCTGCACTAGAAATAATATATTGAATCAATATGAAACATGCTGGCAAATAGGCATCTACTCAAACCCACTGTCGCTATAAGAATGTGTAATATCATTTGTAAATAGTGTCTGAAATAAACCTGATCATCTGTTTGTTGATCAAGCTGGTCCCTATAAAATATTAAAGCCCTTTGAGGGTTGTCTCTACGTATCACAGGAGCCTTCCACCTAAATAAAAAGGAAAGAAGTTTAAATAAGACAGATAAAATGTACAAGTACAACTTGTCAACTTAAAAAACCAATATGTACTTGCATCCTAACGGATCTGCAGGCAGTTGCTCCTCATCTACTGCTGTATCCCCTGCATCCAGCGCCACTTCCCCAACGTCCTCATGATCTGGTACAACTGGACCTTGCACTCCAGTACCAAATCTCTCGGGATGGCCAATATACAACCGCTCCCATGCCCATAGCTGTAGGAACAGGATTATACAAAGATGAACATAAAATATACATATTTATGTTTTAAGTTGCTTTAATATGAATATACCTGCAATAATATAAGAGGACCAGCAATCTCATTAGCCCCCATTTTACTAGCTCGGCAAAGCTCACGGTATAAGTGAGCCAGTGTCGCACTGCCCCAACTCAATTGCCTGACAGAGGCAAAATCCCTCAACTGAGAAAGGAATATCAACTGAACATCTGCTCCAGACTTATCAGTGAAGAGAACGCCACCCATCAAACCTAAGATATAAGCTCTAGCATAGCACTGCAAGGTTGCCTCGTCTGCACTTGGTGGAGGCTGCTGAAAATTAGCTCTTAACCAACTAAGCTTGAGGGCTGAACCATGCAGGACATTAGGGTCTGGTCTCACCCCTAACAACTCCTCACATAGATCATCCCAGTGGAGATCAGATTTTCCAGTCACTGCATGACCTTGAATTTGAAGACCCAACAAAACAGCTACATCTTGTAGCGTGACAGTACTCTCGCCCACAGCAAAGTGGAAGGTGTGGGTCTCTTGTCGCCATCTCTCAACCAATGCTGTAATCAAGGGCCAATCAATCTGTATAAATCCAATCCTGTATACCCCATAGAATCCTGATTGGATGACAAACCTACGAATCCGTGGATCTAAAGGCCACTCCCGCATCATTGTAGCTAATCTCTGTCTGCATGTCAAGACACCAGGATCCTGAAGTTTAGGTACTATTAGATGTAGCATTTTTATGGGAACAACATGCAGTCAAAGTAGTACATGAGGAATAAACAAGATCAGTAAGACTAACCTCTCCTGTCCATATGGCTTTGGATCTATGCTGGTTTTGCAGCACAAGCACAGAATTTTCTATTGGTCCCGGATCTAAAAAGTTATCTACTTGTGCATCATGTGTGGCCATCTCCATAGGTATCTGACAGAAAATGCAGAAACTCCATGGATTAATATAGATGCCATGTAAAATATAAACCCCCTAAAGAAGAGGGGACAAGTAAAGCATTAGACACTAAGAAGTAAGAACAATGGCATTGAACAGATGTTATAGAATTTACTTGTTTATCAATTTGAGTTGGTGATCCAAGATTTGCATGACTATCAAAACAGACTGGCTCTTTTTCTACATACAATTCCATACAGTTTGTTCCAGGTTGTCTTGCCACATCAAACATGATGTCTATAGACTCGTCATCTTCTATTGGCACAGGAATGTATTCCCTACATGCAGGATACCTACAAATGATTTTCACTTTAAACCGTTGCTTATCAAATCCAGTTACCACATACATCTTGTCTAGCAACTCATTGTGTGTTATTCCATAGTTGACCCTAATGGGTTTTGGTGCAGCACCTTCATAAGAAATTCCATGTTGTCCATTAGTTGTCCTCCCATTCCAGTAACACATAAGTGTAACACCCTGCCTGGCCATCTCCTAGACTCCTACCCTTCACTAAACAACATAAATTTTTAATTATTAGCCAGATTCTTGTAGAACCTTGTCAAACTATGTAAACAATTAAGGGAAAAAATAGTAAAATAAGAAAAGATTTGTTCATCCAACACTGAAGTAAACCAATAATTCAAAACCCATAACAACCAAATACCATGATTAACAAAAGCAGTTTCTCACTTGATCAATTAGATTGAGATCATATAGAATTGCATCCTCTAGTGTACCAGACTATACAATACCATCTCATGAGTGGAATATGCTGACACATACTAGAAATTACTGAATAAACAGTGGTTAATCTATATAAACAAGCTCTTAACTAGGCCAAGGAAGGCTAGGGTACTATCATGGTCAGGTACTCCGGCTATTAGTGTTCAAGTGCCATCTCTATGAAAGGTACATTGATATAACAAGCAAAGGGAAGCTCTATAGTATACAGTATACTAAAATAAAAAATAAAAAGTTGATACATGAGAGATTAGTTTCCAGCAGCAATACTCAAATTTTGTTTTGGTACACAGCATACATCAAAATTAGAACAGGCACAAAATGCAACTTATGTAATATTAAATGCAATGCTAACTTGGATACTAGGACTAACACCCATATGGAAAAAGAGTAATAGGACCACAGCAAAATCCAACTAGGAACCTTCATAACTCCCTATAATTTCAATTTATTTTTTCCCCCACAATCTTCATCAGTGTACTTTTCTCAATAAACTAAAAGAAAATATGACTGTAGAAAAATGAACTCCAATTTGGGAACCATAAAAACATCCAAGCCTGTGTGAACAAGCTGCATGCACAGTTTGTAGTAAATCTAAAGACCATGAAAGTATGCGTGTGGCATCAAAACTACACATATTTCTTGAAAAGTTGAGCTCATATATGCTTCAAGCAAACATCACAATTGCCATAAAACACTCAGGAAGGGTCGAAGAGATAAAACTTAAATAAAACCTCAAAACTCAAGCTGTGTAATTTGCAAGCACACAAAAAAGACATTCTTTTAAAAAATTATCATATATATATATTTTGTTTGGCAACGACCCAGATTTTAAAATGAGGTTATTTATTTACATATTTCAGAGAACAATAAACACGGTACAAGAAATCAGCAATCTTTGAAGCATAATTAGACCACATATTGATTGACTGAAAATGCTGTAAAACACTTTTTGAACCCTAAATGAATTCTTTTTATTTTAACATTCACTGAGGCATAGTAACAAACAGGTTCTGGGCAAAAGAAAACTAGAGCCAGTTGACAGGGAACAACAGTACCTCGATATGAAAATGAACTCTTTTAAGTTTTCCCTTCCTTCCTGGCCAAAAAAAATAAATTTTCTCTTCCTTAAAATTGAGGGATCACTGTTTCACCGCAAGAAACCGCTGGATCTAGAGACGTGTATCCGTTGCCCAATTTGAAAAATATCTCCTTGAGTCACGGTTTCAGAACACCAGCTTTAGATGCCGCTGGTTAAAGTAGCAGTTTCAGTGTTAATCTCCTGCACGTGATATGACCCCTCCGTAACTTAGCCTCACGTGTTTTTTTTTTCTTTTTTAAGGACACGTGGCAATCCTCCAATCGTTAATTTTTTGTGAGTTAACATACCTCCTTATCTTAAAACAGAGAAGAGAGAGCGCCTAGAATCTTCTGAAGAGAGCGAGAATTAGAGAAAGAGGCGTACGACGCGTCGTTTAGAAGCAGGCAGAGAGAGTCTGAGAGAGATGAACGTGGCGAGCAAGGGAGGAGGAGCGGCGGCGACTGCTCGAACGGTACTGATAACGGGGGTGAGCAAAGGGCTGGGCCAAGCTCTGGCCGTGGAGCTGGCCAAGAGGGGCCACACCGTAATCGGCTGCTCCCGTTCTCAGGATAAGCTCAACGCCCTCCAATCCCAACTCTCCTCTTCCTCCGACAAACACCTCATCCTCACCGCCGACGTGGTTCGTATTCGTTCTCATCTGTAATTTTCAAATTCGAGTAATTTGAATAATTTTGTTTTTAATTTGTGACAGAGTTCGAACAGCAGCATTGAAGAGCTGGCACGAATCGTGATGGAGAAAAGAGGGGTTCCGGACATCATAGTGAACAATGCGGGCATCATCAACAACAACAAGAAGCTGTGGGAGGTTCCGGCGGAGGAGTTCGACGCCGTCATCGACACCAACGTGAAGGGAATCGCGAACGTGCTCCGCCACTTCATCCCGCTGATGCTGACGCGGAAGCCGGAGACGGGCATAATCGTGAACTTTTCTTCCGGGTGGGGCAGATCCGGGGCCCCGCACGTGGCCCCGTATTGCGCCTCAAAATGGGCCGTGGAGGGCCTGACCCGATCCGTGGCAAAGGAGGTGCCGGGTGAAATGGCGGTTGTGGCGTTGAATCCGGGTGTGATACACACGGAGATGCTTGTTTCTTGCTTTGGGACCAAGTCTGCGAGCCAGCACATGGAGCCTGAGGTTTGGGCCTTGAAGGCTGCCACTATGATATTGAATCTTACAGCGGCTGACAATGGAGCTTCTCTCACTGTATGAGTATTGGGTTCGATTGTGTATCAAAACGGATTCTCATTCTATTTTGCTATCATATGGATGATACCCACAATTTCAATCTCAATCTCAATCTCAATCTCTGCCAACAGGCTTCAATTTCAGTTTCGCTATGTATGGAAATTAGGAATGTAGGATAGATAATTAGTTAATTACAGATGGACAATGTATAATCAATTGGATTGAATTTTTAATTGCCAAAACTATTGCCCCTACTCATCGTTTGGTGCTTAAAATTTGTTTGCCTAAGCTAAAATCGTTGTGTGCATTGTGCAATAGGGATTGTAGATGATTATTATATCACGATTTATGAATGCTTCTAAACCCTTTTTTAGGATCACTCTATAAAATTTTACTAAGACAAAAGTGACCCTTCTCTTCTAACCGAAAGTGACAAGATCCCACATCGGTTATGAGAGGGTTTGTCACTGTCTTTATAAGCCGAAGTGAGAGAACTTTAAGTATGATACCACTGGGCGAAGCGAATGGGCCGCGATTCGTTCAGGCCCAGGAAAGTCCCCGGGCCCTTTTCTGCAGAGATGCAGGCCTGGAAACAGGTAACCTCTGTGAGCTTGGAGTCCAATCGCTTATTGTGATGGGCTGAGACACGTGTGGAGCCTAATGGACTTTAAGCCCGGAGCAACTTGGCCGATTCTACAGTTATTCGCTTGGTCCTTTGGACTAACTGAACGGGGCTTACGTTCCAGTGGTGTCTATTTTTTTCACCCTTTCATATTTTTTTATTTATAAAATAAATTTGCAAATATCATATTTTGCCACGTGGCATGCGCAAAGATGGTTGCTCCTCAGTTTATCAGAAGATTCAGAACTGGAGAGAGAGAGAGAGCGGGGCCATCTGTCATGGCAGTAGCAATGAGCTACTGCAAGCCCTCCCCATTTCTGGGCAAATTCCCAACTCATTTTCATTTGGTAAGCCCCAAGCTACTCTCTCTTTCCCTCTCTCAATTTTGAGTTTTTTTGTATTCATTCATAATCTGATTAGATTATGAATGTGATATGACAATTTGGTTTAATATACTGCTTGAACTCCCCAAAGTTTACATTTTGGCTTCTGGGTATTTGTTATTTGCTTCAGTCTTTTCACTTTGTTGTTAAAGTATTCATTTTGGTTGATTGAGCTATACTATAATGGCACCCAATTGTTGAAATTTGAATTGTAGGGAAAATCACAATCTGGGCAAGTTGTTCAGGTGCCTAGAATTAGTGCACTGTTTTGGGGAGCAAAGAAGTCCGCGGAGCCAAAAGAAATAGAAATAAATCTTTCACTTGGGGATTTCACTTTGACAGGTTCAGGCCCAGAGGTGTCTGTGCTGTATTCTCTCTTCATTCTTGATGGTTATTTCAACTTTAACTGTGCAATTATATTACGTTCTATTGGTTATGTTTCCAGGGAATCTCAGAAAATCAGGTGAAACCTCAAAAGATATCAGTTTCAGTTGCTTCTTCAATCTCTGAGGTCTCACCCACTGAGTGGGATGCATGCTCTCTGGATGCTACAGGCCCTGAAAAATTTAACCCATTTCTTACACATGCTTTTCTTTCAAGTTTGGAAGAGTCAGCTTGTGTAGTGAAGGTTAGGAATCATTGCTAAATTTATTAGTTCCTTTCTGTTCATATAATTATATTATAAAGTCATACCTTTTTGTTTCTTCTGTTCTGTTCAAGTATAAGTTTCTGGATTTGGACAAAATTGAGTGGTTTTCTCACAGCGGTCTCTAAATGCCCCCTTGTTCCTCAATTCAAGAATATGTATAAAAGAGCATTTTAAATTAGCACCATCTATTTATGTCCTGCATTTCTCCCATGCGTGCATATGGCATTTCTTAGGAGTGGTTCACACATCCTCCGTATTCAGTTTCCTCTCATTAGGCCGGAATAATACTACGTGTTTGTTTTTTTTTTTTTCTTATAAATTTCTCTGTTAGATTGTATAGAATCAAAACAATTGCAATTCCCAGTCCTTCAGATGTCATGAATAGTATCTGTCAGTTTTAGTCATGTGATTGTTGTAAATGAGCCTGGACTTCCAACATTGGTTTGGTTATGCATTTAAATCCTTTTCAGGAAACAGGATGGATTCCACGCCATATCATTGCTAAGGATCAAAGTGAAAATGTTTTAGGTGTTGTTCCACTCTATCTGAAAAGGTTTAGCATCTGCTATGCTCTCCACATGCAAGCTCCTCATGTTATTTCTTCTTTGTATAAAAGCTTTGATTTAACTGCTGCATTTATTTGCTTCTGTCTGATTTCTTTGATTTGGTGTGCAGTCATTCCTATGGTGAATTTGTTTTTGATCATTCTTGGGCTGATGCATATTATAGTTTTGGGTCAAGATATTATCCAAAGTTACAATGTTGTGTACCTTTTACTCCAGTAACTGGCCCAAGGATTTTAATTCGTAATACTGCATTCAAAGATCAAGTTTTTGACATTCTAGTTTCTGCTCTAAAGGATCTGACAGCAAAGGTATTCAATTAATCAATTCTTTTTGTAAGCATTTAATATACTCTTTGATTTTCCCATGCTTACTGTGCCAATCTATATGTATACAATTGACTCTTTATGAATTTATTCTGGCTCGTGTGCAAATAATTGATATAGTCAATTTTTTTCTCCCACAAGTGAGAAACATTTAAGACAGGCATATCACATCAATGAGGTTATATTTTGAACACGTTCCTCTAGTTTTGATGTTGTAGCATAGATCATCAGCTCAATTTTTTTTTATTTTTCAGTAATAGATATTGTGTTTTCTGTCCTTCTGTGAATTAATGTTCTCTGATAGTTTGCACCTACCTTTTTTTTTAGTAGGAAACAGGAAATCAAATAAAAGGAAATAAGGCTTGCAAGAATCTACTTATGCTTGTACTGATAGACGTTTGGGAATTAATATCTTCATATAAAATGTAGAATTGAGTATTCATGTCTAAATGCAAATAAAAGAAATGACTAGTTGTAATATTTCTAATAATTTTCTTTTCTTAGCCCTTTTCCTTGTAATGCTTTCATCTTACGGTATGAAACTGGTGCTAAGTGAGATTCATGGTCAGATCTATAATCTGAAGGTCTCAAAATTAAAGTGGCATAAAATCACTGATTAGTTTCTTGAAGGGGAGATAATTTGATATCTAGTGTACTCAACTCTTAGAATGCATTATGCAATTGCACTTTTGATCATTTTATTAAATCACAATTTCCAAGTAGTTAGAGGAAGGAATTTTACCTTCTCTTTCAGAGTGATGTTTAAGTATTATTTCAGAGTGACATCTAAGTATTGTAAAGAGAACATTAATTCAATTAGCTACATGGATATTGTTATTTTTATGAGTTTTTTTCTTACTGGAAAAGTAGCTACCGTTTTTGTGATTTGATATGTAGATCAAATAAAAACTTCTGAAGTATTTCGATATCTTTTTTTTCATGTCACTTGAGACTTGATTTCTTGTGTTATTTTCTTACTTTTTTCTTTGTAAGACTTGCTCTTTTTTCTAAATTGCAATTCCCTGTCTGCTTATTGTGACTTTATGTATTTTGACAGTCCCAGCTTTCATCACTACACATTACCTTCCCATCTGAAAGTGAGTGGCACAAACTGAGTGAAAAAGGTTTTCTGAAGAGAATTGGAATGCAGTACCATTGGAAAAATCGTAACTATAAAAAGTGAGTAGCGCATAACCCATCTATTATTCATTGGAACATGTTCACTCGCATCAATTCCAATGCAGAGTTTTTGTCACATCCCTTGAAGATTTATGTGATTGGAATTTTTTTTTTTTTTAGATATCCAATAGTTTTGTCATTCTGATGTCATTTAGCTCCATCTTAAGGCTCATACTGAGATTGGCCTGTAGCAGTTACTCATTGGTATCCCAAATATAATGACTTTATCATTATGCTTTGTCTCATCATGGATGCTATATTTGAATTTCTCAGTGCAAAGTAGGGGTTTCTATGAACAATTCGATTGACAATTTAACCTTTTATTTTTTCCTGCTGTCGTCCCCCCTCCCGTAGAAAATGAACGATTGATTGACAATTGAATTTCTCATCATAGAAAATGCCTTATTTATTTGTGATGCAGTTTTGATGAGTTCTTGATGGACATGAAGCAAAGTAAAAGGAAAAATATTCGTCAAGAGCGCAAAAAGGTTGGTCCTCTTAAAAATTTTATATTTTTCATTTGATATTTAATTTACTTAGAAAAAAAAAATGAGGAACTAAAGACTCTTATGAATTGTACTAGAAAATGGTTTTTCTGTTGGATTCTTTCATTGTGATCTAAAAGAAATTGTTTCGCATTAGTCATTACTTGTTAAGTTTATTAACAATGTCTAAATCTTGGTAACAATCATCTAAATAGTGCTGAATGTGGTGCTGCTTGGAACCAAGAAAATTATGCAAGATAATAGAAATGTTTGAAAACTCACATAATCAATAAGATAATACTAAATATTTGTGGAACACTGCTTAATGATACAAACAAGAGAAAAGATGCCCAGTACAAGAAATAAATGAACGAACAAAAAGTAAAAGCCATGAATGAAAGAAGAGAAGAAACACCAGTCAACTCATGGGAGCAAAACCACAAATTGGGTCCACTTAAAATCTTCTTTCAATCCGATAAATCTGGCTCCCTCGTGTATGTATTTTTTAACACAAACTGTGGAAAATTAGTCCACATTTACTGGAGTTCCTTGAAGAACTTATTCCTTGACGAACAGTTTATGACCTCTGAGTAATGCCTTTTACTTGTACAACACCTGCTTCTCTTTATTTGATTAATGTGGTGCATGTAAATTATGTAATGATCATTCATGAATACTTCCATTTATTTTCCTCTTGCTTCTTTTGTGATTATTTTCTTCTGATGGATTTTCTTTATGTTCCATCACATGCTAGTTGATTTTGTATGCGATGCATAAATTCATTGATATACATTGCAAAGTTGAGAGTAATACTCTCTCTCTCTCTCTCTCTCTCTCTCTCTCTCTCTCTCTCTCTCTCTCTCTCTGTGTGCAATGACTTGATTTGGAATTCATCCTCAAAAGTGGAAATTATCAGTTCCCATGGTTTACATTTTGCTAGATTATGGTATGCATATACTGAGTGCTAATGAAATCAGTTGGGTTATTTGTGTTGGCGACATGAGGTACCAGTTATCTAATTGAAATCTCAATGTGCAGATTTCGCAGCAGAATTTGACTATGAAACGGTTGCGGGGTGATGAAATAAAGGTATTTGCTATAATAATTGCTACCTATGACTACCAAAGATGTTCTTTCATTTATATGTAATCTATGCTTTGTTCAGTAGATTTGTTTTACATACGAGGAATCATCCCTAACATTGCCCCGACTCCCACCAAAAAAAAAAAATCATCACTAACATCTTTAGCTTGTTTCATGATCTTTATAAAATGTAAGCATATGTTTCTGATATGGTTAAGTCCATCATGGATTCATGTCCTGTGGGAACTTTGTCATTAATTTTTCAAAAGAGATGTCTCCATATTTAGATAATTCTTGATTGTGTAAACAAATATGGTGCCAAAGGGATCCATCAAAGGATTTCTTTTGGTTAAAAGATCCAATGGTACTGATACAGGCTCCCATTCTTTGTTGATTCCCACTGATTCTAGCATGCATTGATATTTGTAGTACGTACAATACCATGATATACTTCATAGACAATAAAATTTTATGCAATACAGTATGGTCTTCAATTAAGAAATTCTAGCTGGTGAATTGTTATGGGCAGTATTGTATCGGGATTCACTACACTTTATGGTACAGAAAATAGTTAAAACAATTATCTCTTCTTTAATGATGTTCTGTTGGCAGGCAAGACACTGGGATTCCTTCTATCAGTTCTACCGGAACACTACTGATAACAAGTTTGTTCCTTACAGATCTCTTTATTTGACCATTTAATGATGTTTCACATTCCATGATAATTGCCACAAATGTACATTGTTTTGAATACTTGTTAAAAGAAAGTATGAGTTTCTTGAATCTTATTTTGGGTCATGAAGTTGTTTGAAATTCACATATTATCCACAGATGGGGTACTCCATACCTGACTAGGGATTTCTTTCACAACATGGGGTCAAAGATGGGGGATCAGGTAATACTTGTTGTTGCTGAAGAGGGGGATGAGCTTGTTGCTGGAGCTCTTAATCTTATAGGAGGTGATACATTATATGGACGCCTATGGGGATGTCATCCACGAACTTACTTTCCAAGTTTGCATTTTGAAGCATGCTATTACCAGGTCTAGTTTTTATGTCATTTTATTAGCATGGCTAGCACAAGATAATTTAGACTTTCAACTCTACTACCAACAAGAACAGTATATAAAGAAAAAAATCAACACTGTCATATGAGATATATCAAATTAAATTTTTATTATGGTTTATGACAGCACAGGCAATAGAGGCTGCAATCGAACTTAATCTAAACACAGTAGAGGCAGGAGCTCAGGGCGAGCATAAGATTCAGAGAGGTTATCTGCCTGTAACAACTTATAGCTGCCATTACCTGATGGATGAAGGTTTCAGGAAGGCCATAAAGGACTTTCTAGTGCGTGAATCAACTCAGGTGATTGCATTTATATTCCTGTATTTAGGTGAAGGCCATTTAAGATGAATTACTCTTACCCCAATTTATTTGTACTTGAGCATTTTTCAAGTAGTTTACACCCTTGAGTCATTTTAATTCTCTCTCATGGCTTCAGTAATGCCAGTTTTCACTAAGGTGACCAAATACTTGTTACATGCAGGTTGAACTTGTTATGAAACTACTACATGATTCTGGTCCCTTTAAGGAAGGTGTACAATAATTTATTGACATGATGCCCTACTAGAAGCAGATTAGTTTTCTGTAAATTGTGGATGCCGTTTTCTTCTTTTTTGTAATTAAACTTATGAAATTTCACTTGAGATTGTGTACATAATTACAGTGACATAGAAAACTTCCATAGCAGAAAATTTCATGTATAATTAACGAAAATCATAGCATTCATGGATTCTCTCTTAGGTAATATGGCAATTTTTTTTTTTCCAGCAGGGTATGTTAGTGCTAGTTCTAATTGACTGTACACCAGCTGTGAGGTGGTATTTGGTTACCAAAATAGAATGGATTGAGAATGAGATGGGAATTGGAAGGAAATCCAATCAAGTATGGAATGAAACGAGTCTATTGTTTGGTTGGGAATTAGAATGGAATGGAGTAGAATTAACATTGTTTGGTGGAATTAGAATAGAATGGAATAGAATTGACATTGTATGGTTGGAATTAGAATGGAATAGTTAAAACATTGGCCATGCTTTAAGCTTTTATGTGCCATATTGCCATGCACCTTTATACCGTGAGAAGTTCCAAGTCCAACTGGTATGATTAAGTAAAGTCATAATAAGAGGTGTGATTGAATCAACTACATTCACAATTTTGTCAGACCCAAAAGAAAATTATTAATTATTTTTTTTTCAAAGAAAAGGAAAAATCAAGTGGAGGGATCCCCACCTCTTACCCGTGTGCTCTCCTCTCATACAGTTGATGTTGTCGGAAACTCTCTCATCCTGTGTCGGAAATCCAATTCCTTTCAAGTTCTAAGAAATAACACTTAAACGCTATGTAAATGGTTGTGAATGAATTATATACGGATGTGCGCACATAATTAAATTATGAACATAACAATAGTATTTTAAATGGGAGAAAATTTTGGCACTCCAAATAATTACTTCATGCACTCCTATACAGTACACACATGAGGAGTGCACCCCAAAGCGTAGAAAATGACATCAGGTAAGAAGAAGTGCCTTACTTATAGTTTCACCTCATTCTTCTACATATCCCATGCATCTCAGATGGTGCGTGGAATTTCTTTTGGGCCACCAACGAACACATATCCTGCGTACTGTATTCCACATCTTTAGTGCTGAGTTATACCTTGGCCTTGGAGCAATCTGGGTGGATCCTGCATATGGTAGTTTTATGGGTGCTGGGTGATGCATAGGGGAGGAACCATTAAGCATAAGAACAACATAAGACATGGTTGGCCTATCAGCTTTATTCTTTTGCACGCATAATAATCCAATTTGGATGCATCTCATCATCAATTCACTTCCTGAATGACTCCACAATGTGGGATCTATTAGATTTGTAAGTGTCTGTTCCCCCCAATTTTTCCAGGCCTGCAATGATTTGTGGATGAGCAAAAACATATTAGAGACTGTTTTTCTGTTTTCATTGTCTTCAATTGCAATTATGCCCTAAAACTATATCTTACTTACATAGCTTAGAAGATCCTCTGGATTTTGCTCTTCAAGATTAAAACTACTTTTCTGTCCAGTTAGTATCTCCAAAATCAACACACCAAAGCTATAGACATCATCAGACATAACAGAAAAGTCTGCCTCTGTACACTCTGGAGCCATATATGCTCTGCATATCAACAAAGAAGTCAGCTTTAATTAACATGAATGAAATTTTTAAAATTATTAATACACAATTATATACAAGCCCTATTGCCTGGTCTAGTACTTACAAGGCCTTCGCAAATCGACTGAAATTATCGCCCACAAAGAACCTACACATGCCAGAGTGTGAAATTGTGGGATTCATTTCTGCATCTACAAAAATGCTACTAGCATTGAGATAACCATGAAGATAAAACTCTCCATGAAGATAAAGGAGTCCTTGTGCAATGCCTTCTATGATCCTATAGCGCTTATCCCAATCCAATTGTGTACGCTTGATTGGATCTACATATTCATGCAAATTAAAATTATGTTATATTGTTTGTTGCATTGCATTGCATTGCATGTCACACTAATGGACTTCTATGATATATTTTCAAATTTTCATCTTTCATAAAAAAAAACAAAAAAAGAACAAAATACAATTCCAAGTTTCCAACCATACCAAATATGATGTGACTGAGCCTGGCCTTGGAGACAAACTCATAGACCAGAAGCCTTTCATTTCCATGTCCTCCCAAGGAGAAACCTAAGAGCCTAACTAAATTTTGGTGATGGATATTGGCTATTAACGAGACCGCATTTTTAAATTCTACATCTCCTAGTCTAGAATTCATTGGGAGTCTTTGCACTGCTATATCCTTTTCATTAGAAAGTCTACCCTGAAAAAATTGAAAGAAAAAAAGACGAAGTAAAAAAGCAATGAAATGTTATGTATGAGTTGCATTCGAGATATCTGAAAATTAACTTTCTGCTACTTTGAGCACATAATTGATGTTGTTGCTCAAATAATTAATAATGATGTTTCAATATTACCTTATAAACAGCCCAATATCCACCCTGCCGACTCAATCTATTTGTTTCAGAAAAGTTATTTGTGGCAGCTTTAATGACGTTAAAGTCGAATAGGGAGCATTTCTCAGTACTCTTTATTCCCTTTCTCTTCCCTGCTCTCAAGTAGACGCCAATGAATATAATTAGAGCCACAGAAACAACCAATGGCACAACAATAATGATGACTGCAGTCCGAGGTTTGTTTCTCTTTTGTCCTGCAAAAATTAGAAATCAAATATGTTATAATAATCTTCACCAGATGAAAGCATATGTTGGATATATATGAAGTCCGAAAATAACTTACATGTCCCTATGATATGATAGAGACAAGTGGTATGAAAGAGAGAGATAGAGAGCCAATAAGATCCGAAAGAGAGAAATAGGTAAGTTCTTCTCATGAAGCCCATCTACCGGCCGGGTAACACTCTCTTGTTGTTAAGAGAATGTTACCCAACCATTAGCCCAATTTTAATTTTTTATTCTTTTCCTCAACTTTCATAACATATCTTCGGTGATTCTACATTGATGTGGTGTGTATACATGGGCTACATAGGTTGACAAATATAATTTAGAAAAAAAGTTAAACAAGTAGATTTTCCCTAAAGAAAAATAGATAAATAAATAGCATATATATATATATATATAGACTGACTAACTTTAAAAAAAAATCAATCCCTGACCCAAAAAACAAAAACTTTAAAAAACATCAATCTCGTATTATCAAGGCAACCCATTTTTCAACCAACTTAAAATAAAAAATAAACCTTTATTCATATAAAAATTTGAAACTTTGACAGTGTGGAGACTAATAAGTACTATACTAGATCACGAGTTGATTATTACTTATTGCTTAATTTTAACATCTGTATCAATAAACTTAAAAGTATAAGATACAATGGTAATTACATATATAGTGTCCTAATTCAATCAATCACTCCATCTCATTCAAATACGAATCTAAATCCTCTATTAATTTCTGTGTATTAATTTTATACTAATTAATTAAAATTACGTTTTCTTGTCAATATTAAGCACGTCTTTTGAATTTTATTTTTACAATAAGTTTAGAAAAAAATTTTAAAAAATTATTCACATACAAACTGACATGGAAGAAAAAAAAAAGGTTTTATTTATATACGAACTAAAGTGGAAGAGGCAAAACGTTACCGTATCAACAATGAGAAGAATATATATATATATACCTCTGCTGGAAATTGTGGTGTTGATGGGTGGAGGAGATATTGGTGTTGATAACGGTGGTGGTGGTGAGGACTCTGACGACTGTAGTACTAGTGTTTCCACAACAGCAGGGTCAACGAAGAGGTCAACCTGATATTTAAAGTTACAGCTGGGTCTTACAACTCTCCCGCCTTCGTCCCCATCACAACATTTTGGGAGATCCCCAAAAGCACCACCCAAGCATTCCTTGCACTGCAGCTCCGATAAGTCTGGGGTGCACTGCGCAACTGCATATATGGTTCGATTCGAGTAATTTGTAGCGGTACTCGCGTTTCCGGTTGCAAACTTACGAAGAGAACCGCCAGCTGCCGCCTCGCTCTTCAGACTTTCCAGTAACTTCCTCAGCTCTCGAAACAACCCATCATGATGATCAGGATCAACGTTCGAGGACGATGCGTTTTGTGGGCCCCACAGATGGAAAGCCGGCGTAGTTTCCATGACGCCGCCGTAGATGGAGCGATTTGAGTAGCGCAGCATGCAATTGTCGTACCAACCAATGGCTTCCTTCTGATTATGGCAAACCTCTGTGAGAGCATGTGTAGAGTCGTTGAGGCAAGAACGGCAAGCATCGGCGGCAACATCTCCACGGCAAAGTCCTATTGCGTAAACTCGGTCGCTGTCGGAAGAGTTTCCGGCGTAGGAGGCGTTGTAGAAGCCATAGGAGTTGCCGTTTGTGGAGGGAAGGGAGGAGAGAAGGCGATTGAGGTTTGTGTGATAGGAGCTATTGGCGGTGTAGTTGCCTTTGTCGTTTAGACAAGAGTGGCGTAGAAAAGGTGGTTGAGCAAACGCCTGAGTTTGAGTGATGATGGTGAGTAGTAAAATGGGGAAAAGGAAGAATAGAGATGTTGATGAAACCATTGCCGGCATTGTTTGAGTTTGTGTGAGGAGCATCGATCCAGTCCATTTTATTCTCCCATTTATGATAGTGACGCCCGCGTACTAATTTGACCGCGTAATAATTTGGAAAAGAAAAAATCTACGGCACGCCCGCGTACAAGAAAAGTGGACATACACCACACCACACCAGCAGTGGCATATGCTTACAAGTACCACTGACCATCTGTGGTATTTGAGTATACACCACAGCCATTGTCACAGGAAGAGTATCAGTGGCCGTTGCGGGTGTATCGAAAAGTCTATTGCCACTGGATCGATAGGCTTCTGTGGTTTTTGTTTATGCATGTTTGTCTTGTTAGCAACTTAAAATGCCACACGTACCCTTGCCCCGTGGTATATTTCTCTTTATTATTTTTTAATTATAATTACAAATTTTCAAATTTCACATAATACCCAAAGTTGCTGATAGGCAACACACCCATGGCTGTGGCATTTTGTAATAATTTGTTTTTCTTAAAACCTTTTGCACGTGGGGTGTGCAGGTGCAAATATATTGGATTTTGTACTTTTGATAAATTGGCATTAATTATTATGAATAATTATTTAGTTATTATAATTTTCACATTTCATATATATAATAATATAATGATAAAATGTTAAATTGTGGACTAAAATTCAAAGAACACAGTAGAAGATTCATATGGCCCTTTAATTTGAAAAAACTCTTTCCTTCTACACATTTTGCAACACCATATATCAACTTCATGAGATAATAATATCAATTACTAAAGCCACATCCACTCAAGGGTTTAAATTTCGATTTTCAGGGGTACCGAAATTTTACCACGGATTCGACCAAATTTCGGCCGAAATTTCGAATACACTAAAGGCAATTTTTTTTTAATTTGAGCCAAATTTCGTCGAAATTTCGCTTAAATTTCGTCGAAATTTCGCTTACATTTCGTCAAAATTTAGCAAAATTTCGACGAAACTTCGCTTAAATACCCAGCAAACCCAGTTACACAGCCGAACCCTCATTGCCTCACATTCTAATTTCTCACCTGCACAGTCATCGCCCACCTCTCTCGATATCAAACCCGATCTGCAGCCTCTCTCCTCCGCCTTCTCCTTCCTGCTAGTCGCCTCACCTGGACTGGTCTCGATCCGGCCACCTTGAAGCCGATTCGGCCACCTCGAAGCCACTGCATTTGTGGGTTGTGACTTGTGAGTTGTGACCTCGAAGCAGTCGGCCACCTCGAGGCAGTCGGCCACCTCGAAGCATCCAGAAGCGTCGATCCGGCCACCTCGAAGCGTCAATCCGTCGATCCGGCCACCTCGAAGTGTCGATCCGGCCACCTCTGACCCATTGCGTTTTTGACTGTGTGAGTTTGTGAGTTTGTGACTTTCAGACTTTGTGAGTAAATATTGTTGAGTTTATCAGTTTATGTTGAATATTATAGAATACCCTCCACTGATCGACATAGAGTAATAGACACAAGTATGAGCTGATGATGAGCATATGAATATTAGTCCATATAATTATTATTTTTGGATATGAAATTTTTGGATCTGAAATTTGAATAATGGGGTTAGTCCGTTGGTGAAATACTGAAATTTGAGTTTATTCTGTATTTTTATAAATCACATATAGTTGGTCGGTTAAGTATTTTTTTAATCACATACATGATATATATTCTTGGGTTGATTACTTGATTTATATAGATTTATAATTAATTGTATGATTTTGGGTTGACTTTGTTTTGTATAATTTGTATGATTTTAGGTTAATTTTGAATCTTTAATCGTATAATTTTGGAATTGATTGTATAATTTTAGGTTGATTTTGATTTGTATAATTTGTGTAATTTGTATGATATATAAATATTGATATGGAAGTTGAAAGTGGTGATATGATATGGATTTGGAATTGGTATTATTTGTTAATAATTAATATGGAATTTGTATGATTTGTTAATAGTATGAATCTAATATGTATCATGTATGGAATTGCCGAATTGGTAATTTAGAATTAGTGAAATTAATATGGAGTTGGTAATAAATTAATAATTAATATAAAATTAGTAATATACTAATATGGAAATGAAATTACAAATTAGTAATATGGAATTGCCAATTGGTAATAACCGTAATATCAATATGATATGAAATTATTAATTAGTAATAAGTTAATAACTAATATGATATTAATTTCTTGGTGATATACTGATATGATATTAATATAGAATTTAACTCTCTTGTTAATTGTTATTGTTCTTATGTTACTGTGTATGTCTTTTTGTTATTAGGAATTTAGAATTCAATGGCCAGTGGAGGGAGATCACGTGATCCAGCTTGGGATCATGCCGATCCACTACCGGGTGGCAGACAAGGTTCAATATGCAAATATTGTGGCCTTGTAATGAAGGGTGCTGGAGTGACACGCTTGAAATACCACCTTAGTGGTATGGATCCTGGACACAATGTGCAGCGATGCAATAGTGTCCCACCAGAAGTGAAACAATTCATTATTGCAGGGATGCAACACAAACAACACCAAAAAAGTAAAAAAATACAAAGGATGGAAGAGCTCAGAGAAGAGCTTCGAGAACAAGGTCAGATTGAGCTGAGTGATGATGATGAGGATGATGATGATGAGGATCATAATGATGATATGGGGCCTCAAGAGCAAAGAGAATTTTGAGCTGCACTTCGAGCCTCTAGAGCAGCAGAATGGGAGAGGGAACACTTACATAAAGTCCCAAACAGGGGACAAGGTTCTGGGTCTAGTAGTGGTGCACAGATGTGAAGAGGATCAAGCATGAGGGAATCACGACCAACACCTCCAGTAGCACCAAGCTTGTACAAAGCAGCTCAAGCACGCCAAAAGAGTGTTAAAAATCTCTTTTCATACTAATAAACTATTGAATGATGTATATTCTAGAGAGAAACTATTGTTGTCAATGCTTGACTTATAATTGAAAATGTAAGTGAGGCTCTGGTTGTTACTATTTGTCAATAACAACTTATTATTGTTACAATTTGACAATAACAACCTTTTACTGTGATTTTTATGTTCCTAAAGGCTACGAAATCTCACTTATTTTTATTTTTTTATGTTGAATGGTTGAAGGTGTAAGGCTTGCTGTCAAGTCATGACTTAGAATTGAAAATGTAAGTGATGCTCTAGTTATTACTGTTTGTCAATAACAACCTGTTATTGCTACTGTTTGTCAGTAACAACATGTTATTGTTACTGTTTGTCAGTAACAACCTGTTATTGCTACTGTTTGTCAGTAACAACCTGTTATTGCTACTATTTGACAGTAACAACCTTTTACTATGATTTTTATGTTTATAGGGTATGAAATCTCACTTATTTTTATTTTTTCTTACTAAGTAGTTGAATATGAAAGGTTTTCTGTCAATTATATATTTACTTAAAATTGAAGATGTAAGGTAAGGCTCTGGTTGTTCGTAACAATAACTTGTTATTATTACTGTTTGACAGTAACAACTTTTTACCATGATTTTTATGTTCCTCTACGGAAACCTCATTTATTTGGGTTTTCCATACTCAATAGTTGAATATGTAAGGATTGATGTCAATTAATGCCTCATATTAAAAATGTAAATGGGGATGTGGTGGTATTTTTTTATCTAAGAAGCGTTTTATATTTTTATTTTGTTAGAGGGATATTCCATAGAAAAGGCAAAGAGATCCAAATGTAGACAAAGCCCAGAGAAAGAGCTAGTAGAAATATAACATGTTAAAGAGAGGGGTAGAGTTATTGTTCATGACGATACTCGAGCGTCAATGGCTATTTTATCTCATCCCCACTTTGGATGCTTTTCTGTGCAGGTGATAGAATTGCTGCCACTTTTCTGTGTGGAGAGTTTTATTGTAGATGAAGTGAAAGAGCTGCAGGTGCCTTCCTGGAAGTTCAAGGGAAAGAGCAGCTGTTAATTACTAGCTAGTTGTTACTGGTTGTCACGATTCGACAGTGGCCATTTATCCAGTATGCAAGAAAAATAATATGGGAGCTACGCAAAATATTACAGTGGCAACCTATGTGATTTCTATGTTTGTTTACACTTTTAACTTTTTTTTTTTTTTGAATGAGAATAAAAGACAATTTTGAATTTTTGACTTTTTAGAGTGATGGTTCTTGTTATTTTTGAGTTGGGCATTTTTGTGTGGTTACATTATGGCTTCAAGCTGTTTTGCTTATGAATTTTGGTCAATTATTTTTTATATAAGATATTCTTTCTAAAATCCCATAAGATCAAACAATGGACAAATAAAGACAAAACAAAGAGTCCAACCCAAGAAAGCAAACAAATAAAACAGAAAAAAACACAACTAGTATGTTTTTTTTTTTTTTTGGCCACAAACACAACTAGTATGTTAAACTGGAGTGCGGTGGCACAACTGTAATAGCTAATAAAAGACATTTAAGTCTGTTTTCAACGTATCTTACTCCACATTTAAAAAGTGGCCTGCTTTGTAAATTGGTATATCAGTATGGGCCTATTTGTCTAGGTGGGGTGTGATTTGGATATAAAAAAAAAAAAAAAAAAACTCTATTTTTTTAGCACCTTTATTCTTTATCCGTGTATATTTCTATTTGACCTTAATATTTTTTTAGCACAACTTAATAAAAATTTAAAATATTTACTTAGCTTGTACAATAAATTACTTTAAGGTACTAGTTGTTAGTCGTTAGTCAAAATTGTCGATTTTGCCATAACTCCTTTCCTAACAAATCGATTCTAAAATTTGAAGTGATGCCACTTATGTAAATAGAAATGCCTAACTTGAAGAACATAAATTGAGGGAGAATATATAGGGTAATGCATTTGTCACACCCTCAAGTCCGTAGCGTCAACTTGAACATATAAAATGAAATAGCTTTTGTATAAGAAAATTAATGACAAGAGTCTTTTATTTAAAGCTAATTAAAGAGTAAGCACAAACCATTCAATCAACAATGCATAAATGATAAATTTTGAGAATAAAGTTTCAAACAAAATATAATGCATCATCCTAAAGTCACTCTAGGGGACCATGCCAGAACCTTGCCATTGCCAAATGTTCCTGCTACTCATTACTCTCACCTGAATCATGCAAGGGGACTTTAATTAGTAAAATTCAAGAAGTGGCTATCAAACAATACACATAAGCTTAAACTAACATTCAAGTCGCAAATCATAAAGATCAACTTGGATTTACGCAAAGTAATGCATGCAATACATGAGACTCATGAATGTGCAACAATTCAAACTTTTACTTTTTCAAAAAATAAATCGATCCATCAGTTCAATTCTTTCTTTGTCCTTCCTAAGTACTCAACCCTTAGTACCCCCTTCACATATTGGTGCTCAGCACTTTAAGCAAGTAGGGGGCCTATTCCTACATTGCAACACATATACATGACTCTTTTGTCATATCCATACATATAACCATATTCCTTTAACACATTTTCTTAGACATATAGGTCTACTAAGATCTTTTCCTAGCTCACACTTTTCATTTCAAAACATACTTTACGAATTCTATGAGTGTTTTCATTTCAAAAACTTTTTTTTTTTGTGGGAAATAAACAATTTTTGTCCTTGTGTTTTATCTTAAAAATAAATTTGGTCCCTATAGTTTCAAAACTCTACATTTGGTCCTTATGTTTTATATTGATTGCAATTTAAGGACATTTTATAACTAAGATGAAATTTTTTCTCAATTTAAAACTAATATACTCGTGAGTTTTACTTAAAAATGACAAAAAATCATGTATATAACCTTCAATTTCATTTTTAAACAAAAATTGAAATTTAGAGTTTATTAAAATTGTCCTCATATTACAAAAAACATAAAAGACATGAATCAAATATGAACTTGAAACCATATAGACCAAATCTGTTTTTAGGGTAAAACATAAGGACTAAAAGAGTTTTTTTTTCCCTTTGCTTCGGACAAATTCGTCTCATGGAAATTCTTTTTACAAAACTCATGCTCTTGTATGCCAATGCCATGTCATTTGCCATCTTAATGTAACATGACACATTTCAGTTTTCAGTTCAATCACTGTCAATATTGCATATAGATGCAGCAATCATACATGCCTAGAAGACATTCAAAGCACAAAACCAATACACATAATATTTCACATAACAATAACATATAAATACAATGGGTTAAATACATTTTTCGTTCACGAACTTTGGAGTGTTTCTCAATTTGGTACACTAATCTTAAAACGTGATAAAAATGCCCACGAATTATCTAATTTTTGTCAATTGAGGAAAAATGTTAGCTTCCATCCACAAAGCTAACGGAAGTTTTCTCTCTCCTCTCTCCCACGCGTCTCTATGCTCTCACATCTCTCTCACTCACACTGACGGGTGACCAGCAATTTCACCTCCGTTCGGCCATCAACGGTGACGAAACCAGTCTCGCTCTCTCCCTCTTCCTCTCCTCTTTCTCCCCCAGTGCTCTAATCAGCCCAAAACCCAACCAAGATAAAAACCCAGCCCCGATCAACCCGTCAGCGTGAGTGAGAGAGATGAGAGAGCAAAGAGACGCGAGGGAGAGAGCAGAGAGAAAACGTTCCATTAACTTTGTGGATGGAAGCTAACGTTTTTCCTTAATTGACAAAAATTGGATAATTCGTGGGCATTTTTGTCACGTTTTATAATTAGTAGATCAAATTGAGAAACGCTTCAAAGTTCGTGGACAAAAATGTATTTAATTTTAAATACAATTATCATTCTCGTTCCGGTCAACAAAGTCTAACCACTTACCTTTGTTTGACTTTAGCTTCAAACGTAAAATCAACCTATCAAAAAAACAATTAAGTTTTAAAAGTTAGATTCCTAAAAAGAACCCCAAAAACACAAAAAACTCTTAAGAAGCCATTCTGATTAATCTGCCAGAACATACTGCTTTTAAAATAAAATCATCATAATTTGACCATAGCTCCAAAACTCCTATAAAAATTACAGAGGCTATAGAGAACATCTAGAAGAAAGTCTTACAAAAATCCAGAACCTTAAAAGCATCTCTAACTAGTCGTTTCGAGGCCTGTAATCAAGTATAACGGTTTATGTCCTGGAAACAAACATTTCAGAACCCTAATCTAAAGGGCCATTTATAAACCGAATCTGACTTGGACCAAAATACTAAAAATCGATCGAGATCCATATGTAAACTAGATTCTGTAATAAGTAGAGGTCAAAAATCCGTTTTAACTTGTGGTTTCCAGATTGCACAAAATCCTTTCTTTGTTTTGGGTCTTCTACAACCTGTTTCTTTTATGTGAATTTTAAAGCACATGAAAACATTTTTTAATTTGACCCTTTGTTCTTATAGTACCTTCATCTACATGTCTAGTTAGGAACATAATTTTCCTAACATTTTTGGCCTCATACAAAAAGGATTATTCGAATTTATTTTACGGGAAGGTCATAGTGAACGAATTCCCAAAAAAACCCCAAAAAACAAAGATGTGAGACAGATGAAGGGTTTTTGTGTTCTTACCTTGGCTTCCACGACTTCCAAGAGGTTCTCCCCTCTAGGTTTCAGAACTCTCTCTCTCTCTCTCTCTCTCTCTCTCTCTCTCTCTCTCTCTCTCTCTCTCTCT
>QANW01003840.1:990313-1190313 GCA_003254865.1 Dryas drummondii
CTCTCTCTCTCTCTCTCTCTCTCTCTCTCTCTCTCTCTCTCTCTCTCTCTCTCTCTCCCCCCCCCTCCCCCTAATTTCCCAAATGACTCCCCTAATTGTCTCGATAATTCCGAATAAATATAAAACAAACATACAATGCTCATCTGAGACTCAAACCTCTAACCTACCAACTATAAAACCTAAACCACTTAACTAATTATTTCCTTGTTACTCAAGTAACTTTCTATACATAATTACTTTTTTTTTTGCCAGGCTATACATAATTACTTAAGGCTAAACTTATCTAGCAACTCATAGAAACAATAATTAAACAAGCACTTAATAACAAACATGACCTTAGACCAAGTATTTGTCTCAAGTGCCCCTCCTTTATAAAGGCAAATCCCCAAAGAAATAAGGGCATGTTTACCTAAGGGTATGTTTACCAAACTGGAATCGGAATGAGCAAGAATCGGAATGAACAGGAATCATAATGAACAAGAATCGGAATAAATAGGAATCAGAATGAGCAGGAATCGGACTAAGAATGAATCAGAATAAAAAGAATCAAAATGAATAGGAATCAGAATGAACATGAATCGGAATCAACCATTTTCATTAACGTGTTTACTAACTATTAGGAATGAGAATGAAAATAAAGTTATTTCCATAAACGATTTTACTAACTAGTAGGAATCAGAATAAAAATGAGTTTGATTACTAAAATGCCCTTATACAACATCCATTATATTTTTTAGATGCTATTTATTAATCACAATTTTTTAAATGATAAATATTCATTTTACTACTATTTATATTTCTATCAACTATTTATTAATCCATTATATTTATTAATCACAATTTAAATATTTGTATTTATTAATATTCACAATTTTAATATTTTTATTTATTAATCCATTTGCTAACTATTTATATTTACAATTTTAATACTTTTTACTAGGGGTGGGCATTTATTACCGAAATACCGAAACCGAACCCGTACCATACTGTACCATACCGACGTTATACCGAAAAACAATACCGATTATATACCGTACCGATACCGTACCATACCGAGTTTAAATCGGTATGGTATAGGTATGAAAATTTTAATACCGAGAAATACTATACCGTACCGATATATTTATAATTTAATTAAATGTTGCCAAATCAGTGGCTATTTGGGGCAAGTCTATAGACTATAACTAGTGGTTGAGTGGGGATGATATTTCCAGCTTGGAGGATGAACCTTGCATTGAAGAACTTGAATTTTATGAATGTGTAGAATCAGGTAATGTTTTGTAAATATAATTACTTGCTTTGCTTTGTTGCTTGCTTTTAAAGTTTGCATTGAATTAATGAATTTTAATTATGTTGTATTCCATTTTGTGTAGAACATGCAAGTGAAGTCAAGGCAAAAGGAAAGGGAAAATAGTTTAGACTGTTTGGTGATGTTGCAGCCTGCAAGTACTAAGTAGTGTTTATTGCTTGTAACAACTACTATTGTGTATTTATTTTGGTTGTTTGTAATAAGCCATAAGGCTTAAGTACTAACTATCATTGTGTATTTGTGTTGACTGCTTGTAATAAGCCATAAGCCTTAAGTACTACTATTGTTTTTGACTGTTTGTACTTTGTAATAAGTCATAAGGTTTAACTATTTTGGCTTTGAGGACTGTCAGGTTGGGTTTTGTTTTATCTTTTGGTTGGGAAAAATATTTCTTTTGGTTGTTAAATATTGTTTTTTGACAAAAAAAAAAAAAGAAGTTTAAAATATTGGTATATACCGAAACCATACCGAATTCATAGAACACTGGTATGGTTTGGTACCAGTTTTAAAAATGTTCATACCGTACCGATACCGTACCGAATAAAAATTTCGGTATGATATCGGTATGAGGTTCATACTGTATCATACCGTACCGTGCCCACCCCTACTTTTTACAATTTATTTCTATTAACTATTTAATATTCATAATTTTTTTAATCCATTATATTTCTATCAATTTTTTAATCCATCATATTTATTATTTTTTAAAGGCTCAATTACAAAAAACTACCACGAACTATGGGGTCTATTTCAAACACGTCCACAAACAACAAAATATTTCAAACGCATCCACCGATTAACAAAAATCATGAAAAAATGCATTCTGTTAAGGGTACTGTTATGGGTGCTGTTAAGTGCCAACGTGGACAAGCTGACGTGGTTTTCTAGATGACATGGTCAAAGACAACCCAGTCACCAAAACCAGCAAAATCGTTACCTTTTTGAAGAGCAGTCCACGCAACTGAGGGAGTCACATGCAGATGTGGGAAGAAATGTAGTTGACCACTACATGGACTGACGCGAATCATGGGCGAAGGGTTTTTGGGTGCGAAAATCATGGGGTAAGTGCCTTTTTAAACTTATGGGTTTTGTGTGAAAAATGGGTTTCGATTTCTGTCTTTTGGGTTCGGAGGCTATGGGTTTCAGTTTCTGTCTTTCTGTCTTTGTTCTTTTTTTTTCTTTTTTTTTTCTTCTCTTTTTAAATAGTTTGTTTTATCAATTTCATGTTTCTGGATTTGTAATTGCTTGAAGATATTAAAGCTTTGTATCTGTTACTAAGAAAAAATATATGTTTTGAATATCTTTACTGCATCAAATATATGTTTGATAATTATGACACAATTTTTCCTCACATAATTGGGTGCTTTTTTTTTTTTGGATTTGTAGAAGGTGGGAGGTTGTGGATTCTTTGATTGGTATGATCCTCCTATGTGTGATCGTTCCAAACATGTGATTCTTGGGCTATTGAATAAGGTGCATAAGCTAGAGGGGGTGAAACCAAGATGGCAGGGAATAAGAATGTGAAGCTAGAACTTGAGTTCTAAAATGATATATGTTGTGTAATAACCCTGTTGTGTAATACAAGCTAGAACTTGTTTTGTATTCACTTAGCTACCCCATGGAGTGTTTGCTTATTTATGGTTAATTATGTGAGACTTTTGTAACGGGTGTTCTATATAAATGGAAGTATTTTATTAAAGTAACTCTGCAACTAACAAGGTTCTAACCCTTCTGTGATCTCAAAGCTACAAAGGCTTTCTTATTCTATGTCTACTGCACGGTACTGCTAATGTATCATTCTATCTATAAGATGGATCAAAGTAAGTAAGAATGCAAGAAAACAACTATCAACTTCCCTTAGAAGTAATTCAGATTTTTACAAGAAAGCTACAAAGGCTTTCTTATTCCATGTCTACTGCACGGTACTGCTAATATATCATTATATCTATAAGATGGATCATAGTAAGTAAAAATACAAGAAAAAATGTTGAACCAGTGCTATGCCAGTGCAAAGTAACATTCATATTTGGCATGGACCTGTGACCAAATAAATACAGTAAAAATAACATATTTCTTTCCAAAATTCCAAAATACGTACACTTCCCAAAATTCATGTCCAAAATAACCTTTAGTTGCCTTAATTCGTATCCAAAATACTATGTTTAAAATACCAATTCCAAATCCAAAATCCAAAATCTTGCATAACCCTGCTCCATGCCATAGGTGAAAATGAAATTGAAACTACATAAGTCTACTTTCCCAAAATTATACAATGTCAACAAAATGTATCAAGATATTCCATAAAAAATAAAAGTCTTGTTTTTAAAAAAACACTCCTTCCTCCTGCAGCAATATGACTCCCTAGCTTGATTCTTGTGTCATGTCCGCATCTTTGTGTCCACCATTGTTTGCTTGGCTCACCTGCATGGTTGATAACAGTGAATCAGTTCCAGTGCATCATGTCATAAAAAGAGTTCATGTATGCTACTTAAGTGTTATCTGTAACAATAAACACTCCATGTGGTTTCATTACACAATTGAGAAAAAAAATTATTTCTGTTAGCATATTTAGCTTATTCAAGCAAATTGATTGTCATAAAATGTCTAAGAGATAACCTTGCAAACACTTATATACCAAAAAGAAAATATGAGTGTATTTGGAGCTCTTACTTTGGTTTTCCTTTTCCCCAGATCCTTTCTCCTTAACTTTGCAGGTATAGTGGAGGCCTGGGTTGCATGTATCACAACACACTGTCAGTATCATATTGTATATTAATGTGAGACTCCGTATATTTTTCAAAGATTTATTTTAAATATTTTGAGAATTTATTTTGATCATTTTGGGAATTTCTTTGAAAATTAAAAAGGTTTTAATTTAATTTTAATTTTTTTGTTTTAAATTGGGCTTGACCCAAAAGTTGACTTTTAAAGTTAGTGGGCTTTCATTTTTGACTTTGGGCACGTTGGATAGGTCTCGAGTCCACGAGTTCGTAGACACGAAGCACGCGTATATCGAAGTTACGGTTTGGGTTTTATGGATGTTCAAAGTGAGGGGCATTTTTTTTTAATTTCGCGTGGAAGGGTTTTAAAACCCAAAAATCAGATTTTTTATCTCATTTCTCTCTCCTCTTTCACGCATCTCTTCTCTCTCCCCGAGTCTCTCCTTTCTCTCTCCTCTTATCCATCTCCGCTGCTCCGGTCCTTTCTCTCGGCAACTGCGCCGTCCGGCCACCCCACAACCAGCGACTGGCACCGACGACTTCCTCTCGCCATCACCGACCCCCAGCAACCCTCCCCTTCACCGACCGACCACTGTAGATTGAGAATCGACGCAATGACAAAGAAATGATCTCGCCGGCAATCTCGTTTTTTTGGCCTAGACGCAATGCCAGACCTACTGGGTCTTATTCCTCTCACCACAGCGAGTTCAACCATGGTCTCTAGTCGCCCATATGATGCTCCACGACAGAGCAATGAGCTTGGGAAGTCCAACGCAGCCGCCGACTTCCACCGCCGATTTCGGCCATTTCCAGCGACTTTTAGTCGTCAGTCTAGTTGTCAAAATCGATCCTCTAGGTATGAGTAATTTTTTCCCTAAGGTGGGCACATTCAATTTTGAGAAATTGGAAATTCAATTTTAGGGTTTATGCCTATTTCGAATTTCTTGAAATTTGACTTGAATTCGAGTTGTTTTTGTGCAATTGAAGGTTCTATTGTGCAATTAGGATTAATTGGAGTTGGTTTTGGGTATTTCCAGGTTCGTGTCACCGCTGCCCCATCGGAACCACCACTTTTGGCAGTGGGTTAGTGGTTGTTTGACCCAATTCCGCCCAATTGAGGGCCCAGGAACCTTTTTAGATCCTTTTGTGAGTTTTGTGGTGTTTTATGTGTTGTTTGGGGCGGGGCAGCCACCATGTGTGGTGGCGGCCACCCGTTTCGGTCGTTTAACGGCCCATTTGTATTTCTAATTTGTGAAATTGTTGGTTTCTGGTCTTAACAAGTACACGGGCTCGAGAAATCTTATTCCTGATGCCATCATGCTATCGGATTTGTTATCCGAGCGTGTTGCCGTCCAAGGGCATTTCGATCATTTCACGTGGTTGCACAGTGAGTTAGATAGATGATTGTTTGTATTGTGTGCTTATATTGCATTGTTTGCTAGGACTTGGTAAAGTCTAGGCTTGAATCTTGAGGATGGAATTGATGGTGATTATGCATTGAGGTTGTTAATTAGGATGTGAATGATTTGAGGTTGAGGTTAATAGTTGCCTAATAGGTAATTAAATTGCAGAATTATTATTATTATTATTGGTGGATTTTGATGTGAATTTGATGAATTATGTTTATCTTGATGCTTGGATGATTGGCGATGAAATTATCATGTGATTGAGTAATTATGAATTTTATTATTGATTATTTTTTTAGTATGGAAATTGAAGAATTATTGAAGATATTTGTTTAAGTCATTTCACTCATACGAGCTTTTGAGCTTACCGGGTTTGTTGTATAACCCAGTATACCATGGATGTGGTGTATGGTTTGTGTTTCGCAGGTTAAACAGGCTGAGGAGGCAGTGAGGAGACGTCGAGGCAGTAGGACCCACTTTGTTTTGTTTAAATGTTTTTATACAGAGGTTTTACACTTTTACATAAATATTTTATTTGAAAGAAATTTATTTATTTATATTTATGTGCATGGCTCAAAAGAAAGAGAAAACAGATTTAAAAGGTTTAGCGTTCAGTATTTTTATGGGCCCGAGGTTCGAGGCATTACAATTATTCACACCAAGTAGTCCAAATTCATTTCACTATGATATGCAAACCTGTGTGTTTCCTTGTGATATACCAGGTGCTTGGGATGGCTGTGGTGCTGATCCACTTGCTTCTTCTTTCTCATGGCCTTATTGAGCTTCTGGTGCCCTTCTTTTTGGCCTGCCCCTTCTGCCAGGTAGCTTTGGTGGGAGATGCATATGGCAAGTCCTAGTATTATGACCTTCTGTATTACAGTGTCCACATCTCATCACCACACCTTTTTTCCCAAGTCTTGTTTTGCTTTGTGTCTCATTGGGATCCTTCTTCCTCATCTTCCTTGATCTTCCAGGCTGCCTTGTATATGATGGTGGCATCAAAGGTGTGTGTTCAGTTCTCAACCACATTGATTGCCCATTCATGGGCAGTATCAAATTGTCATATGACTTCATATAAGTATCTTTTAAACAACATTTATCCACATATTTTTCCACAGGCTTTCCTCCTTTATAGAAAATAGCAGCAATGGCATGTTTGCATGGGAACCCAGACAACTGCCACTTTCTGCATTCATATGTGTGCAAGTCCAAATCCACTACAAGTTGCTCTCCTACCCTACCATTGACTTGAAACTTAGGGTGACCAGACCACATGGTTGTATAGGTGGCAACTTCTACTTTTCTATCTTGCAGCTTGTTCCAAATCTTGGGGCATACTTTATGAGCCCATTTCTTCATCTTCTCTCTCCTCATTTGGATCCTCCTCATCAGCAAACATCTTATCATTTCTAGCATTGTGATAATAGGCTTGTTTCTGGCTTGTAGTATGTTTTGGTTGAAGGCTTCACACATATTTTTCATAATCATGTCACACTTCACAAATTTACTGAAGTGGGACTTTTACCACTAGCTTGGTGGTTTGGCAACAAGCCATCTCCATGCCTCATCATCCAACAACCTTAATTCCTCTATTGCTTTCCCAAAATGTTGAACACAAATGGCCTTGGCAACCTTCCATAATGCATAAGAAAGTACTTTACCTTTGTGTGCTTTCCTAAAATTGGTAAGCAAATGTCTAGCACAAAACTTGTGCTCAGTATTGGGGACCACATCATTAAAAGCTCCTGGCAATCCTTTTTGCTTGTCAGAAATAAATGTCCAGCCATGTTGGTTCTCCACTTCTACATCATTCACCAGCAGACCCAAAAACTATGTCCAAGAGTCTTTATTTTCCATTTCCACCACAGCGTATGCAATAACTCATGTCTCATTATTTGCATCTATTCCCACTGCACTGAGCAACTGACCTCCATACGTACACCCCCTTTAGATGACACCCATCCAGACCAATTATTTGTCTACAACCATCATTGAACCCCTTCTTGCAAGCTCCCATACACTTATACAGTCTTTGAAACCTAGATCCAACATACTTAATCTTGCAAGTTGTGCCTGGATTGGTCCTTCTGAGTTCATCATAGTAGTCTCACAGCAGGCCATATTGTTGTCTTTGGGTACCTTGAATCAGTTCCAGTGCCTTCTTCTTCGCTCTATAAGCTTTCATCATTGAAACACCAACTTTATATTCAGATGCTGCAGCATCTACCAAAGACTTTACTGGAATATTGGGGTCAGATTGAATCCTATCAATAGACATCTTCACCATCCAGTTTACTGTAGCATTCTTATTCTTGTGAATTCTTGTGCACATATGTTCTTACATAAACACCTTGATCTGCAAAGTGCTAGTATTGACATTCATCCTTGATACATACATCTCCCTGGGACACAAACCTTGGTTTGCTTTATCCCCATCACATACGCACCCCAACCTATACTTCTCATTCTTCCAAAAGGTGATGTTCTTTCCATTAATTATTGCATATTGTTTGACTGCATCCCTTAGCACCTTACAATCACTAAACAACATACCTAATTTGAACTGTGGATCCTTCATGTCAATGGCAGGATTAAACTCTGGATAGTGGACTTGTCTTCCATCATCTTCCTCATCAGAATCTTGCACACTAAGCAATTCCCCATCAGTACACATGTCAGGTTCATCATCTTCAAATTCAATTACTGATATTTCTTCCATCACATTATTCTCACTCTCTCCATTCCTAGACTGTGAAGATGATCCAACCCACTCCTCTGCAAGGTCAACATTAGCCATAAAGTCATCATCATCTTCATCCATGCTGTAGTAACTATCTACAAACTCACAGTCAGGGTCAAGCTCACTATCACTTGAATCATCATACTCTGATTGCTCTTCATCATTGCCTCTGGATACATATGCTGCTTGTTTGGATATTCTTTTAGATTTTCTAGTAGCATATCTTCTAATGACTCTTAGTACATCTTCTGCTCCTTGGTTTTCTTGGTCTCCAACAACGTGTTCTTGGTTTCCTCCAAATTGATCAATAATGACTGGTGCATTCCTTAAGTGTTTTGTCCTTCTACCACCATATTTTCTCACCCTTGACGACCCGACTATATTAGCACATTTTGCTACATGAGCACCTTTCTCAACATGTAAAGCTTCTGACAAGTTAGTTCTCTCCTCTATTAGAAAATCCCCTGTAGCATGAATTCCATCCTCAAACAATGGAGGTACATCTCTTGTAGCATTTAATCCATCAATGTTTGGGTCACATTCATTTGCCACATCTTCAGCCTCTTCTATAATTCCATCTTTAAATTCCTGGTCTTCAGGGTTATCATTTTCTAGTTCTTCAATGTCTACACTAACCCTTTTGTTTTCTACCACAACATCAAGATTATGCTCTAAGTATATCTCTATCTCCCTCACATTCTCATCAACAAGAGCACACATATCAAGAACATCCCTATCTGTCTTAAGAAGAGTTAATGCACCATATAGACCCCTACCTGGCAACTTATAATGATAATTAATTATTTGGTTTTCACACCCTAAGTGAGCTACCATACTATGAAGCTTTGTTAGGGACATTTTGTCATTTTCACAAAAGTCAAAGTAGTCCACCACTCCATCCATATAGAAGATTTCAGCCATTAAACAGCCATGCACCATTTTGATGGTGAATAGATCTGGATCCATTGAAAATGAACAAAAAAATATGAGTAAACCCAAGATTTGGGACCCTTTAAGTTTGGGACCACTATTACTAAATGCCTACAACCAAAGAGACATAAATAGACAACACATTGTTTTCAACCAAACTTTTTGCACAAAGAATAGTATTAAACTAAAGTAGTGTGCATTATTTATTGTGAAGGCACCAACAATTGCATTCTCTTTCCCACCAAACAAACAAAACATATTTACTTTAGTCCAAACCCACTACCGTACAAACACAAACCCAAACAAGACAATTTTTCAAAGTCTGGATTCGAAACTTACCGTACACAAGCATTCTACCCGAACGACCGCGAAGAATCCACGCCATGTGGTCAGAAATCAAATATATTCCCTGAAAAGGAATCGATTTTCGCAGATTTTAGATTTCCTTAGATTAGATAGGGAAGATGGAAGTGAAACGTCTAGCCTTTTGCCCCAAATGCAGCTTTTGATATTTTTAAAGTTTCAAAATTGTTGTAGGGATAAGAAATCGTGGTATGAGTTTTTCAGGTGTGTAGGGTTCCATGTGTCAAGTTTTGGGCGGGAAAAATCTGCCACATCATCTAAAAAACCCCATCAGCTTGTCCACGTTGGCACTTAACAGCACCCATAACAGAACCCTTAACAAAATGCATTTTTTCATGATTTTTGTTAATTGGTGGACGCATTTGAAATAGTTTGTTGTTTATGGACCCGTTTGAAATAGACACTATAGTTCGTGGTAGTTTTTTGTAATTGAGCCTTTTTTAAATGATAAATATTCAAAAAGATGAATATTTATTTAAATATTCATTTTAAATGATAAAATAAAGGATATTTTTGGTTTTTTTAAAAAAATGTGGGGGCATTTTGGACTTGAAAATTTCATTCTGATTTCTCCTCCCTCATTCCGGACCTCCCCTAAGGAATCTCATTCCCTCAAAATCAGGAATTTCATATCTGATTTTGGTGGGCCCCACATGCATTCCCTTTCCCCTCCAAGTTTAATAAACCAGGGAATGAGAATCATTTTCATTTTCAACTGTTAAGTAAACAAGGGAATGAGAATCATACTCATTCCCAACTGTTAAGTAAACACAAGAATGAGAATGAGAATGAGAATGATTCACATTCCCCCATTCTCATTCCCTTTTAAGTAAACATGCCCTAAGAGGAATGAGAATGATTCTCATTTCTGTGTTTACTAACATTTGAGAATTATTCTCATTCACATTCATGTGTTTACTTAATAGTTGGGAAGTAAACACAGGAATGTGAATGATTCTCATTCCCTTATTTACTTAACAGTTGAGATTGAGAATGATTATCATTCTCTTGTTTACTAAACTTGGAGGGAAAAGGAAATGCATGTGGGGGCCCACCAAAATCAGGAATAAGATTCCTGATTTTGGGGGAATGAGATTCCTTAGGGGGTCCGGAATGAGGGAGGGGGAATCGGAATAAAATTTTCATGTTCAAAATGCCCTCACATTTTTTATGAAAAACCAAAAATATCTTTTATTTTATCATTTAAATTGAATATTTAAATAAATATTCATCTTTTTGAATATTTATCATTTAAAAAATTGTGATTAATAAATATAATGGATTAAAAAAATTGTGAATATTAAATAGTTGATAGAAATAAATTGTAAAAAGTATTAAAATTGTAAATATAAATAGTTAGCAAATGGATTAATAAATAAAAATATTAAAATTGTGAATATTAATAAATACAAATATTAAAATTGTGATTAATAAATATAATGGATTACTAAATAGTTGATAGAAATATAAATAGTAGTAAAATGAATATTTATCATTTAAAATTAATAAATAGCATCTAAAAAATATAATGAATGTTGTATAAGGGCATTTTAGTAATCAAACTCATTTTTATTCTGATTCCTACTAGATAGTAAATACATTTATGAAAATCAACTTTATTTTCATTCTCATTCCTAATAGTTAGTAAACACGTTAATGAGAGTGGCTGATTCCGATTCTTGTTCATTTCGATTTCTATTCATTCCGATTCTTTTCCATTCCGATTCATTCTGATTCTTTTTATTCTGATTCTTTCTCATTCTAATTCATGCTCATTCTGCTTCTTGTTTATTTCGATTTATGTTCATTTCAATTCTTACTCATTCTTATTCCAATTTAATAAACACGCCCCAAGTCAATAACCTTAAAAGCACGCCTCTCTTTTAGTGACTTACCTCTAGCAAGGTATTAAAATGGCGGGTGTTACCGCATTAGTAATTAAGGGCTAGATTCATTTTAGTGATTAGTAATTTTAAGTCCTTAAGATTAGGTTACGTAGCAAGGGAGAATATAGCAAGGGAGAATAGGGTAATGCGTTAGAATTATGAGAGGCCAAATGTTCATAGTGTAACCAAAATTTAATAATTTCAACCTTTATGTCAAATCTAACCATTAAAATGCTTTGATCCTTGTATGTCTTGAAGAGAGAGAAGGGAAGTGAGAGAGCTAAAATTGATTCTCAAAGGATTGCAGTTAAAGACCAACTATGATTCTTTCTGTAACTCAGAGGTCGGCAAACAGTGTATGATAATTATTTACAGACTCAAGCATGTGGCAACATCAATCAACATACAGCTTCTCTTAAGGCATTTTAGCACCGCCGAATAAACACTAAAATTCATTTCATATTAGCAAAATTATGGATTTCCGTATGTACATTTCACTAAATGCTCCTCCAGAAGAAAAAAATCTTGTATGCAACCATTGTATACAACTCCTCTCACACAACATCAACTCATTAGATACCAGTCATGCGACCAATTTTGTAAGAGGAAAGTTATATATAATGATTGCATGCACAAATTTCTTCAGAAGAGGCATCCATCAAAGAACAAAAAAATTTATATTATAAAATATAATAGTTAAAAAGAATCATGGCATCTTCTACTTGTCTGTGAAGACCAACTGAGTGCATACTGCACACATCTGGAGACTACCACCTTGAGGACAACAGGGATGTGGATCCAGTTACTTGTTAAATTTGACAAATGTTTTGGAGGAACTCAAATTATAGAAGAAAGCCAGCTGCAAAAGTCATCACAACAAATGTAGTCAGCTCCTCTAGGTTTACTTACCAAATAGAAACAGAAGAGCTATATATATCATATCCTGAAGATGGACTTGTCATTACATCTTAAGGTACCTACAACTACAACTACAACTACAAGAGCACACTTGTCATTACATATCTCACATAAATCACATGGACTTCCAGAATGAACCTTGACAAAAGATTCCCCACAGTCTTGAAAACACTGAGCCACCCTGAAGATGATGAGTACCTGGTCTGAACTATGAAGCACTACCTAGATTTTTGAAATTGAAAAATGCCTCAATCACACTTGGGACTTAGTTTTAAGGAAATTTTCAGAACTACTAAAGAATTACATGCACTTAAATGAAAATGTGATTCATCCATATACTTATACGTATTATCCATCCATAAATGAAAATGTGATTCACCCTTAAGACTGAAATTAACTTGACCAAATAAGTCACAAAGACAAGTGGCCAAAAATAAATAATAATAAAACAAAAACATTGTATTAAGATATTCATGTAATTACCTGGCAATAAAAGTCACAAGAATAATCCAAAATACCTTTATAATAATATAATAAGAATTAATTGAAATGACACATTACTTACCAGGGTTGCTTCTTTTATTCGTGAGCATTGAACTGCGGGTAGAGTCCCAATATGTGCTCTGCCATAAAGTCATGCCGGGTCAAGATTCCAACAATTGGAGGCCTCTGCAAAATGTAATAAATTTAGAATAATGTACAACATTATAGGGGGAACTTTTAGTGAGTTGACATTTATTCTTTTCTTGCTGTCAGAAGCAGAAATAACCATGCCAAAAAGAATATAAATTAATCATTTTGAAAGTGTAATTATCATTAGAAATTGGACATATACATATTGAATTGTTAACACACAAAAAAAGGATATATGTTACCAAAAAAAAAAATGAACAACTATATAATGACACCATGGTGCCACTTTTAATTACAAATCACAGTCATGAACTCTTGTCTAAGAATTCCCTAAGCGAAGAAAGGCAGTAAATGATAAATGTATTAAATGATATAAGAATTATATAATAACATGCCAGATCAAACCTGGCCATTTACCTTTTCTCAACCAGTATAACTTGGTTGTGCTTTTGAACTACTATTTGAGCATGCTGCATGAGAGAGAGAGAGAGAGAGAGAGAGAGAGAGAGAGAGAGAGTTACGTACCCCTGGTTTCTTGGGAATCACCAGCAAGTGCCTTAGGCCAAGCTCCCGAAAGAAAATGGCAGCTTTAGCTAGGGACATCGTCTCAACTACTGTGTATGGAGAGGTATTAGTAATGGGATGAAGATCAACATACATCTCCATCTCTTCCTGATTTATGTCCAAATCCTCCAGCATGAGCCCCTTGCCTGATCCCGCCTTTCCAAAATCATGTGCACAAAACCTACTCATAATAACCGACCCAGTCAACACCCTTTGTTTAGTAAAGTTCTTTCCTTTAAGCAACACGAGCAAATGAGATCTCAAAACCAGCCCACACAACTCCTCAGCATTTGAAAAAGGTGGCTCATCAATCACGGGGAACCCATTATGCCCTGTCATTTTGAGAGCATCTAGTATATTCCCCACTTTCTCAACCCCAGGAAAGGAAACTAACAGACCAGAAACAACATCACTTGCAACCAAGCGTCTCATGTATGGTTCTGCATGCGCCTCCATATAAGGTAATCCTTTCATTTCCATAATTTGGTCATAAACACCCTTGTTGAAACAATCAGCCACAGTTTTTGAAACAAGGAGAACTAGCATCACCAGTGGGAGCATCAGTAGATTATTAGTAAGCTCAAGAAGTATGACACAGAGAGAAACAGTCATTCTCATGGTCCCACCAAGGAAGGAGGCAGCTCCAAGGAGGGCAAAGAGACCCACATCAACATCAGAGAGAGAACCAAGGAGTCTTCCTACAAGGCGCCCATAGGAGGACCCAGCAAGTATAACAGGGATGAAGAGCCCAGATGGCACAGCAATGCCATAAGTGACAATGCCCAGGCAGTACACAGCAAAAAAGAAAACAAAGAGAGTGGAGAGATGGAATTCCCTATCAGAGCCAGAGCTTAAAAGGTTGCGGATAGCATCATCATTGGTATTAAAAAATATGGAGGCAAGGTCATTGTAGTGGTTAGGTGGACATTGGAAATTCTTGTACAATCCAGAGCGACCTATGGTCGGGCATTGGTCCTCCAGGTGAGGGGGACAAGGATCGCACTGTGAAAGCCATGGGAGACCATAAGAGCAACAAGAAGTCAAAAAGGAAATGGTAATGACGAGTCGAATTTTACATAAAGGACCTCTCCTGCAAATCATTCTCAATAATCAGAAACAGTACATACTACATCAATTTATCTTTTCATGGGCAAAACAGTTCTATTGAGATTGAGAAAAAGTAAAAACATACATCAAATTTTGTACATCTAAAGTTTCATCCTATTAAAGCATTTGAACAAGTTTGAAAGCTAGTGCTCTGCCCAATGAATATCTGAATTTGGGAACATCTGTTCCCAAATATTACAAAATTTTGAAAGTAATCAAGACGGAGAAAAATGAAGCTTAGAAATATTAAATAATAAGAAAATTCAAAAGTATATGTTTTAATCACTAGAATTGAGAACAGTTCAATGTCAAACTCATCAAAACATTGGTGATAATTTTTTTTTTTTCTTTAGATTTTCCACTAAGGCTAGAACTTTGAATATGAGTGAGTAGATGAAATGCAAATTTTTGGCTTATACATGATGAAATTCTGTTAACGTATGTTTGTGTGTGGTTATAGTGTTGTATAGCGAAAAATTTAACCATCTTATAAAGAGTATTTTCAGAGCATACTCATTTATGATTTTATAAGTTCGAAGGACTTTGTCCACTAGGAAATTGTAAAGGCTTCCCAAAATGCCTCCAATAACTCCAAGGGATATGACTGCCAATAGATCAGTGGTGCTATAAGTGACCTTTGCTGAATTGACATCATACATGATAAGACCTCCTTCCCCAAATAGTCCACATTTACCACCCTTGCAAAATTCTATGAAACCTCTTAACACAACTGCTACAACAGCTGTTGTGAAAAATGTTCTCCAAAGAAGAGCACTCCTCCACCTACAAATTTGTGATAAAAGAAGATGAAAAAGTACTCCAAAAATTTCTGCAATAAGTTATTAATATTTATTTGTAAGAGGAGCAATGAATATACCACAATCTAATGAAATACTAAACTTTCTGCAATAAATTATTAATATTGCAAAAAGAAAAAGAAAGCTGCCCTTTTTATGCTAAAAATAGTTATCCCAAGTTGCATGAGACATTAAAAATTCTCAGTAAGTGTAAAGGATTTAAAAACCATATCAAGGATGTTTGGGAGCAGTCTAAATAATGTGAACCTAGTTCCTATATTTATAGCTCCATAATTTCTCTTTTGACCATTTGGCACAGAAAACAGAATCACGAGGTTCACAACTGTGTCTTCCAAATTAGGACTCAATAACTTGTAAGTTGCAACAGATGCCATTGTCAAGGAAAAAAAAAAAAAAACTGTTATTTAATACCAGGTGGGCATCACACAATATTCTTTCCAGCACTTCTATATTTATAAAATAGAAAGTCGAAAAGAGGGAGGAGAGCAAGTACACAGAAACTGCATGGACTCATTTATTGAAGTGTTTGATTGGTTTTACTGTCTTGAAAGTCTTAAGAAGAGGTCGCTTGGTGCGTGATTTCTCTCCCTTCACATTTTTTTTCCTTTAATTGTTAATAAACAGGGGTATTTAAAAAAGACAGACTAGACAGTAGAACTCTGGAGGGAACTATGAGTGGTTAAATAGGAGTTATTTTCAAACATTTTTAAAAGAAATCCAATAATTGTGACAAAGTCCAAATTGGAAGTAGTGTGATAGAGGAAAATGTGGGGGTTACAAAAAGGAAAATAGAAAAATGTAAGGAATTTAACACTCAAATTTGGAGATAAAAAAAGAGGGTGAGACCCGAGGGCTGTTGTCTTTCTATAATTGTATACCAGAGTTTTATGATTGGGGGGGGGGCACCTTTATTCATTTTTTGTGATTGTGTAGCTAAGTCAGTACCAAATTTTATTTGGGGCCTAAAAATATCAGTATAGCCAATTTCCTTTCAACAGATCAACAAGCTATATATATAATATCTATTTTTTCTTAGATTTGGTAACTTGGTAGGCTGTAGCTATGTCATTACCAAGTTCTATTTGGGTTTGGGGGGGGGGGGGGTGGCCATTTCAGGCCTTATAATGGCTCCCCCCCTGATAGTATATGTCGTGAATGTTCTAATTAAAATCAACCCAGAACTTTCCTTAAATTATAGGCTTATATATACTTCTCTCTCGCTACCTACCCAACAGAAGTTATTAAGCAAGTATAACAGTCCACTTACAGTTTACAGTGAAAATCTAGCAGCTGCTAAATTAACATCAAGTATGTAAATAGGTATGCATGTATACTTACATACATAAAAGCATATACATATTTACACACATAAATATATATATATGCATGTAAAGACTAAAGACATGCATTTATTTGTAATCTAACGCAGTTTTACCCCAGCTATCAGGCTACCTAAGGTAACCCTCCTCCTTTCTCTGGGTGTGGGCCATGCACATAAACATACATACATATATATATATGTATGCGTATGTGTGCATGAGAGAGAGAGAGAGATAGATACCATGAAGCGACTTCTTCTAGTGCAAAAAGGACCCCACCAACTGGGGCACGGAAGGCAGCTGCAACACCAGCAGCAGCACCACAGGTAATCAGATCCCGCCGGTCCCAATCATTTTTGAAGTATCTAAGCCATTTCCAGGTCACATGATACTTGCGAGAACCACCTTGTCCAAACAAAGAGCCTATGCAAGCGCCAGTGTGTACCATAGGTCCTTCCTTACCCAAAACAAACCCAGCAGCTACTCCAAATAAAGAGCCAAATATCTGCCAAGTTGGGATTGCGTGATTATGACAAAATCAATTTTCAATTCCTTGTCAGCTTTATGCAACCATCTTTTGGATGCCTATAATACTTACAACTTTACTTTCCAAGAGTCATAAAAACACTAATGGCTTTACATTGAGCTTTCTTTCTATGTTTTGGTTCACTGCATCAAGAACTCCCTATTTATGCTAGTAACAAGTGAAATTAGAACATCTCTTTGAAGTACTTAATTAACAATAGAGAGTTCAAGAAACCAACAAAAAAGAATGTTGCAAAAATTTTAATCCTAGTGAAAAATATTGTTATAAAGGAGTTAAAGAGCTCTATATCTTTCCAAGGATATTTTACATACGAGTAATGCTTGAGACACCAAAAACAAATCCCAAATTTTGGATCCCAAATAATGCGGAAGTGGTGCTTGTTCATATTTGTGCCTACTCTGAACCTCATTTATTTCTAACAAGCATAACAGTGGCATTTTATTTATCACATCATTTGGTGACTCTAGTATTATTGTTTACATTTTAATTAAATGCAAAATACTCACGTGAATCTTTACCTATCTTTTGGACAAAAAAATTGTGTAATAGTATGAGTGCGAGATAAAAAGAAAGAGAGCTGCTTTCAGTCCGTTACTCACCTTTACAAAGAGGGTACTAGGAGCCAATATAGAATGAGCATCTACACCATTGAGATATGCTTTCACCTCAGGTATGCCAGAGCCTGCTGCTGCAGGGGCAATGTAGGCGCAAAGAGCAGCAGCAGCGGCAGCAAAGACCATGTTACAACAAGTGAATGCTGCAAATGCCTGGTAATACCTGTACTGGAGTTAACATAACATCGTAGTTACTCAAAAATATCTTAAAGTATGGGAATATCACAAGCATGAAAGTTGTCTCTGGAACGCATAGCAATTAGTAGGTTACTAGGACAATGATTACATCCTTGCAATTTTTATATGTAAATGGTAAAAAATTCAAGAAGATAAATATATAAGAAAAACTTTAGCATTTATTTAACATAAATTGAGTTCAAATGTCTTGCAAGAGGTTATACAGTTTCCCTTTTTTCTCATCATGATTTTATCCTGCACTCCTAAACAAGGCCCCCGTCCCTGACCAAGGCTAGTCATTTCATTTCAGTGAAAGGTATTACAACGTAACTAAGATGAAATAGCATTGTAAAATTTACCAATCTATTTTCACTTTTCAGTAATGAGATTCTGAAACAGGTTCTACTACATTACCAGTCCAGTATCTATAAGGCAAGCAATCAATACAAGATATAAAACAATAAACATAAAATATGCATTTCAACCGCAAAAAGAAATGAATATTTATGTCATGGTTATGTCAAATATTTAAACTTAAAACTTGAAAGTAGAGGATTAAATTTCACAGAACCATAATCATTAGTTTATCTCATGCAACAAAATCCAAAGATATACGCACCCGAAACAATATAAATAGAATCTTTTAAAAAAGGGAGAGGGCAAAGGTTTTATTGCATTGAAACACAGAGGGGTACTAAGGCAGTAACAGCTAGGCTTACTTTTCCTGACGCATGAGCTTGTTGGTAAGCAAAAATTTGAAACCAGCAATATTCTCAACAGCCATGTTATTGAAAAAGCCAACTAACCCAGTGCTTAAGCCAATAAGGAGGGCAAGTGTCCATTTGAGGGAAACATACTGAAATATCTCAAAATTCGTTCTAGACCTCCAGTCCTGCTTGAAAAGATCATTCTCGATAATCCTACAAGAAAGAAAAGATAAACCAGTGAGGTAGCATAAAAATTGTTAATAATTATGTTTTAAAACAAAAGCCATAATGATATAATCCACGAACGAGCCATACTGCAATTCAGTGCGGTATAACTTTATATTTATACCATCATGGCTTACAAGAAAATAATTGCAGGAGAGTGTTCTTCAATGAGATGCCAAAAGGTTGTTTCCAAAAGATTCTAGTCTATTTGGCTTCTATGATTCATGATTGACAGGCTATTGAAATTAATTTACCAAGTCATTCCAGTGAAAATTGGAAGGTCATGCAACAGTTCATATCTTTCCCATTTACAATTTTTTTTTTTTTTTTTGTGGTTAAGAAGAGGCCTTAACAGGCCCAAAACAAAAGAAAACTAACAAGAAACAAAACGACCCTTGGCCATGCCCAAGAAGTCATTAATCAGCAACTGCTCACAAACCCAAGGAGGTTTGTCAAAAATAGAAAGGCCAAGACTGAGAGTCTGAGAGTATGACCAAAATCAGCCAAGCCTTCTCTCTATAAATGTGAGAAAGCTTGCAAGCCCAGTCCTGATGAAGCAAAGATTGACAAGCGGAAACCAAAGTGGGTAGGGGATGACAGGGGAGTACACCTCTAGTCACAAGTAACACAGCAAGACTAGAATCCATCTCCACCAACACATTACGAACCCCAAACTTCCAAGCCAAGTCAAGACCATAAAATAAGCCCCATAACTCAGCAGAAAGAACCTCACCAGTCCCCGGGTTAACTGCAAAACCAGTGAGCCAAGGCCCATTAGAATCTCTCAAGAGACCCCCAGCACTTATGGCGCCAGTACTCAAACATCTATGGGTCCTAACAATCTACTACCATCCACATTGAGCTTGACCCAAGGGTCAGAAGGGGGATCCCATCGCAAGAAGACTTGAGACTTAGAGGAACTGTTCCCATTTACAATTTAACAACACTCCAAGATACAATGACCTGCTACATTAACAAGCCTTTGCTTAAAAAGTAAACAGCGACAGCATCATATCTGTAAAATTGAATTCCATAAAGGAAAACAATGAAGCATATAATAGGCATCAAAGTCATGGAAATATAAGTAACAAAATTGAACTCCTATTATATTCTGTCTCACCAACTACCCAAAGGGTAATGAATAATTAATAAGCCGTCCCATAATGATAATCCCAAAAAGAGTTTTATAAACACAACCCAAAAACATAAAAGCTTCAAAATTTGCTAGTTTCATTTCTGGTAAACCAAAACATAACAAGATTCAAAGATTTTATTTTCTTTGTATCCATTATGTGGACAAACAAACAGGAATACAGGCAAAAACAATAAAGTGAAATAAAGAAATGAGAAAGTGTGGCAGGGAAGAAAACGAACTCATAGTCAAGGCTCTCAATGGGGCAGACTTTGGCACCAACAATGGCAAGCTGAGAGGTGTTGTTTCTCCTGTTTTTGAGAAGTGGTTCTCTCAATCCCCCTTTCTTGTATATCATCCCTGAAGATTCATCACTCTCTAACAACCCTTCTATTTCCATACCACTCTCAGTCTCCTCCATCCTCTCTCTCCTCTCTCTCTCTCTCTCTCGCTCTCTCTGCAACTGACTTCTTCAGTTCTCTTTTTTACTTATCAAGAAACCTTTTCATTTTGACCACAAAAAAAAAAGAGAAACTTTTCTTGATTCATGTTATGTACTAATGTACATGTACATGTACATGTTATCTTTCCTTCTTAAAAAAGATACAAGAATTGTAAAAATTAAGAAAACTCTATTTAAAAGATGGAAAATACTAATTTTCCAATTTTTTTCTGGACGATTTGTTTAGCATCCTCAAACGGATATACGGCTTCCCGATAGATGTGGGTTGATCATTTTCTATTTGTTTTTATTGAGACGTGGGTTGATGTTGATCATTGAATAACATATGGACAAGGTATTAATTAGCCCTTGGATTAGATAATACACTATCACATGATGTAGGTGACCTTCATTACGTGCTCTTATGACAAGAAAAAAGGAAAAAAGCTAAGTACGTCCTCATCTACCTTATAAACCCAAACAAAATTGAAGTTTGCTAATCATAATCGCCCAAAGCGATTAGTTAACAAAAATCGTCCCCACATATCAAAATCTGCAGAAAAAGTTTGAAAGTTGAATGACTTATCTTGAAAAGCTCACCCCGTTTAAAAGTTTTGACAGGGGCGATTTTCGTTCACCTAGCAAATCAATGGTGACAATTTCTATCACCAATCAAATTCAAACTTAAAATTGACGATTACTTACACAAATTCATAATTGGTACAACCACAAAATATAGATAATAAACATGTTAGATTAGTCTCAAACACGACTAAACTAATATGATTATGACATAATTTATATGTATGAGAAAAATTGTTAAATCAATTTGAATTTATTTTCATTTGTTGATATGATCATATGATAATGTATAAATCCTTATAAAATGATTTCATTTAGAGATAGGAACTTTATTCTGGTACACTAATTTAGTAGCAATTACCCCTACTTTCTGTAATTTTTCTAGCATCTAGATAAGTGATAGTTTTGGTTGAAAATCTTTTATTTTAATAATAAATTACTCTCAAGTTTTGTTTTTAAAAAATTTTTAATTACAAATCCAATCAATTAAAAAATTAAGCTCAAGTCAATTTGTCCGTATACGCGGATGCGGAGTGGAAAATCTTTACTACCAAGTGATCGGCAGGGTACCAAGCGCTCGGTGTATGCAAATGTAATTGCTTGCATATGCATATGCATATTTTTTGCTTGCAGATGCCTCTTTTGCTTACAATGTATTTTTGTTGCTTGCAAATGCAAGTTAGCTTGAAGATGCAAGCACTGAGCGCTCGGCAGATACTTTACCGAGTGCTCGGTGAGAATTGCCGAACACTCGATGGACAGTTTGGTCTTCCGCTTAAGTTTTCCGCCAGTTGGACCCTGACTTATTTTTCTTTCACATTTTGGACTTTCTAATTAAAGGTCCCTTATTTTAACTCATAAAATATGAAGTAAATAATTTTTAAATTTATTTTACAATTTTAATGATAAATAAACTCACCTAAAAGTTGCATTAACAAAAATATCTACTTTTTGACAAATAAACCCACGTTATAACAACTGGCCTCGTGTTTTTACAGTGAAGGGCCCATATATATATATAACCAACGCCCAAAAATCTTCATAGGTCGCAGGTTAGAAGAAGACCCACCCAAATCAACTAGCATTTTGAGACTCGTGTCCAGCTTCTACCTATTGCTCACCGAAAAAATGACCATTAGCCAAATAATGCCATATTCAATAGTCCTTGAAAGATGAAGACCCAAGAGGCAGAGAGAGAATTAGATTAGCAACATCTTCTTGAAATGTAGCACCCTATGGAGTCATGGATCAAACAATGCTCTTACGTAGACCAGATAGCAACTCACGCCTCCAAATGTAAGAAGCACTCCTACCATTTGCCACTTCCAGAAAAGAGAATATTGAGCCTTCAACGCCCGATGAACAAGAGACTGGTCATTCAATAAAAGTTGCCACCCTTGTAAATTAACTACCAAGGTTTGATTAAAAACAGCAGAATCACGAAACCCAACCCACCATCTTCCTTGGATTGGCAAATCTTGGACCATTTTAGCCAATGAATCCCACGACATGAGCTTGAGATATGCCACCAAAACTGAGCCATCATGGAATTAATTAAGATCCTTGCATAAACAGACTAGGAGTTTGAACATACACATTTAATATGAAGGAATGACTTGGGAATTGTTTATTTTTTGAGTCATTTCAATAATCATTCTTATAAAAGAAATCAGTCAAATCAAAAATAATTTAATATCTTATTATATTTATTGTATGTATCTTTTTTTTTTAATTCTATACTCCTGTGACATGTCTTGTTTGTTTTGGATTTTTTTTATTATTTTGTTTGGACTGAGTTTTCATGAAGAATGCTAGTTAATTCTCCTTCTTGTTTTTTAATTTGTTCTCTTATTCATTAAGCAATGTAGTCTTATGATTAGAATGGTTCATTTTCAAGATCATCTTTTAAAGATTATATTTGTAAAAAGTTAATTAAATCGAAAATCGTTTAGTCATTTGATTGTAATAAAATAAATAAACGATTTAAGTAAAAATTAAATTCATTATCTATTTATTAGAAAATTATGATTAAATACTAAATATCAATAGTTTTTCAGTAAATTAGCAATACACTAATTTTTTTTAGTTTAGGTACTAACCTAGAGTAAGACATTTTGGATTAGGTCACAAATCAATTTGTTATACAGTTGTGACTGTCAAATAGTTATAGATGTAATTATCGAACAATCACAAAACATTTGTGACTGTTTAAAATTTATAAAAAAATCAAAATTTTTAAGTGTTTCATACTTTTGATTTAGGTTTGGGGAATGAAGTCCTATAACCTAAAGACTAAACATTAAAGTTTAAACCTTGCAAATATTTAAAAAACAACAAATTAATAAAAAAGTTATGGCTGTTAGACAGTTATAGCTCGATATAACCATATTTTTTAAAATTTGTATCTAAACTGAAATTTAGTACCTAAAGTTAAATTACATAAATATTTTGATAGTTAAAATAAAAAAAAATATTATAATTTGGTACTAAAGTCAATGAATTTTCTATTTATTTAATAACAATTAAATTATTAACAAATTTCTTATCTTTTGAAAAAGGTCACCTTTAAAGGGTGTTTTATAAAATGAAAAGTTATAATCATACACTACATATAAAATGGACTAAAGCAAGAAACAAACCACGATAAAAATGCAAAAAAGAAAAAACAACTAGCATTTGAGTTTCCATAACCTTAAAAAGTTGAAAGCCATAAAGTTGAGACCAGACACATGACCAATTGAGTTGGTGGGCCACTACTATCATGATTTTTCTGGTTGTTTGATGCCAATCGAGGTGACGTCATCAGCAGGCGCATCATAGCACCAAAAAGAAAGAGTGTTACTATTTATATATATATATTTTTCACATTCTTTTCTTTTATTTATTAAATTCTAATTCTAATCCCTAATTTAAATGACCATTATACCCTCATTGCACACCCCAAACTAGCCATCACCAGTTCACCACCTCCAAGTTCACACCCACCCCAACCATCGCCGGCGCCAGTGCCTCTCTCTCTCTCTCTCTCTCTCTCTCTCTCTCTCTCTCTCTCTCTCTCTCTCTCTCTCTCTCTCTCTCTCTCTCCTATCCCTCTTTGTTCTCACTCCGACGCCACCCTCAGCCACCCCACCGTCGGTAAGGTCGCCGATGGTCTTCTCTGTTCCAGATCAGATCGGTGACGCCCCTCCCCTCTGCGCCCAGCCTCGCCCTCTCCCCTCCGCACCTAGCCGTACCCTGCCCCACCTGATGCCAATATCGAAGGAGAGAGAGAGAGAGAGAGAGAGAGAGAGAGAGAGAAGAGGAACTCCGACGACGGCATGGGTTGGCTGTGGGTGTGCAAGGGTGGAGTCGAGCTGGGTTGCTGCGGGTGTGTATGTGTGTGTGTGTTTTTTTTTTTTTTAAGTGTGGGTAGTTTGGAATTTTATGGGTGTGTTTTGAAAAATTGTGAAATTTAAAATATTTTATGAGGTGTGTAGAAATAAAGTGTGTGAAAAAAAAAAAAAAAAAAAAAGTGCAACTCAAAAAGAAAATGTTCACAGTTTTTCCCTTTACTAAAGTTGAGGCCTAACGTGCGCAGGAAGTCCAGCTAGACAAGTCAAAGCATGAATGCTCGAGCAAATCTAAGACCGTTTCCTGGTGTTCCAACTGTAAAGGCACTTTACAAGCACCAAAAAACAACTCATAATAAACTCGGATCCAGTCAGCATTCAACAACAACAAAACAACAATAACTCAGATTCTTTCTCTCTCTCTCTCTCTCTCTCTCTCTCTCTCTCTCTCTCTATCTCTCACTGACATCTCTATCCAAAATTCCAAATTGCTCACTCAGTCACGCACTTGGCCAACTATCAAAGATTCAAAATCATCACCAACCCCACTTTGTTTTTGTCTCTCTTTCTCTTTCTTACTCTTATGGTGGGATTTCTAGGCATTAAACAGCGCGTTTTGAGTAGGATCTTCTGGGGTCCCTTCCTTGTCTTAATATATACAAATCTCTGTGCTTTTAATTTACTCCCTCCCCCAGAATTTTCCAGGAAAGTTGTAATTCAATTTGTAAAATTCCCCAGAAAAAGCCTTGGAAATTCGACCCGATTCAAGCTCTTTAATTTGTGGATGATATCTTCTTCATTCATCATCCATCATCCATCCTCCATCAATTGAGTTTGAGGTACACAGGGACAAGTATTAGATTATAGTGCTTTATGCTATTTTAATTCCTTTATTTTTTTTCTCAGTTTGAGTAATTATTATGTGGGTGTTGGTTAGAATTCAGTAATTTTAGGCTGAATCTCAAGAATTTAAGTACTTGGGTGTCCATATATTTATCTTAATTCGAAATATATGGTGGTAAAGGAGAAAGAGATTAATTAGGACTTGGTGGACTGAGCAAAACAAGAATTGATGAGAATTTAGGCATAGAATTTGAACTTTATTTTACCGGAAACCCATGGCAAGAAGTAGGGGAGAGAAAGAAGACTCTGAGAAGAACAGTGGTTTGCTCAAACTCTTGCAACTTCTGTCAATTTTGGTTGTTTTTGTTGTGGGTGTGATCATAGGATTAGCAACAAGTGCGCATATTAATCGGCATTTTGGTTCACAAACCGAGATTTATTCCTTGATCAATCACTTTTCCTCCAATGGGCCACATGATGAGAAGGGTAATCGTAATTGTAGCAATACTATTGTGCCAAGTTGCCCCCCAAAGGTTGATTGTTTGAGCATGGAGACATTAATCAAGCCGAAGAACTTGAGACATGGTATGTCGGATGAGGAGCTCTTTTGGAGAGCTTCAATGGTGCCTTACAAGAAACAGTTTCCATTTGACAGAATGCCTAAAGTGGCTTTCATGTTTTTGAGTAGAGGACCTCTGCCGATGTTGCCATTGTGGGAGAGGTTCTTTATGGGCCATGAGAATCTTTACTCAATTTACATGCATGCACTTCCAGGGTATAAGCTCAAAGTATCTAGCACCTCTCCTTTTTATGGAAGGCATATCCCCAGTCAGGTACAAGGCATGTTAAATGATACAATCTCTTGTCTTTGAAACTTTACTATCAATGTTTTGTCATTGTTTCTCTTATAATTATGTTATGGCCGTATTGTATTGTTGGTTCGTATAGTTTCATATATCAGTGTTTTGAGGTTGCCTAAGTGAACTGAATTTCTTCACTTAGGAGATCAGTATTAAGGAGAGTGGTGAATTCGAAATTGATTTATGTCTTTATTCCTTGGTTGTAGACTCTTTGGCTTGGTGTCCTGCAAGATTGAATGTTTTTTGAATTTTGGGATGTTTCCTATTACCTCATAATTTAATCTGTAAATCCTAAACTGCTCCTACATAATCCAAGTTATAGCCACAGGTTCCTGAACCGCAGTCCCACCACATAAGTATATACATATGCAGCTTCCAAACATGTATTGTGTCAGTACTCTTTGTGGATTGAGATTTGTGTTCTTATCATGAAGGTATAAGCAAATAATGATTCGTTATTACTTATGATTATGTTGTACTTAACAGATCACTGGAGCATGCTTATCAAACCTTTTTGTCATCATTACTTGTACTTCAATTTATGAGTTTAGAAACTAATTTAAAGATGTCCTTTACCATTGGCGTTTTTCTAGAGCAGACTCATGTCGGAAGTTGTTGCTAAAGATCTGTGGCATCCTCTCTGTGCCATCTATATAGATCAAGAATTGACATTTCACTGATATGCTTTGTAGTTAAGTGATGCAATAGCTTCTTGTAATAGTTGATGAAATCCAATTGTTAAGTGCCGATTAATTTGGAAGTGTAACAATAGCCTCACTTGTAGTGAAATGAATTCATCATTGCTTTGGTGAAACTTTTTTCAGTACCATATATTATCCATGTCTTGTTATTTTCCTTCTCATGATCCTTACATTAGATTTGGTTGTACCCATATCAAAGATTTTAGCATTGACCCAATTTTGAACCTTCATTAGGTGTTGTTGTTATATCATGTTCTATGTAAAACATATCTTTTTTTTTAAAGTAAATTAATGGTTTAAATATTTGGCCAAATGTTCTCATATTAATGGAAAACAGTTGGCTGCATTTTGATTACTATGAGGAAGCTATGGTGTAGTAATGCCTTCTTCTTAGGCCTTTTATAGAGTTGCAATGGAAGGGTTTGGATTGTTTAGATAAACTTGTACAGCATGAGAAATATCTACCTTTAGGTACGTTCTTAATTGATGCTAGACAGTGGTGCATGGCTGCAAACAGATAACCCTTAACAGTTATGCAGCCATCACTTATTATATGAGATTGCGCGGACATAGTAGATGCTCATTCTCTGCGAGATTGGGTATTCTTTCTTGAAGGTACTTATGGAGAAGTATCACCTAAGACACCACACTACACAATTGTCAACAATTTAGTCCATTGCATGAAAAGGTTTTTCAAGCTGAAGCTTCTGAATAAGATTGGTATTGCTATTTTTATTTTTATTTTTATTTCTGTTGACACTGTTTCATTGAGTTGTGCCCTATTGGTTAAGTGTTTAAAGCTAAAACATCTAAACACTGGAAAAAATGAAGTTATCTGTATGAGCTTACCTTAGTTAATATTTTATTATGCATTGAACAGAACAAAACTTGTGGTGTTAATGGTTTTTTAGTGATTGTATGTCTCCTATCTCCTCCTTATGCTTTAAATTCTTATTCTCTGCAGCGTGTTTCATGGGGGACAGTAACACTGGTTGATGCAGAGAGGCGGCTTCTAGCCAATGCCTTGCTTGACTTCTCAAATGAGCGCTTTGTTCTTCTCTCCGAGAGCTGCATCCCAGTCTACAATCTCCCTACTGTCTACAAGTATCTCATTGGTTCTAAACATAGCTTTGTTGAGTCATATGATGATCCCGGGCGTTATGGACGCGGGCGTTACAGCCGCAAAATGCTTCCAGATATTGAGCTCTATCAGTGGAGGAAAGGGTCTCAGTGGTTTGAACTTAGCCGTACTTTAGCTATTTATATAGTCTCAGAAACAAAGTATCACACCCTCTTCGGCAAGTATTGTTTGCCTGCTTGCTACCCAGATGAGCATTACATGCCAACTTACTTCAATATGTTCCATGGCTCACTAAATTCGAATCGGACTGTGACTTGGGTTGACTGGTCATTTGGAGGTCCTCACCCTGCAACGTACAGTGGAGATAACATTACAGAAGATTTCGTAAGGTCTATAAGGAACAATGGAGCGCTCTGTCAGTACAATGCAGAGATGACATCCATTTGTTACCTGTTTGCCCGGAAGTTCGCTCCGAGTGCATTGGAGCCTTTGCTTAAGCTCGCTTCATCAGTGATGGAATTTTGATTCTTTCAGCAGATAATTCTGGTAGGACTTTATCGATATCATTGTTGTCCAACAGCAGTATCAGTGTTCTAATCAGTTTTGTCCCAATACAAATGTACAGGTAGTTCCGGATAGAGAGACATTTGGTTCTCTATCATTGAGTTTGAGATCAATAAATTTTGAAATCGGCAAGTCCTTCGAAGAAGGAAAACTTTATACGATGAAATAGTGAAATAAATCTTTTTGCCTTTTTGGTGCATTTGGTTCATTTTTGTGTGGTGGATTTCTTTGGTCCTTTGGATGAAGTATCAACTTCCAATGTGGTGACTGGTGAGTGTTGAGCAGAGGAAGAAAAAAAATGTGTCCATTTTTGTGTTTGCAGACTTGCAGTTCGAGGATAGGAAGCCAACAGAACATAAATAATTAGTTCTTTTTTTGGACTAATTGTACACAGATTACTAGAATGCTCCTTGTAATCATAATACATCGTCACGTGATGTTTTTAATTTATACAAATTATAACACATGATTATTAATAACTAAACTTTTACCCACCCTTAATGATTGTACACATATGTTAATTTGTATAAATTGATAAAACTACATCTGCATAACATGTGATGTTATGATATAAATCCATTTACAATTTAGTTACATTGGAGGGAATACATGGATTAGGGCTGGGTCGGTTCTTCCAAAAAATCGAAGAATCAACCGAAACCCACATCATTGAATCGGAAAAAAAAAAGGCGTTCAATGATTGTCCGAAGATCGGTATCGGTTTGCCTACCGAACCGACGGTGGGCGATGACAGTTTGGAAATCCCAAACCGTCAGTGTACCGATACCAAACCGATGACTCCTTTCTCTTCTTCTTCTCTTCTTTCTTATTCTTCTTCTTCTTATTCTTATTCTCTGACGGTTTTCAATCATTCTGATCCAAACTAACCGACAAAGTTGGTCAAACCGATTATCGATGGACGGTGTCAACAGCGGTTGGGATTTGGCCATTCCGACCATGGTCGGTCAGTAGGTAGTTTGGGCTTGGCGGTTCAGTAACTGAACCGACCAACCCTAGCCCTAAGATGGATTGCCTAATCTTAACCCATCACCCCACAGTATATAAACCATTTATTATGCAACAGTATATAACTAATGTCAATTGTTTGAATAGGTCATGTAGAGTTTAATGGTATTTTAACTCATAAAGTATCACACTCACAATTGACAACCACAAAAAAAAAAAAAAAAAAAAAAAAAAAAAAAANTTGACAACCACAAAAAAAAAAAAAAAACAAAAAAAAACAAAACAAAATAACTCTTAATATGAAATAATTGAGTACAAAATTCTTTAATAGTTTAGACTTTTCGAATCCAATAATTATCAAATATGCTATCAGAATTTTTGTTGCATAAAGTATGAGTTCGAAACCTTCAATCTCTATTTCACACCCCCCACTCTTTGTCCACTATTGCACCTGTATGTTTCTCATTGTCTGCAATCCTCTCTCCACCTGTAAGATGAGACTGCATGTGAGAGGAAGTATTAGTTTGATATGCATTCTAATCTCATTTCTTAAGAACTTAAACTTTTGGAGGTTCAATGAGAACCTAACACTAGAAACTAGAAACTTAATATACAAAGCACAAGCCTGATTAACAATTAGACTACCCCCCCATATGCTTGATTTCTTCATTTAGTTTTCACAGCAAGAGTGCCACACGCATACACGTAATCCTCACTCCTCAGTTCAGAATTCTCAAAAGTTTAGTTTCACACTTTTCCATGCAGAAATTTGAATGGGGATCCAAGTGGGTTTATGTCTCATGTACCTGGAAGCAAATGAAATGCCTAGTACATCAGTGCTATGGCACAAAAAAAATATCGAAAGTGTATAAAAAAATACCTTACATTAAAAAAAAAGAAGGGAAAGACTTTTGACAAATTCTGTTTCTTATAGAAACAAAATTCAAATAACTTACAGAGTGAAATTAAAATAAGACTTTTCTCAAGTATTTTGAAATCCATCACATTTCAAATGATCAAAATCACATTTATTTCATTAATGTAAAACATTAGTACTTCTAAGGACTCAAACTCGTCCAAAACAGGGCTTCCCTGGATCAGAAGGGAATTTACATTAAAAATGCAAACATCTACTTCTAAATCCAAAGCTGAAAGTATTTTGGCAAAGCAATACATGTATGTAAGGGTTGTACTCCTAGTATACATTGCTCTCTGTTTGAAAATAACAGGGAGGGAAGTCTTATATGAATTGTTTTTCAGACTGTGTCAACAACCATGCTCAGTAAGCATACTGTGCCTTGTGTATTATAACAAATTCATTAAATCTGCAATAGCAAGGCCGTGAAGACTACCTGGAATACAAATATAAAGCCTGCTAGAAAGGAGTTTGCATCAATGGTGTCAATGCAATATACAAACCACAAAATTGAATGTTATTCGCTAATATGTTAGAACTGATACCAGATTCGAAATTGGGGCCCCCGCCGAACCCTACAATCTTTGGGACGCGGGAAACTCTAGCAAATAGCTAGATAAGATACCAAATAGAACATTATGTTAGAACTGATAACAAAATTGAAGGCCAAAATTGTTTTGGATAGCTATCAGTTTTATACAAATCTTGTAAATTTTACAATCAGAGGTTCAATTTCTGAAGAAGATCAAAATTGGGCACCTTTTATAGGACTACCGTCCCTTCCAAAACAACTTATTTGACATCAAAACAAAAATAAAATTATCCACATATCATTATATCACCGCCATTTTCAACAGGGCAACCAATGGTTTTTTGAGTTAGTTTTCAGTTCCAGAATTCAGTAGACCAACCTTTAACATAAGTCTATATCAATTGATAAATATAGCAAAACTAAATAAACAAATCTATTATATTAAAAATTTTCTTGGGATGAAGTGTCAATGTATGACCGATTTTAATATTTTCAACCACCCCTTGGGCTTAGCATTACTTGTATAAGGGAATGTGGGTTCATTTTAATGGTACAAAACTACAAGAAGCACTATTATATTTTAGGCATTCTTTAATTGATATAAGGAAAAAGTTCTTTTTAGTGATATATGTACATGATTTTGGTGTCAATTTTAGCTTTAATTTACAATATTAACCTTTAGGAGTTGTATTTGGATTTAGTTTTCTATTATAAGAGTTCTTGTAGTAGTTGATCGTTAGACATAGCAAATATACTTGGTTCTATAAAACACTTCTGTTTCAAAATGAAACAGTATAACACATGATTATACCTTCTAAGATGGGGCTGTTTAGCCAATCATGGAAGAATTCTAGTCAACTGACCAGCATATATAGAATTATTGATGTAACTAGTTGTCCATCAACGCAAGTCACCACAAAGAACCACTTCCAATTAAAACGACATTCAAACTACTAAATTAAACTGTCACCTGGATGTGATCATCTACTGAGCATCTTTCAGCTGTAAATCTCAATACTAACGCTGTGATTCATGAACAGATATAGGAAGAAACATTTTCCTGAAAAATAAATAACCAAGCTCATAGCACAACCCACAGTAGTCATCACTGGCCTACAACTTCAGCTCATATATTTAACATGCACAACCATTGAAATTTAATTTATTTATAAATCTAAGTATTTTTTATTACCTATGCAGATGACCAAGTACAAGAATAATTATCTCATCATATTAATTGCTGCATAACATATAACAGAGATTAATAGTCGCAAGAGCCCCTTATACACCTGATTGAAAATCTCATTCTTATACTCAAGCGAAGGTAATACCCCAAGCTTGTGGCATGAAAAGACACTTAGCATATCAATGATGCAGCACTGGCCAAGTCAAAATCAGAACACTAAAGTACAGGCATCTCTATCTATGACTCAACATCTAATAATCAAGCAGCTGCTACCTGTTCTGCCATTTGAGGGGGTTCTGATGATGATTGGTGAGATCCTGTCCCTTGAGCAGGTCCCGACGGCAGGTGGTTTGGTCCTAGGGTCTGAGAAACTTCAGATGGGGGGTATGAAGCTGTCATATGAGGGAGCCCTGATGGAGGTTTCTGTGGTACTGCCATTTGAGGGAATCCTGATCGGGGGTAATATTGTCCAGCCATTTGAGGGGCTCCTGATGGGGGGTAATATTGTCCAGCTATTTGAGAGTGTCCTGTTGGAGGGTGATGGCTTGCCGCCATTTGTGGAGGTCCTCTTGGTGATTGGTAAGTTCCTGCTGTTTGATAGGGTCCAGATGGCGGCTGATATGGTCCAGCCATTTGTTGGTGTGCTGATGATGGGTGATATGGTCCTGCCATTTGAGAAGGTCCCGATGGAGGTTCCTGTGGTCCTGCCATTTGGGGCAATCTCATTGGCTGGAATTGCCGAGGTCGTGCCTCTCTGGGTGGTGGTGCGTATCCCAACCTATTCATATTTAATACTCTCTCAATCTCTTCACCACGCCCAGCTTTTACAAAAGCTTCATTTACAAATTGCTGCAATGCAGGAGGAACACCAATGCCATACCTCACCATTTCTGCCAGTAATTCAAGGCTTGGGTCAAATGCACCTTCATTGCAAAGCCCCCTGATCACAACATCATAACAACTGGCATCTGGTTTAGGATCTTTTTCTCCCATTTTCTTCAAAATCTGTCCACAGTCCACTGCCTTACCATGCTTGATCAATTCATCAAACACCCTATTACCAAGGCTAGCAACCACTCGCAAGCCAGCCTCCACCATTCTGTTAAATATCTTAAGAGCATCGTCTATCCTCTCTACTTTCAAATATGCATCAATCAGAGTCCTATGAGTCGTAACATCCGGGGTCAATGATTTTGAGGACAATTCTGCAAACAGTGTTTCAGCCTCTGTTAACATCCCATGTTCACAATATCTAGCAATGATATTATTATACCCTGCAACATCCATAGCAAAAGGCTTCGAGTTCACCTTTGCCCCCACCTTCTTAAACGTGGCAAAAGCCTCATCAATCCTTCCAAGCTTAAAGCACTCATTAACCATTATGTTAAACGTCTCAGAATTCACAGCCTGGAAGTTTGGCGGGGTGTGATTATCCAACATCTGTTCGAACAAAGCCCAGGCCTCCTTCTTCTTCTCATGCTTAAGCAACACCTCCAAGAGAACATTACAAGTCACTGGGATCATTCTAAACTGCCTATCAAGCAAGGACTTGTACGACTCCATCGCCTCCTTCTCTCTCCCCTTATTAAAGAACCAATCCATAAAAGTAGCATTCACAACCCCATCATACACCAAACACCTCTCTTTAAGCTCATCGAAAAGCTCATTGGCCTTGTCCAAATTCTCTAAATTCAAGAACCCATTGATCAAATTATTAAAAACCAAAGAATCAGCTCCATGCCCCTTATTCAACATCTCCCTCAACAAGTCCACGGCCTCACCTATCCTACTGGCATCGATCAACCCTTTAGTCAAATGCCGGTATGTAACAGGTGAGGGACCAAATGGGGCATTGGCGATAATATGCCGATAAACCTCAAGACCCACATCAACACGACCCTCATCGCAATGAGCGTTAATCAAATTGTTATAAGAGACAATATTAGGAACAATGTTTGATTGGGTGAAGAAGAACTGGAAGAGGGCAACAGCGTCATTGTACCTCTTGGCGCGGTACATGGCGGCAATAATGGCGTTGCAGGTGAAAACCGTTGGGCGCGTATTGGAGAACACCGAGTGACGCGCCAAAGCGGAGGCAGCGTCGAGGTCACCGGCGCGTATGAGTGACTGCACGCGGTTGTGGAGGTTGAGGCGAGGGCCGACGAGGGCGGAGGTGGAATCGGGGAGGCGGGGAGCGTTGGGGTCGCGTGGGGGCGGGGGGTGCGAGTCGCGGCGTAGTGCGTTGAGTGGGGGCTCGATGCGGAGGCGGCGCTTGCGTCGGCGGCGCTCGGCGGCGGCTTCTTCGGCGGAGGAGAAGGCGAAGGTGCGCGTGGGGGTGATATGGTGAGAATTAGGGTTAGGGTTTTGGAGAGTGAGGGAGGTGAGGGAGGTGAGGGATTGGGGTTTAAGGGTTTGTGGGGTTGTTGGGCGACGGAGGGAGCGGAGGAGCAGGCGGTAGAGTGACATGGCTGGTGGCTGTGAGAGTGGTGGAAATGAAATGCTTAAACCCTAGCAAACAGGGAATGATTGTGAAAATGGGGTTTTGGTTTTGGCTATCTGCTTGCTTGTGAGCTTGTGAAATGTTGTGTGGCAGTAGATTTGTCGTTTGAGTGGCCGAGAGCTAGCTCTGTTTTATTTGGGCCAGACTGGATTCGACCAACAATTCTTGGGTTGGGTTGTAAACTTGACCTTAAAGCCCGTTTAAAGGCCATATTAGCACTCCAGTTTTGTACTTAGGGTTTTTACCGAATCACTAAAAAAAACCGCCTACCGAGCCGATCCGAACTGATCGGTTCGTTTATGTTTGTGTCTTTTCGGTTTCAGTTGGTGAAACGAACCGAACCGCCACCATTGGTAGTCAGAAACGGTATGCAAAACCATCCACTCGAAACACCAAAACCCCGAACTATACCTCAAATACCATTGACCGAACTCGAAAATGTCAGTAATCAACAACCTTCGATCTAGCCGCGATTGCATTCTGTGGAATCCGACCCATGTCGGTTCGGTAGTCAGTCATGGGGTTTTAGTTCGGTAACCGAACCGATTCCACCCCTGATTATAATCACAATCCTCAAACTTTTCCCGGATTCTCATTTGTTCCTCCAATTTGTTTTTCAAATTCTAGAGTCTTATAACTTTTCCACGAGCCTCATTTTGGTCCTTTTTCGTCACATCTTTTAAGTTTTCATCTATAATGCTGACATAACTATTGGGAATTGCACTTTTTTATGCTTACATGGAATTTTCAAAATTTTAAAACTATTAATATTTGAAATTTTTTAAAACAAAATTAGAAAAAAGTTAAAAGAGAAACAACACGAGAACCTACAACCCATCCCGAGCCCCACGCTCCCACCCTCCACCACCGTTAGCAACTGCCCCATCGTCGGCAACTACACCATCGTCGGAGGTTCCTTACACCAACCCCTACTTCCCTTTTTTCCTTCTTTTTCTTTCTCTCTTTCTTTCTTTCCATCTTTCTCTGCAACCCAACTGTTGAAGCATAAAGAGAGGCCAAGGACCTTGCCACCTCCATATCAAAGGTTACTAGTATCCGATCTGGAGGCTAGCAAGGTCGTTAACATCTCTTTGTGCTATGCTGATTGGGTTTCATAGAGAGAGTGAGAGAGAGAAAGAGAAAGAAAGAAAGAAAGAGAAAGATGGGAGGGGCGAATGAGGTGGTCGGTACAAGGGACCATTAGCGATGGGGTAACTACCAACGGTGGGTGGAGGGTGGGAGCGTGAGGCTCAGAATAGGGTTGTTGTTATGTTGTTTTGGTTTTTTTTTTTTTTTTTTATAACTTTTTCTAATTTTATTCTAAATGTTTTCAAATATTAATAACTTTATAAATTTTGAATTTTTTTATTATTTATTTTCTGTGTAAGCACAAAAAATTGGGACCCATGATTGCCACATCATCATTTTAGACAAAAACTTAATAGATGTGATAGAAAAGAACTAAAGTGAGACTTGTGGAAAAGTTTCAGGACCCTAGCATTTGAAAACCGAATTGGAGGGTCGAAGTGAGAATCAGGGAAATGTTTGAGGATGATGGGTATAATTAACCCTTGTATTTTGCATATTCTACTATTTTATTTTACTTATTTATTAGTATCATTTCTAAAACTACGCTTAGTGGCTTCCTCACTTTTTTGTTTTCTTTCCATGTCTCTCTTATTCTCATCTCTCTCTCTCTAGCATCATTTGTGTCAGTCTTTCAAATCTCTTACATGTCGGTGTAGTAGTATCATTTCTTCCTCTCCTCTAGCTGACCAATCTCACAATCATCGGTGCTGGTCAATTCTTTGTTCCTCTCCTCTATCTCAATTTCTTTAAACTATCTTAATACTCCCCAAACTCATAAATCCTTATGTAAATCATTAAATTGACAGATTGTAAAAAAAAAAACAAACAAACAAACAAACACAAGTTTATGAAAGGGTAGTGGAAACATGTTTATTTGTGAGGTGGCTAAAAACAAGTTTCTTGTGCAATTTGTTTGTATGTGGGATAAAAGAAAGGCTCTGTCTATAGAGCCCTAGACTTTCAATAATTCCTTAATAGTGTTGCCTAAGATCTCGAGAGAGACGTATATTTTGATTGTTCCATTGGTGGATGCGATGTTTTGGATTATTGTTCATGGCCTCCCAGTGAGCTAGCAAGATGGCGACGACGGTTATATATTAGTAAGTTTGTTGGGGTGATGAAGATGGAAATGTGGATTGTATTGGAAAAGCTCTTCAAATTTGTGTATTTGAAAGAAATTTTGGGCCTTATCATTCGTATTTGATGTTCCAGTTTTTGGGGGAGGGAGTTTATTAAGTTGGAACTATGGTGGAGAGTGGTGGATCACAATACCAGAAGAATTTTAATCATTCTTGGTTACCTGTGTATGAAATATGGACTAAAGCCAACTAAGAGATTGGTGAATTATACGACTCAAGGCTATTTCGATTAATGGGCAATAGCATCTTTCCTAAATGTTCTTAGTCAAGAGAATGTTAACTAGGGCTTTATAACATTCTATCTGGGATGAAGACTAGCACATGCATGTCAATGCTTTCCTTATTAGAAGAGTTGGCAAGTCTCAAGACATAGTGAAGAGTCGCTAGAGCAGATATGTGGGTGTGTGTCGTAGTCTTCCCAAGGGTTATGACACATATTGAGTAGTCCTCAACCTGAGGCACCAATCGATGTCTTATGTGCATGCTCAATGTACTTTCACTGCGTAAAATAGACCAACGTAATCAAGCACATGTTACATGTGTTAGTCGGGTGCATTGACACACACGTGAAGACATATGATCGAGTGCGCAACATGGAATCTCTTGCCTTCCATAAATGAAGGTGATGTCCAATGGAGTGTTGACTCGTAAAATCTTTGGCCAAAACATTTGACTCGTGATTATAATTCTGATTATATGCTATATGCAGTAGGTTGTACACTAACATCGTGCCTACAGTTATAGTCAATTGTACATAGATGAGAAAAGGACCAAATCGTATTGGACTCATAACTGAATAGGTTCTCACATTGTCATTCATCTTGGTTTGGGTAACCATGAAGCATAGTTAAGTGACAATCATGAACTTGTGGAACCTAGAGAATTAATATGAGGTTATATAAATTCTCACTATGGAAAAAAGTTAAAGGAATTTATTTTGGTTTAAACTCCACGATGTCAAACTAAGAAGAACCTATGAAGTCACACACTTATAGATGGATGTTGGTAATGGCTAGGGGTGAAACTTGGGCGGGTTGAAAGGTCAACCCATTCTTTATTTCTCGAGTTCGGGTTTAGGCGGGTTGAAAATAAGTGAACCACCACAACCCAACCTCAATTCAGGTTGGGCTTGAGTTGCCCGATTTCTTTGGGTTGTACTCAACTCGCAAAATCAAGGAGCGGGTTGGTTTCAACTTGTGAAAGAAAAAAAAAAAAAAAAGAGAAATTTTGTGAAATAACTCATTTTAATATCAAACTTACTTTTTTTTTTTTTTTTACTCTTTTGGCCATTTTTCAAAAAAAATTACCCTTGATATACATGCTCCAATTTCACTATAGATCTCAGCTCATTGATGAACAGAGATATCTCCTTCAGCCTAAATCTTCTCAGCCCCATTATTACCTTACTTACTGCATTATCAATGAAAATGATGAACATATATACAACTCATCTATCTGTCATAATCCCAAAAGGTAGAAACTCTTATTTGTTCTAATCTCAAGAGTCAAAAACCCAGATATAGGTTTTCTTCTCCAACGAGTAATCCCAAAGTGAAAAACTCAAATCATGGGTCAACCAGATAGGTCGTCGATGGTGTCAAGGCAAATGACGAGTCTGACTCCAACGCCGCCGCCGATGAAAGCTCGACGAGCTGCGATGATGACATGTGCTTATGAGACTATCTTCAATGGCCCTTTTTTGGGTTTCAATGAAACTAATTGATGTAAAAGAGAAATATAAAACTCAGATTTGGAATGTTTTGTACTTGGAATTCAAATGGGTTTTTGTTTTCAACATCATAAAACAAGATTTGGGATACTGATTGTTCACCAACAACAGATCAAGTTGCAAATCTGGAATTAAGCAATGGGTTTTGGTGATGAGCAACGAAGCTTTTTCATTTCAGATTTGAATTTGGCGATTGTGATGTAGCTATTTTATTAAATTCGATTTTTTTGTTGACATATGGTCATTAAGACGTTGCCACATTGCTGACATGGAAACGACCCTGACGATAGACCAGGTGACTTAAAAGGGTATTTTTGTCCCAAAAGTGTCAAAAGAGAAAAAAAAAAGATTAATTTTAGAGCTGAAAGTCAAAAAAGTAAGTTTGGGATTAAAAGGGGTTATTTCACAAAATTTCTCAAAAAAAATCTTGATAAAAGTATAACACAATTACCTCAATTAATCAATCACCATGGTTCAAAACTTCAGATATGGACTAAGTTCAAATAAAACAAAGAAATACCTTCAAAACTTCAACATGAAGTGAATAATAATAACAACATCACAACCATATTACTACCAAATACCATAGTTTAGATTATGTTTCACACAAAAATATATAAGGTAAAATATATATTTCGACCTCATTTTAAAACTCTAGTTCATCTTCAATAACAATATATAAACTAAATGTAATATAATATATAGATTATAGCATAGTATTAATACAAATCGGGTTTAGAATTCGGGTTGGAATTCGGGCTAGGGTTTGGCTTGGGTTTGGGCGTGCATAACCTCTACCCAAGCCCAACCCAAAAAATTCTGGTTGAAGTCGAGTTCGGGTTTGGACAGGTTTTGACTTTTTCAAACCCTCTCACACAGGTTCAAACACCGAATTGGGTTTGGGCGAACTCGAATTGACCCGTCCCAAGTTGTGCCCCTAGTAATGGCAAACAAGGAATAGGTGAATAAATTGACGAATTTATTCTAGAATAAACTATTTAATTAGTGACCCAAGAATGAGATAATTAATGTTATTAATTTCTCATAAGATATGATGTTGTCACATTTAAATGTGTGAAACATATATCTTAGGAGGTTTGGCTACATGTACCTAGTCAAAGGCATGAGGTCACAAATGAAATATTAAATAGTTGACGGGCTAGAGAGAGAAAAGCAAAATGTACATAATTACACTATAGATCCAGCCATATTATGACATGTTGAATTAGTTACATTACGTGGATATCAGTTACACAAGATAATTTATCAAACTTTCTAGAACTCCACTTGTTAGTGAGTGAATAGGCTTCAAAATACTTATCCAGTTGTAACCAATATTGGATTTATTCATTCCCTCTCTTTTTATTTGGCAATTACAACACACTATGTAATAATATATTGGTTCTAGTGATAAAAAAAATAGAAAATTAGGATTAAATATCAAATTCTAATAATTTTTTGGTATAACATGAAGACCATATAATATTTCAATTGAACTACCAAATTTAAATGTAGTTTTTTAGATTAGGTCACAAATATGTTGGCCCATTTGATTTGAGCCTTTTTCATTTGACATTTTTGTCCTTTGGCCCACATATGATGGGTGTTAGTTAAAATTTATAAGGTTTTGACAAAATTGCCCTTGAGACTTTTATATTATCTTGAAAATTTGCTAATGTAGTCTCAACTTCACATTTAGTTGTGACTGTACGACACTCACAACTTCAAATTTAGTTGTGACTGAACGATAGTCACATCAAAGTTGTGAGACAGTCACAGTTAAGTTGTGATTTACTTGAATTATTTTTAGAGAAATTATACTACAATATAGTATAAATATAGGTCAAAACAATACTTTTACTCAAAATAATACATAGTATAGTGGTGTGAGTTGTCTCTTTCAATTTACCAAGACAGTCACAGTTAAATTGTGACTGGATTGATTTTTTTTTTAATACAATATAGTATAAATTAATGTAATATTTGTAATGTAATATTATTTTTATTTTTTTATTGTACTGGCATGTGATGTAATATTTGTAAATTTTAATACCTTTTACTTTATTATTTTGTTTGACTTTTCAACTAGTATCTAATCTAAAATGTTATTTAATTTTAATACATAAATTAAAAAATTATTGAAATTTAATAATTAAAATCAATAGACCTTAAAAAAATGCAACTGTCATATTTTTTCTCATATTCCTTTATTTTTTTAATTTGCAAATAACGCAAAACCTTTATAATTGAGTGCGGTATAAATGCATATTATTAGAGGCATCACATAATGGTGTGCAGAAGTCAGTGCAGTCAAGAATAGTTCTACGCAATTGTTAACTCTTCTATGCACAATTGGTCAATAGTAGAACACTAATGCATATTTTACAACATCAAAAACCTTGTCAATCTAGCATAATCTCAAAGCAAAATTGATTAGATGTACAACTTTATTGATGGCTACAAGATAAAGGCAGCACAGCATATCACGGAGAGCTAGATGCACTGGTGAACCAATAAAGGGCAAACTTCTACACATCTCCATTTGGTATCTCGCCACCCCTTGCAGCTCTTTTCTGCACATCTGCTTCATAATGTTGAAAAGCAGCATCAAGAGCCTGCACTAAAATTATCCGTCCATCAGTTCTAGTCATCATTAAGATTTCTTTCTTTTCCTTTTCCTTTAAACAATGCATAATCCTACAAATAAGGCCACTAGTCAGCCACCACAACAATCAAATACAAGCATTGAACGAAATCATGTCTAGTCTAAGTTGAAGGTCTGTTCTGTAAGGATACTATTTTCTCTAAAAGAAAAGGGAAAGGATCCAACAAACAGAAAGAGCACACTTAGCCAACAGAACTAGCAGCAAGCTTGTTACTAAAGACTGAACAGCATTAAGCCATACTCAGTCATCAATAACGTATTAAAAAAACCGTATTAAAAAAACAACGGAAAGTAAAAGCATATAAACATAAGAGATAATTCCTTAACATTCATATTCAAATGGATTAATCCTTGTAATATAACTGAGAATGGAAGAAATTATTGACCTGATGCATTGGACGGACAAGGAGGGAAACCTGGTGCCGGAAGTCTGACTGCACAGTCTCCTTTATCTCCTGCAAAAAATTCATTTAATACAACAGTCAAGAAGATCCTAGACCCTCTATTAAAACAATCAAAACCATTTGTACAATAATGGGGGATTTAAAACATGAAGAAATCAATATTACCTATATAAAAAGCAAGAAAGAGAGTTTGAAAAGATGTGTTTCTTTTTGGACCAAAAGAACATTTTCTGTTTTTTCTATATCGAGTTATCCATGAAACATGATTACAAGGGACAGTAGACTGCAAAGGTGAAGCATTAACCGACGGTCTCTTAATGGCCAAGAAAAGTAAATAAATATACTTTGAACCAAACCAGTAATCACAGTGCTAAATCAAAGTATAGGTGAATTGAAATACAATTAGAAACCAACATACTCTCTCTCCCCTCCAACCTCTTCCATCCCTCTCATCCAAATTAAGATCCAGCATACACCCAGGTTGCTGCAGACATGTAACCTAATTTAAGACTGTTCACAGAAAAGCCCCAAGGAGTGGTCATAAAGCTATATGGCAACCGGACCTTAACTCAGGATGATTCTGTATTAGCCATGTTGTATGGATAACCTACTAAAGAAGGCCCAAGAGCACTAACTTGCCGCGGCGTGAAGGGACGTCTAATAGATGAGGCAGACAAAGCTAGTGGGCTGTTCTCAGAAGTTTGTAAAACTACTTTATCATATGGGGAATTGTGTAAAGTTAATGATAAGAATTTCAAGGACGATGGGCTGAAATCATTTTATAGTTTTGAGTTTCTGTCAAGTATTTTGAAAAGAGTCAATATGTCATAAGCTATGGTCGTACAATATGAAACTAAAACATGATATGGTAATTCTTATACTTAGTACATGCATGTGGGGATTCAACTAGTGTGTTAAAAAAACTAGGGGAAAAAAGGAGGTGCATGGAAGCTCTAGCAGAAAAGATACCTCTAGCTGTCGATATATTTGTGACATGGCATCCTTCAGTCTGCCTACCTGCATCACAGTAACTCAATGAATCCACACAAATCAGAAAAAACAAAATAAATAAATAAGCCACTAAAACCAGGTTCAAAAGATTCAAACAGCAATGTAAATGTGTTATGACTCTTCATCAAACCAAACAGATGACTTTTAAACGCCTTTTGACCTTCATCACCCTAATGGGGATATAGGATATTAGGATCCAGGCCAAGTTGATTTTTTTTTTTTTTAATGAGAAGAAACAATGTTCCATTAATGAAAGAGGTAATTATAATCTGTGGACAAGGTATACCATATTAATATTCAAAAGATGATCAAGGTCTGTCCTCCCTCAAACAATCTTCCATTTCACAATAGATAACAAGCATCCTTCTCAAAAGTAATAAGGTCAAATTTTGAAACCTTAATATAATTTAAAAACTATAACAACATTTTTATTTTACACTATATAGCATAAAGCCTTCTTGTGAATTATAAGAACTAACCTTAGTATAAAGAAAAGTTGACGTAATTGGATATGAAGACCAAAAATGCCTCAGTAATTCTTGAATGGACATCCAATGCTGGAATAAGAAACGTAATCCATAAAATGATGAGAACTGAAGAGTAGGCAAAACTTATTGCAGCATATGTTATACTTCCAACTCTAAGATAACAAAGCATCTGCAATTAAGTTTCGTGCTATTTACAAAGCAGCTAATAGTATTCATAAATAAACAAACGAGCTGATGCCCACTCACATGTAGAAGTTCCTCTTCGGTTTTGTTTGGCAACCCGTCCAGAATGCTCTCTCTAGGATTTTTCCCAAGTTGGTACTTGGTACTTGAAATATTCTGGGTCAGTCCATTAAGAACCTATACTACAGAAATGGGCAGTAAATTCTCTTGCAAAAAACTACATGTTTATACATATACAAATTTCATATTTGTATGTGATTTTTGTGCTTTATGGCATATCATATCTTGAAAATGACCTGCAACAAATATTATATTACCATAAGAGCAACTTCTGGTCTAACTGTGGAATTGCTTAATCCAGTGCTCTTAATTCTAGATATAGACTCCCTCAAGGAGCCATATGCTTCCTCAGTAGTCAGGCTGCATTTTGTTTGTTCAGTTCCAGTACGTGAATCATCCAAAGTTTTCAGTGCACTAGCTTGTTGCGTGTCAAAGTAGTCTCGAGGATCCTGTCCTCAAAAACACAACAGGAAACATCTACACTATCAGAAGAAAAGAAAAAGAATATGGAATATCAACATGAAAACTGTTGACCTGTAGGTATGATGATGACAAAGATAACCTTAATACACAATGGAGCAACAGGATGATCATGAGGTTCTCGAAGGTCCTCTATCTCATTCATCCGAGTAATCCTATCAAGTCTCTCCTGCACACCACTCTCATCAGATTCTGCAAAAGAACAGCAAAAGATATGCACAGATGTGCTACTATCAGAGAAAATGAGGCATATTAGAGAAAGGGCAGGAGCAGAAAATCCCAATGTACAAAACAAAGGGAAAACAACATGCTAACCCTGTCTTGACCGCATAAGTGCCTCTGCTACGGTTCTTGGATCCTCTAGATCCACATCTGCAGTCAGGTTCAAAAATCAAAGTTATCTACCAAAAATTATAGAAGAAATATAGCTTAGCAGGTTAAACAAACTGCCATTGTTTGTTATCTATATCAAATCAAAGTCACTTATTATTTAAAAAGAAATAAATCAGAAGCTGCATATGAAATTTATTAATGAATAGAAAGAAAATACAATAGATTCAGGAGAGTCTGACCGACAGTTCTTCCTTGAAGAACAACAGCGCCTTGTCTGTTAAGGTCTTGTGATAAAGTCCTCCTGTAGTGCTCACTCTGTTCAGTTATGTCCTTGGTACCATCACGAAAGATCCCATGATCCTGATTTTTTAAAAGTAGAAACCGGATAAGAAATGGTAAGGACAGAAACTTTACAGTATCCTTAGAGGGAAGTCAAGTATGATCATTAAAAAAACTCATTGTAGATCAAAGACATAATTGGACTTGGACATTCCAAATATCAGAATGTAAACTATTATGGAAAAAGGAGAAATATTTCTGCAATCTACCATTTGTATGACTGGCTAAAATAAAAAACCACCTTCAAAATTTTGGATATCAGGTAAATTTAAAGGGATATTAAAAAAAGATTCAAGAATGTTGTTATATAACATACTGGAAGATGTGTATAATCATCCCCTAGGTCAGCTTCCATATCCAAAGTTGGATCAACCCGTTGAATCTGCAAAAACAACATGCCAATAAGGAGATAAAAGAATACTTTAGTAACTAGAAAAGAAAAATGTAGCAGAAGCATCCCAGGAAAATCAAGATTTGAAAGGGAGAAGGGAACGATTTTCTAAAGAGCACCTTGTGACGAGATTCCCTTGCCAATATCTCATCCTCCTTTAAAAATATTGCCAGTTCCTCATCCTCAGCAGCTTCTGCTGCAGCTGCAACAACATTCTTTGTACTGTTGAGGTATTCGGCTCTGAAATATTTTGTCCAGAAGTCTTTTTCTGTCATCTGGAATACAGAGTGTAAAAAGAAGTAAAAGGCTAGAAAAGTATGCTTCGAGAAAAGTAGAAGAGCAAATAAAATACTACTCAATCCTTAAATTATCATCTTAAGAGTAAGCCTCAAACAAAACTAAATAAGGGTGATGACTAACATGGAAAACTGCCTGATTATGTAAGGAATTGTTTCGATATCCTCACTACCTTACTGGGAACGAGATTAAGAAATGCCTGGTGAACAGCTGGTTTCAGAGCAAAAATCTGAAAAGCAATATAACAATTAAGCATAAGCACCAAACAAAATATTCCAAGATGGATAACTAAGCTCTCTTCCAAAGTATCAGCAATCATTGAAGCTTAAAGAAGTCTTATCTCAGACAAGGTGGAACAAATTGTTAAATGAGAGAAACATGCCTGATATTTAATCTCTGGAGTCAAATTAAATGTAACCTTGTTCATCTGGGCAATACCAAGAAAAAAAAAATTCAGTTTCAGAACACAAGCTGATGAGGCGAAAATGTTATCCATAACAAAAGGAATCCTTTCTGATCTACAAGATAGTTCAATTACAAAGAAACCAAGGAAGTGCCAATCGTACAAGGAACCAAAGTAATTGTTGACAAGAAGAAACTCACAAATCATAGTGCTCATTAGGATTCAATCCGAAGATCTCCACCTTGTGATACAAGTGTACAATGTGCACAAACACATGCACAGAGAGAGAGGGAGAGAGAGTGTGTGTGTGTGTGAGAGAGAGAGAGAGAGAGAGAGAGATCTATGTTCTACCCGACCGTCAGTCATAGGTTTGGTGTCCAATATCATCGAACTTTTGAAACCAACACGTTGATTTGACTTTCTACTGCTGTCCCCATCTAGCATCTTCTGCAATTGATTTTTAGAGCAGAATTGTCACTATAACACACTTTTGGCTATCAAAATTGTTCCATTTTCGGAATAACCATGGGAAGAAAAGAATGGTCCAACACTATGTAGAGGCTTACGGTTCAAATGAAAAATGAAACACATAACTCCGAAAAACAACATAAATAAGCATGTCTCTATTGAGATAATTAACCTTCCTAGTTGCCCAGAACTCAGATTCTGTCAAGACACCACTGATCACAAGTTGCTTATGAAGTTTCTGCAATTCACTGTGCAGGGTAAAATTTAGTGATACAAACCAGGAAGTTCAAACAAAGAAGATATCAGTTTTATACAGAAAATGCTACATTCAGCAGCAAGCAATCTGGTGACAAGAGATATCAAGTTACACCACCTCTCAAAACCTCAGCTCATCTAAAACGCAAATTAGAAGCATTTTTCGATTGACCATTACTGTCCTAATTTCCACCAAAAAACCAAAGGCAAACAAAAATAAATTGTATATGCAAATGTAAGCAACACTGAAACACAAAAAGAGAGGAAAAGGGTATTAAAAAAAATCCATATTTACGGGTAAGGAGGGAAATGAAATTAGTGGGGGTGATGGCAGACCTATGTTCAACTTCAGAGAGAGAGAGAGAGAGAGAGAAAACCACCAGATGGGGTAAAAAAAAAAAAATCATAAGCAAGAAGCAATACTCAACTTCAGAGGATTTAAAAACCCACATTTACTGGTAAGGAGGGAAATGAAAATAGTCAGGGTGATGGAAAACTTACGTTCAAACTCAGAGAGAGAGAGAGAACCAAATGAGGTAAAAAAAAAAAAAAAACACGCTATATCTTACTTTTCAATTTCATGCATCCTCTTTTGACATGATTGAAAATGCATAATATAAGACTTGTGATAACTATCCAATGTGAGATGTAAGATTTGTCATATCTTCCCATTACAAAATGGAATTTCTTTTTTCTTTTTCTTTTTATCAAGTAACCAGAAAATGGATCATCCTAAACACCACCATTTTGGAGCCAAATTGTTTGACAAAAGACAGGAAAGCAGCCAAGTGTTTGAACTGAGCAATCTGAAATTGAAAAAAGAAGAGGCAGGAACTTTGAGAGTAAAGGCCATCCAGGTTTAGTAATTCTGTGGATATGAGTTTTTGTAATGTTGTGATCAAACTAACCGAAAGCTGCAATATATTTTTTTCAACATCAACTGTCATTAATAGTTGATTCTAAGGGAAACCATACTAGAAAATATAATTTGTATCATTTAAGTAGATAGAATGGAATAGCATGTGTGAAAACACAGCAAGAAAGCGGCCATTGTTTGAACTCAGAAATCTGAAATTGAAAAAAGAAGAGGCAGGAACTTAAGAGGGTAGAGGCCAACCAGGTTTAGTATTTCTGTGGGTTTTAGTTTTTGTGATCTTGTGATTCAAACTAATCCAAGGCTACATTATATTTGTTTCAACATTTACTGTCATTAATAGCGATTCTAAGGGAAAGCATGTGACTAGAAAATATAATTTGTATCATTTAAGTAGATAATATGGAAAAACATGTGTAAACTAGTAGAAACTGCATATGATACAAGTTGATGGTTTGTACTATCTAATTTTTTCCTGCTGAGCTTTCATCGCATTAAGATGAAGTAAAAATCCAGATTATAATTCAACTAAATCAATATTAAATTAATAAATATCTCCATGAGAAACAAAACAAAAATAGCTTGAAATTTTTCCATAGTGCTACCAAATGGGAAATGCTGATGATTGCTATCTGATCATGTAGGTATAGGAGACTAAAGTCACCTGTTTTCTTGCAGTAGCTTCATCCTGAGCTCCATTTCTGTTCTACTGAGTTGTTCATCCGCAAATGTAACTACAGGCACCTCAGGAATACCTTTTGCAGCTGAAGAAGATTTCGCAACCTCTCCAGACTTAGCAAGGCCATTGCCTATTCAAAGGCACCAGATACCATAGACTAAGGATAAAATAGTAAACCAAAATAACAACCAAGACAGAACAACAGTCGAATAAAAAAAATATAAATATGCCATGTCATAAGCCTAAACAGAAAGCAGTGAGAGGGGAAAAAGCAATGATTGACAGACAATGTTATGTGGATAACAGAAAAGGTAAAGGCATTAAAACAGTCTTCCTCGCACCTACATGCAGCATTTGCATGGAAATTCTTAAAATTCAACTAAAAAGTAGAATCCAAAGTATATATCAGCAGAATGGTAGATTTGCAGACAAATGAGTGATTTTAAAAGAAATAATATGGCTGCTTACTACCTCTTTCTCAAGAAGAGATAGGGCTTGCGATTTTGCACATTGAAAATGAAAATGAAAATGTGAAACATGCAAAGAAAAAAGGAAACTGTAATTTCCCAGAATTTTTCTGCTTAAAGACTATGCACCACTTTTTTCATTCTGTCTCTCTCTTCAAAAATAGAGAAATGATAATAGCCCGTTTAAGTGCTGCATATTATCAACCTGTCTAACCAGCCATAACTTCATGCACAAAAAGTCATGCATAATCAGTAAATATACTTACGACGCAGCCCATTCCAGTGCGGTGTTCCATACAAGACTAAAGATTTATATTAACAGCAATTACGGGGAGCTAAAGAAGAATGTGAAGCTGAGCCTTTGAACACAGTCAACATAGAATTTCATTACATGTTGTGGGTGTGACTGGGATTTACCTACAAGTTCTCGGCATACATGAAGATCGGGAAAACTTTCAAACTCAAAAATGTAACTTCCACCCTGAAACATCACCCAATAAATATTTGGAAAATTTCAGTCAATAAGAAAAAAGGAACAGCATTAGACTAGCACTAAATTAATGGCTGGGCATATAGCAGGTTACAACTAAAAAATAAAAACCTCATTATTGCTGAGATTAAGCCAAGGTGGTTTATTTGATCCCTCCTTAGTGTTTTTGTGACCTGAAAATTCATGGGGGAAAATAAGAAAAGGAATTAGAAAATTAGAACTCATATAACTATAATAAATGCAGAGAAATTGAACGATGGAATCTCAAAATGAATAAGATATGATTATGGGCCTCTTTGGAGCTTAAAAAAAAGTAGGAAATAAAAGAAAAATAAAATACATCATCAAGATGCACATAACAAAGCACAATTCTGGAGTACCTTTAATCTGTCCAAACCCCACATCGAGCTTTCTCACAGACGTGGGATCGTTTGGCTTGAACACAAATTTGTTCTCCATCTTCATAGACCAACACATTTTCAAAAACATCAGTAAACAAACAAAATGCAATACTTGACAGTCACATACATAATTCCATACACCCAAAAAAATAAAAAAGAACTTTAAAAGTTACCCATAAACTGAAACTAGCATTTCGTCGAATACAATAGTACAATACATTGCCGACATATGAGACATTGTGTTATAGCAAACACCAATGGAGTTTAAACATAATAACAAAATTAGCAACATAAATAAAAGCAAAAAACGCGAAAAAGTGAATAAATGGATTAATTGGGTACCATAATTAGAACACCCGAAGTGCCAGGGTCCTTGACTGAAGTCTTGTATTTTGCACGCTTAACCACTTGTCCGGTCGACATTTTCTTCGCAATTGGAGCCACAAAATTTCCCAAAATCAAAGAAATTCAAATCAATCAAAATTGTGAAAATCTCGGAGATCCAGGTTAGGGTAGGAGCCGTAGGGACAATATTTATGTATAGATGATCGACGCAATGGTGTTTGCTTGAGGGTTTTCTGTAACTATGGTGCAGTGGATAGCGAAGATCTTGTTAGGGTTTGGGTTGTTACAGTTAAAACGGTGCGTTTTTGTACGGACCGAGGGAGAGGCTGTGTCGAGCAAGCTCCTGTGTGTGCCTGGCCCTCTCTAGCTCCTTCAGCCTGGGCTTTATTGAGCGCCAAGCATCAACCAGTAATTCTATTTCTATTTTTCTACACACTCCTAAATATCATCATTATTTATTTAATTTGTTTGGTAGACTTGTTTTTTGAGTTTTTTTTTTTGAATGTTTATTTTATGCGTTACAAATGAGCAACGAATAAAGGCCGTGCTATTCAGAGCACCCTAAATTGCTAAGTTGACTACCCTATTTCAAAATTTCAACTTTACCCTTAAAACAAAAAAAATTTAATTTTGTTCGTTGGGTCATTCGACAGTTATCTACCGAAATATTTATGGTTATTCGACAGTTATCTGCTAAACATTGGTGGATAACTACCGAATGAAAATGAAAAAGGCATTCGACAGTATTCTGCCAAAATATTTGTATTTATTCAACATTTATCTGCCGAACATTGGTGGATATTTCGATAGATTACCACCGAATGGATCTGGGTGATTTCATCATGTTTTTGCAATAAAGGGTAAAATAGGAAAAAAGTTGGAAAATATTTATTAGGGTGGTCAACTCAGCACAAAAGGGTGGTTTGCATAGCCTCCCTCAGGAATAAAATTTTGGGTTTCGAGAAAATTTCGAAATTTTTTAAATTTCGACAAAAATTCGACGGAAATTGCTATCAAAATACGGAAATTTTGAATGAAACTTTATCATATGTTTATTTAACATATTATCTACTACATTGATAAAAAACATTGAAAAAATCAAATTATATGGTAGGTTTCATGTGATATGTGATGAATATAATGTGCGCTGTAGGCAAATACTGTTAAAAAAATGCTTCACTAATTAATAATTACTTCAATAACACCTCAATTTTATTTTTACTACAATATTGCCACATAAATTACAAAAGTAATCAATACCATATATAGTTTCTAGAAGATTCAAAATTTTCGCTGTTTTCAGTATCATCATATTAGTATATCACCAAGAAATTAATATCATATTAGTTATTACTAATTAGGAATTTCATATCATATTGATATTACCAATTGTCAATTCTATATTACTAATTTGTAATTTCATATCATATCACCAATTCTATTTCCATATTACTAATTTCATATTAATTATTAATTTATTACCAACTCCATATTAATTTCACTAGTTCTAAATTACCAATTTGGCAATTCCATACATGACACATATTAGATACTATTAACAAATCATACAAATTCAATATTAATTATTAACAAATCATACAATTTCAATTACATATCATATCACCAATTTCAACTTACATATCAATATTTATATATCATACAAATTACACAAATCATACAAATCAAAATTAACCCAAAATCATACAAATTATACAAATCAAAATCAACCCAAAATCATATAATTAATTCCAAATCTATATAAATCAACCCAAGATCAATATAATTTATCTTATATAAATCAACCCAAGATCAATATAATTTACAAGTAAACCCAAAATATGTTATTGATCTTAGATAATATATTAATAGGTGATAATAATTTATCTTAAAAAATTATAACTGTAAAATTGTAAATCTAAATATCTAATCTATTAGATTTAGGACCGAGAGTCTAATAAATTGTAAATTTGTAACCCAATTTAATCTAATAAATTGTAAATCTATTAGATTTAGGCAGATTTAGCCATTTAGGCTTTACTGCTTTAGCCGTGATAAATTGATAATATACAGTATACTTACAATTGTTAATAGTCTCATATAACTTTCTCATTTTTGCAGTCTTTATCCACCATTCATTCGTTTATGAAAACATCAATTTATTTACCGATTATATTGTGTGATATATTGACTTGGTGTTACATATTTACACATATTATAATTTGGTTTAATCTATACACTATGCTAATAGTGTGTGTCAGTGTGACACATAAAAATTTGAGTGCTATTATTATGACCACTCCAAAATACTTTCTTGACCACCCTCCTCATTTAAGAAAGGGTATACCATAATTGCATTAAATATTTAAAAGAAAAAAAGCCCAAATATTCTCGGTTTAATTCACATATTATATTTAAGAAAAATTAGGGAACGAGACAGAATTGCCCTTGGCTCCAATCTCCTTATTTGTCTTGATGAGTTGATGCCTAGTCTGTTAAGACTTAAGAGAGAGAGAGAGAGAGGCCGAAGCCTGAGAGGTGGCCGGAGGCTTCGAGCTAGGTGGCTGGATGCTTCGAGGTGGTCGGAGTTGGTGAGAAGACAGAGAAGTTCGAGAAGCCGAGAAGTCGAGAACAGAACAGAATCGGTGAGAAGAGAGAGAGATGAGTCCAGTCCAGCAAGCCAAGGAGAAGACGGAGGAGAGAGCGGCGCGCGTTGCAGATCGAGTGAGATCGAGAAGGCGTGACTGTGTGAGGATTCGGCGATTTGATGGGATGGGTTTCTGCGTGAGGATTCAACGAAATTTCGCTAAATTTCGACGAAATTTGAGCGAAATTCAAAAAAATTTGGTTGTTAGGGTGTTCTAAATTTCGCCGAAATATTGTTGAATCAGTGTTAAAATTTTGAACCCCTTCAAAATCAAAATTTTCGGCGAAATTTCGCCGAAAATTTCGAAATTTAAACCCTTGCAAATGAGTAAATACATGTACAAAATTATGTACTCTTTCAAAAGCAACACAACTCAATTCCCTTTTCAAGTGTCTAATAATGATTGAGTGCTGCTATTTGCATACCCCTAAATTTCTTTTTGCACACATTTTTCTCCTACACAGCCCTTACCAATTTTTCAAACATAAAATTTCTTTTTGACACACTCCTATTATGACCAAAATACCCTAATCTCACTAATATGTCTAAATTTCTCCTTACACACCCTCTCAACCCAAACACTATACACCCCTACAAACACACACCCTCACACACATCTACACTACACACCCTCCCTACCCCACACACAACCACGCACACACCCAACCGGTTCTTCACCCACCATTGCCGACACCCACCTCTGGCTTCATCACCGCCATCATCGCCGTCGTCAGCGCCGCCGTGAACTCCATCCGTGTTTGAACTGAGTTTCTGCCACTCCTATCCCCACCATAGCCACTAGAAGTGAGTTTTCCCGTAACCTACATTTCTCTTGTTTATTTAAATGTAAATCTAATACTTTTTTATCTAATTTCAATTAGTTAATCCATCCCAAATATCGTTTTCGTCTGTTTGAGATGATTTGTAGTGAGGATTTTCAGGGTTTTTTTTTTCTGATTTCGCAGCTCGTTCGGCACTGGTCTGCCGAACGAATTCATTTCATTCGGCAGTCAGCTACCGAACGAAATGAATTGGTTCGGCAGTACGCTACCGAATGAATGCAAAATTTCAGATTTTACTATTTTGGTTCGACAGATGACTGTCGAACAATTCATATTGGTTCGACAGCCAATTGCCGAACACTGAACATTGGTTCGGTGGTTACCTGCCAAACCACCTGTGTTGATTTTTTTTTTTTTTAAGCTTTTGAAAAATCTTATATTTGCTAAAACAATTTTCAATTTCTTATTTGAAAATATATGATGGACAGAAGAAGAGGAAGACATGGTGCATCTTCATCTAGAGGGGAAGTCCCCGATGTTGCCGATGATGTGCACAGAACACGACCCATAGCTTCTGGGCGAAGAAGGCTAGTACAAGCACGAGCTAGTCGTGAGGCAGTTCCTGAACAAGCTGAGGTTCCGGTTGAGGATTATAATGAGGATAATCCCAACGAGCTTGCTGAGCCTTTCCCTGGAGGTCCCATTGACACGTCCCTGTTGAGGAGTTATGGAACTCACGTAGCTGCTGACATTTGGAACAACGAGGTATGATCTTTAACAGTTGGTATTATATGCTTGTGTAACTTGCAGTAATAATGAGTGAATTTTTTTGGTTATGTTTGAATTAGGAATGGGAGCCTTTGAGGTGCATGTTCAAAACCACCAAGCTTCGTGAGTGAAAGTTGTGGGCCAGAACAGATAATGACCGGTTGATAGGATATGTCATTAATTTTGGGTTGACATCACTGGTGCAGTGTTCTTACCGTACGGTTGATAAAGTGTTGGTGTCCGTTTTTGTTGAGAGGTGGCATCCGGAGACCAATACATTCCACCTGCCTTTTGGTGAGATGACCATCACACTAGATGATGTAGCCAACATTTTAGGCATTCCGGTTGGTGGTGCACCAGTGGCTACACTTGTCGAGGATAACATTGCTTCTGAATATCTACTAACTGCATATTTAGGAGTTAGTGGGGATCAGGCATCAGAGCAGTTGATGGACTTTGGTGGTGGTTACGTACGTGCTTTAGTGATGTCACTGATGCCGACTCTGAGCATGAAATCCAATGTGCAGCCCGAGCGTATCTGTTGTATTTATTGGGTTGTACCCTGTTTGTAGATAAGACTGGCACAAGGGTACAAGTCCAATATCTCAGACTGCTTACTGATCTAGACACCGTTAGCCATTATGCATGGGGCGCTGGATGCCTAGCATGGTTGTTTTGGCAGTTTGGATTTGCCTCTCGAGCTGGTGTCAAGCAAATCGGCGGATATATGACACTGATAGAGGCTTGGGTTGACGAGCACATGCACATCATTTTTGGTCCATCGTACGATATGAATTATTCTGAGAAGCTGGCTAGAGCCAAGTTCCTTTTTTAGCTTCGCGTGTGCACTTTCCGCCATATTAATAGAGTCAAGTTAGTTTATATGCAACACAATATAATAATTAACCAATAATGCCAAATATGTGAAAGTGTTTACCTATTGGAAGTTGTATTACCAAAATGCATACATGTGTCTGTCCATACAGCCACAAACTTCTCCTTGAAAGGTATCAACCAAGTGTCCTTCAAATAGTCAATAACTCCAGGAACCCAACCGAACTTAGATTCAATCTGCTGTAAGTCTCTTAAATACACATCTTCTAACGTTGAATTTACCAAGGAATACCATGAACTATAAAACTTATCTCAATCATCCTTGGTTCCAAACTTTTTCTTGTAATTTGCCATCACATTTTTGCTAATGTGCCACCTACACAATAAATGTCTAGCAGTAGGAAAAACTACAAAGATTGCATTCATGAGTGCTAGATCTCAGTCTGTGACAATCGCACCAGGAAGACAATCATCGCTGAGTAACGACCTCAATCTAGTCAAAGCCCAAATGTAATTGTCTTCCTTCTCATAACTAATGTAAGCAAATGCAACTGAGAAAGTCATGTTTGTGGATGTGACCCCAACAATCTCAAAGAGTGGCAGACGGTACCTATTAGTCTTATACGTGCAATCCATGATCAATGCATGTGGAAATGCATGTAAGAGATCAACACAACCAGGGTGGCTCCAAAACAAATCAGTCACAATATCATCACCACCAGAACATCTATGCCACTCAAAGTATTTGTGTTCAGATAACTTACTTAGCAAACACTGCATTTCGGTTTTTCCAGCCTTCTCTTTCACCCTATTACGGTGTCTGACATTGTATATTGTTTTGATTGTCGTTGTATTCGAAAAATCTCTTTCCTTTAAGATGGTTAAAATCTGCTTCGGTTTCACTAAACTCTTAGACATATCCACCAATAAAGAACTCTCTGTTTCAGATAATCTCCCCACAAATGAATGTCCTTCACCAGTAACTAAAACTCTATGGTTATGCACTCCACATACCACACTTAGCATCCATTCATCCTCATTACCAGTTTGCACACCCTTTAATGAGAACGGGCATCCACATCTTTTTGTAGTAGAGTCCCTACCATCCTTAGGACGTTTTACTATACAACTATCGGCATCATTCTTGGATGGCCTATGGCGACCACTTCGTTCGCAACCAAGGAACACTCTAGCTTTCTTCTTCCCCACCCCTACTGTATTAGACCTCATAATGACAATGACGATGTTGTTCGTCCTTCTTTGTGCACGTGCTCAGTTAACCAACGCATCCCTCGAATGAAATATCTACACATATATAATTTACATTATTCACATTTCAACTAAATTTACAATATATATTTCCCAAATAACAAATTCATACCTCGTTTGTTGTGAATTCATTACTATAGTCACGTGAGTATTCGGTCAAAACCTTGGCCTCGACCTCGGCCCCAATGTAGTCCTCAACCTTGCTGTTTCGAGTAAAAGCACCACCATATTGCTCATATTGTTCATCATCCTACACATAAAACATGAAAATAATGTTAAAACAGTACGTTCGGTAGAATGTTACCGAATGAAATGAATCTGTTCGATAGTAATCTGCCGAACCAATAACCTTCGTTCGACAGTTGACTACTGAACAATATCGATTTTACGTAAAGAAAATACTTCATTCGGCGAACAGTCACCGAATGGATTTTTTAACATTTTTTTGTAATTTTCATTCGGCAGTTAACCACAGAATATATTAGTTGTCTTTGGTACCCATCTGTTGAACAATCCAGAAACGTTCGGTACTAGTTCGCCGAACGAACCGCGAACAGAAAATGAAAAACACAAAAAAAAAAAAAAAATACAAAAAATTACTATCATACCTCGTCTGAAGGCGAATAAGGGACGAGTGAAGGCTCTATTCATGAAAACTGCTATATATTTCTACAATATTATTCCCTATATGTGACCAAGAGAGAAAACTTAAGGTTTAATGGAGGAAAGATGAAGAGATGAGGTTATGAGAGGAGGGGGTGTGCAATGAGAGTTTTAGGATTATTTTGGCTGAGGTTTAAGAGTGTTGGGTGGGGTGTGTAAGAGTGTTGGGTTGGGTGTGTAATGAGAGTTTTTTTTTTCAAATATTAAATGTTGTCCTTTTTGGTCATTTCTCTTTGTGTCAATTAGGTAATTTCACAAATTAGGTTGTTAGGGGTATGCGAAAAGAAATTTAGGGGTGTGCAAATGGCAGCTCTCTAATGATTTTGTTGTGTACTCGAAGGCTCATTAACGACGAACATAGTTTGAAAGCTCGTTATTATTGACAGAGAGTTGTATTAAAAAATGGCCAAAGTTTGGTTTTAGTCTTTGTAGTTTGAGTTAGGTTTTATTTTGATCCTTATAGTTTTAATTGTTATAATTTTGGTTTATCTAGTTTGAGTTAGGTTTCACTTTAGCCATGTAGTTTCAATTATTATGATTTTTGTCCTGTAATTTATAAATGATTACAATTTAAGGACATCTTAGCATTTTCGTTTATCAAACTATATGGACCAAAATGAAACCTAACGCACACTACAGAAATAAAAAATGGAACCAAACTTAAACTGTAGGGACCAAAATCATAACAATTGAAACTATAAGGACTAAAGTGAAACCTAACTAAAACTACAAAGACCAAAATCATAACAATTAAAATTACAGGGACCAAAGTGAAATCTAATTCAAACTACAAAGACCAAAATCATAACAATTAAAATTATAGAGACTAAAGTAGAACTTAACACAAACTATATAGATTAAAAGTGAACTTTGGCCTTAAAAAATACAATATTAAAAATACAATATTGAAATGCTCGACTAAAAATTGGACAGTTTCACTGTTACAAGGTGTTTTTTTAACATGTATTATATTATTTTTTGTCGGAAAATAAAAGCAATTTATTTTTCTGTTTTATATTTTAAGTAGTAAATAGATAATTTTCACAAGAAAACTATCGGTAGTTAATATTAATTAAAGAAGGAGTTTGTTGTTGTTTTAAGAAATAATAATGTTGGTGCCTTTATTTTAATAACTCGCTTTTTTTATCTGTTACTTAATTTAATTGTTCTAACTATTTTATCTTTTAAGTTAAATTATCTTCCATATTAGGCCTACTACTATGCAGTCGGAAAGTGTGACCCAAAACCCATTTTGGGTCACAAATGGGTCACACCTTAACACTATGTGCCGGAAAATGTGACCCAAAAGAGGGTGTAACCCAAAATGTAACCCAAATTCGGGTTTCAGTGTGAGCCAAATTGTGTGTGACCCAAAACCAGCAAAGCCCACCCACGTGAGGAGAGAGAAGCAATTGCTGGGCAAAAAGGTTGGTGGGCCCCGCGCTTGCAGCTGCTGACGCAATTGTCGGCTGAACAGAAGAACAGCTCCGGAACGTGGGTCATCTCGTGGGCCGCGCCTGGCTTGCTTTGCTGTTGACGCGTGGTGTGCTTAGCTGGTCACCAACGGTCCAGATGAGATGACCGCTAGTGATCAATGGCTGCTGTGCTTTGTCTTTTTTTTTTTTAGATGGGTCGAAAAATGAATCAAAGGCCTAGATTAATGGACCGTTGATAATCAACGGTCCAGATCGGCCAAATCCTTTTTTTTTTTAACAAATATTTAATAAATCATTTAAAATAGATATAATATCCGAAAAATTGCCAAAAAATTTCAAAAAAATTTTAAAAAATTCCCCAAACCCTCCAACAGCTATGTTTTCAAATGGGTCTATATATATCACACAACACTCATATGGTTTCATCACAAATTACAACCTTTGTTTACCAAATTTACATAAATATTTTTTTTCTTTGTCATGGCTCCAAGAGGAAGTGCTTGGGTGGTAGCTGAAGATGAAGCCCTAGTGATGGCATACCTAGAGAGGTCTCCCGACGGTTGTCTTGGTGATCATCGTATTGTTCTTGTTTTTTCTTTTAGTGATCATGTTGTTCTTGTTTTTCCTTTAAATCATCGTGTTGTTTTTCTTGTTTGTGATTGTTGAAGTCCCGATGTTGTAAGGCTTATGTTGTCTAATTTATGAAATTTTCTTATTTTAAATATATTCAATATTGACCTTATTTTAAAGATCTCATTAAAATAAGATCAATAGAATAATTTTTATTATACTTAAATTTAAAATTATCAATTAAATATCACTTAATCAATATTAGCCATATTTTAAATATGTATAAAATATTGTTACCCAAAATGGGTCACAGCATCATTACTGTGAGAAACGAGTAACAGCACTATCTGTGACCCAAAATATAAAATATGGCTAATATTGATTAAGTAATGTTTAATTTATAATTTAAAACTGAAATAATTATAAAAATTATACCATTGGTCTTATTTTAATGAGATTTTTAAAATAAGGTCAATATTGAATATATTTAAAATAAGGAAACTTCATAAATTAGACAACATAAACCGTACAACATCAGAACTTCAACAACCATAAACAACAAGAACAACATGATAATTAAAAGAAAAAACAACAACAACAAATGCATTCAACATAACAGAAAATGAAGCGAAGTTCTTATTCGGAGTCCGATGACGAAGAATTGACACCCACGTAATTATACCAATCTGAAATCTTCTGTTCGGTTTCACACTCGTCACATGGTTGAACGGGAGGGTTTTTCCCACAGGTGCATGGCATAGGTGGTTTGGGCTATGGCAGGTGGTTCAACCATTGGTGGCGAAGATTTGGGTGATTGGCCAAATCCTTGAGCTCCAATCTCATGCAAAATTCACACAAAGGGACCAAAATATCATCCGAACACTTGCAGAACCTCCAGTCTGGTTCTTTTGCACACTCCATCATTAAATAATAATCGCACAAATGGAGCAGCACAGTTAGGGAGGCACTTACACAAGCTTTGATCACATTGTTGTTTGGAGCTCTCACCAGCGCCTTGCTTGGAGCTCTCACAGACGCCTTGCTTAGAGTTATCACCGACACCTTGCTTAGAGGAGGAAGCCATTTCTAAACGATAGTTATGTGGATGTGTTGGCCTACTAGTTAAACCTTGGTATTTATAGGGGAAAAAAGCATGATAACTTGCCCATTGGATTCCCTGATGGATTCACAGATACTCGAATCTCACATGTGAAGCAACAGTGTTGTGCATGGGATGGAGTGTTTGGAGTAAGTGTATGGTCTTGTCATTGGTTGAGTGAATTATTTTGCAAGCATGTGATGGTTGTGTCATGTCAAGTCAGCTAAGAGAAATCAATGTCTTTATTTCATTTCACAAACTGCAACCAACAAATACAAACACACTTAAACGGCAAACACAAAGACAGGAAACAAACTTCGAAGATAAACAACAAAGATTAACCTAACATACGAAGATAAACCTAACATACAATAATGAGAACAACATTGATGAACCATGATTCTGATCTCAATGTGTTGGTGCAAGTGGTGGGTTCCCTTCACGGATCCAAATATGCGTAATCAAATTGGATTTTAGGGATTCGTTGACATTTCGGGCCCTAAGCAAAGTTCGACGAGCATTCATCTCAGGTAATGATGATGGAGCGACACCAATCGGACATGGTTCTACACCTTCATATTCTTGTTCTGCCCTTCTAATGCTCACTTCTGGGTCTATTGGGTCATTCGTACAGTCATCCCCAGGGCGCTCATCCTCCACGATCATATTGTGTAATATTATGCATGCCTTCATGATATACCCTAGGTCAATCGGACGCCAATAACGAGCAGGGCGCTTTATTATCTGCCACCGAGCTTTTAGAATCCCAAATGCTCTTTCCACATCCTTTCGGTATCCCTCTTGTTGAGCGGCAAACAACTAGTGGTGGGGAAGAATAGAACTGTGCAATGAAGTAATAAGAGTTGACCATTGAGGGTAGATCCCGTCGGCAAGATAGTATGGGAGTGTGTAATCTACCCCATTCACAGTGAATCTCACTCTGTGGTTCTGACCGGAAATCACCTCATCAAAGAGATGGGAACAGTCCAGCACGGTGATGTCATTATTCGACCCATGTATACCAAAATTTGCATGCCATATCCACGTGTCATACGATGCAACGGCTTCAAGTATAATAGTAGGGACATGATAATGCCCACGATAATGAGCTTGCTCGGCCATAGGGCAATTTTGCCATACCCAATGCATGCAATCCAAGCTACCAATCATACCTGAAAATCCTCTCCGACTCCCTTTCCGTAAAAGTTTTCTCATATCGGTAGCAGTAGACCTTCAGAGATACTCGGCCCCGTAGATATCTGAGATGGCTCTTATGAATTTAGAAAATGATTGTCGTATGGTGGATTGGCTAACAGTCAGCATCTCTGAGACCAAATCAAACGGCATGCCATATGCCATCACTCGCAGAGCCGCAGTAATCTTTTGATGAGGCGTACAACCCACTCTACCGAGGGCGTCAGGTCTTGCTTGAAAATATTCATCATGGCGGCAAACATCTTCGAGAATCCTATTGAATAGGGGTTGGTGCATGCGGTATTGCCTCCGAAACGTCACAGTATCCTCGATTGGTGTTGGAATGAAGTAGGCCTCCATGAGACGTTCGTGTGCATCTTCCCTATTTCAGTGTGTGTAACAACGATGTGAAGACGTACCACCATGTCTTGGACGTCCGGCGACGACATTATGATCCATGGACATGATCAATTGCCCCACCCTCTCTCTCATCCTCTTCCCTATCCCATGAACTATCAGAGTTCGAAGATGAGGAGGAGGATGAATGCACGTACAAAGGATTCATCATTGTGTTAATGGATAGAGATATTATCCTGAAAATAGAGTGAATGGAACTTGGTAAATATAGTAGTATTTATAAATAAGCCGCATGATGGTGTAGTTTTGTCATATGCAAACGTCATGGTATCATGCATTCGTCCCATCAATTGTTGTATGAATAAAGGTAGTATGCATTTGTCTTATCAATCGTCAGGGCAATTGGTATCATGCATTCGTCTTATCAATTGTCTTATCATTCATCTTATGCAATAATAGAGGGAATATAATGTTGGGTGACCAACTCAAACATGCCATATAACAAGAAATTCAAACTTGAAATACGTGAAATACAAACCTAGTTCATAGATACTTAAAATGCAAACATAATCCTAAGTCGACACATAACATTAAAGATCAAACATAATTCAAAGTCAAATTCTAATTGTTAGGGGGGTATCCCGGATTTGACTGATTGAGGTTAGAAAGATCTGGGTAGTATCCAGATGGAGTGTACTCCGAGCTTTGGTTAATGCGCATCTACCTCATTGCTATGACTTCAGCTTGTTTTTGCTCCCAATACATCCGTTGGGCCTCATTCATCCTGTAAAGGTCTTGGCCCATAATATTTTGTTCCTCCCATTCTAGCTGCCTTGCGATCCTTATCCTCTCTCTTGCTTCCTTTGCCGCTTCTCTTTCACTCTTTGCAGCCTCTCTGTTAATTCTCATTTGTGTAGCTATTCTTGCATTTTCATTAAAATCATGCACTTCCTCAACCATTTGAGCTTGGACGGGCTCAGCGGCCTTGGCCCGCTTTGAATGGTTTCTTCCTGGTGGCCTTGGCCGCGAGGGACCGATTGGTTGAAATGGTGGTGGGTGTTCGTCATCACTAATTCGGATGGTCGGACATACATTATTGTCACTCTCGGGAGTGTCGAAATCGTCAGAGGCGAGGGTTTCTGGTTCACTCAACTGGGTCGGGGTATTCGCCGCGGCATACTTTGCACTTTCTTTTAATAGGTCCCAAACATGTAAGAAACCAAATTTGGATCCGGTCTTGCCTTCAAAACTCCAAAGTACGTTCGCAAACTACAACAATAAAATTAAATAAATTGCCTTGATAAATAAACAATCGTAAAATTAAATAAAATTGTCTTGATAAATAAGCAATCTTCAAATTAAATAAATTGCTTTGATAAATAAATTATCGTAAAATTAAATAAAATTGCCTTGATAAATAAACAATCTTCAAATTAAATAAATTGTCTTTATATATAAACAATCGTAAAATTAAATAAATAAACAATCATAAAATTAAATATCATACCAATAATAAATAAATAAAAACTTACCACGTTGGTATCATTTGCACCGCTTCCACGCATTCGCTCTGCCTCCATCAACGAAGCATAAAACTTGTTGCAATCTCGTGCTATATCAACCCATCGTGATTTAGCACCGCCAATCGAACTCACGGTTTCACCCCCAAGTTGCGCTTGAAGATTGCGTAAATGTCACTCCAAAGCACTTTTTTTTTTTTTTTTTTAATATTTGCACCAAGACAACCGTCGGGAGATTTTTCTAGCCAAGCCTTCCTAGGGCTTGATCTTCACCTTGTGCCCAAGAACATCCTCTAGGAGCCATGATAAAGAATTTTTTTTTTGTAAATGTAGTATGAAAGATTGATGTTTGTGATGAAAAAATCATGGATCTTGTGTAGTATATATATAATCTTTGAGAATATAGCCGTTGGGGGTGTGGTAGATTTTTTCTGAAATTTTTTTAAAATTTTTCGAGTATTTTATGGATTTTACAATTAATTTAGTAATATTTTTTTAAAAAATAGAATGGGAGTGATCTAGGCCCTTGATATCCAACGACTATGTAATCTGGGCCATTGGATTCAAGGACCGGTCCCTATTTAATAAGCAATTTCGAAAAAGGCCCAATCATGTCAATTAATTATTTTCCTTGTTTGATCTTCACGTGCTGGTTTTGGCAACGAACAGAAGAACCAACATTGCAGCTTTGGTGTCAGCACGTTACTCTCCTCCTGTAAGTCTTTACATGGTGGGCCATCACAATTTTGGGTAACAAAAAAAATGGGTTACACTGTTATCTAAATATAGATAACACATTGGGCCACAAGGGAATATCGGTAACAAATTCCAGCCCATTGTGGGGAGTTGTTACCCATTTGTTATGCAAAATGAGTTTTTGGATAACATTTTCAGATGCATTGTGGTAGGCCTTACCATAGTGGAAGGCCTCAGTGGCCCAAAAAAAAAATTATCTTCCATATTGGTAAATATATATAGACGTAGAGCCTATTTTCGTAATTATCTAATGAGAAATAGCAGAACGATATAAGCACGTACCGTACAGTCTACCCCTTGCGCAAGGCAACGCCGATACTTAAACCACGTACTGGTTTAGAGAGAGAGAGAGAGAGAGAGAGAGAGAGAGAGAGAGAGAGAGAGAGAGAGAGAGAGAGAGAGAGAGAGAAGCACAAAGAGACTCAGTAATGGCTGCAGTCGCCGTTGATGAGATCAAGCATTTAGAGGCTGTGCCGGTGGAGACCTGCTCTGCTGCCAAGGCCGCGAAGCTAGGCCAAGGGCTCAAGCAGTACTATCTCCAACGCGTTCACGACCTCCAGCTTCAGGTCTGCCACAAGACCCACAATCTCAATCGCCTCGAAGCTCAACGCAACGACTTCAATTCACAAGGTGCGATTTTCTGATTCACTGAAAAAAAAAAAAAAAAAACTGACGTAAATATTTGTGTTTTGGCTAGTTTATCAGTAGTATCTGGGAATGTAAATATTGACGAGGATGGAAAATGATAGATATGTTCACTAGAATATCAAAACTATCGCATTCTTTCGTCTGAGAAAATACCTTTGATTGCAAATTGAAATTTGGTACTAAAATTTACGTTGAACTTTGTTGTTGGGTTTGTACCGAAAAAGGAAAAAAAAAAAAAAATTTGTTGTTGGTTTAATTAGTAAAATAAATGTTGAAATGCAGGCATGCAGCTCTGTTTAAAATTTCTATTTGGTTATACCAACTATGATGGTAATTGATCAGTGTTTCTGCTTAGTTGCCATGTGAATGTAAAGTGAGGATTTGCTGTTCATGGAGTTCTTGGAATTGTTTGATTGATATATAAATTGGGCAGTGAGAATTGTCAGGGAAGAGCTTCAGCTGCTTCAGGAGCCTGGATCTTATGTTGGTAAAGTTGTCAAAGTAATGAAGAATACAAGGTTTTGGTTAAGGTAAGTGGTTGATATTATTTACACTTGTTTTTATTGCAGACTCTTCTGTACGTAGTTATGCTAACCAAATTGTTTGATACCATTTTTTTTGTTTTGACACCCACTTCTGTTTCTTTTTCAATTTCCAGGTTCATCCAGAAGGGAAATATATTGTTGATGTTGATAAAGACGTTGATGTCACAAAGATCACGCCATCAACAAGAGTCACTCTCCGCAGTGACAGCTATGTTATTCATTCAATATTGCCAAACAAAGTTGATCCTCTGGTCAGCCTTATGAAAGTTGAAAAAGTTCCTGATTCTACATATGATATGATTGGTGGTCTTGATCAGCAAATCAAAGAAATAAAAGAGGTTTTCTTCTGCACATTCCTTCTTTCTGAATTTACATTTTATTGCTTGTTGAGTTTTGTGATTTGGCTTGGTTTCTGCGATATTACTTGTTAATGGTATATGATCATCTTCCCAGGTCATCGAACTTCCAATTAAACATCCTGAATTGTTTGAGAGTCTTGGTATAGCTCAACCAAAGGTAGAACTATGTTGCCAAGTTCTTATGTTTGTTTATTTTGCTTACTTGGTAGGTACTATAACTGTTACAATTGTGCCCTGAAAATCACTCTTCTATATAACAGGGTGTCCTGCTTTATGGGCCGCCTGGCACTGGGAAAACACTTTTGGCTAGGGCTGTGGCTCATCACACTGACTGCACTTTCATCAGGGTTTCCGGTTCTGAGTTAGTTCAGAAATACATTGGGGAAGGCTCTAGGATGGTTAGAGAACTTTTTGTCTTGGCCAGGTTTGTTTTGATTTATTTTTTTGGAGACTAGACTTGATATCTATTACTTTTGTTATCTTTTAAGATTCTGTTGCTCTATTTCTTGAGTTTTACTCTATGTTCAGATTTTATGGTGAGGCTCTAATTCGTGGAGGGAAATACTGAACTAGAATAAGCTTTTAATTTATAATTGTGATGATAGGCATCAATAGTGTTGAATATATTCATTACTGTGGGATGGTCTGAGGCATGCATGTACATCTGTTGTCCTTTCTAGTGGCACCTAGAAGAAACAAAGGAACAATTGCTTTTTGGAGTGTCTCTGAACCTTTGAATATATGTTTACCTTTCTCTGCTGCAAAGATCTTGGTTGTGAATCATTCAATCATCTACTTCTTTTTAGCCTGACGGTCTGAATGAATTGAAAAATGATTATGAGATGCATACGCTCATGGTTGCTAATCTGCTTTGGCCTCATCCTTAAACTTCTTTCTCTGCTGCAAAGACTTACTCTATTTTTTATTTTTTATTTTTTTTCAGGGAACATGCTCCATCTATCATTTTTATGGATGAAATCGACAGTATTGGATCTGCTCATACGGAATCTGGTAGTGGAAATGGCGACAGTGAGGTGCAGCGGACTATGCTAGAGCTTCTCTACCAGCTGGATGGATTTGAGGCATCAAACAAGATCAAGGTACTGTACAGAGAGTGGATTCATTGATATTGAAACACAATACAATATCTTTAAACATGATCGTTCATTTGACCAACCAGGCAATTAACCACTATCGTTAAATTACACCTTATACAGGTTTTAATGGCCACAAATCATATTGATATTCTGGATCAAGCCCTCCTTAGGCCAGGACGAATTGACAGGAAGATTGAATTTCCCAATCCTAACGAAGAGGTACATGCCAGTCACTATACCAGGATTATGTTTCGATAGGTTTATTTATGTATTCATAGGCCATATGTTTGCTCTTTCTATTAATTACTTGTATGTCATTAACTAAGGTTGATCACTAGAAAATGAGAAAATTTTCATTTCTGTATTACTGAAGTCCACTCATTTAAAAGTAGAGTGCAGATGTTATCTAATCAGAATAAATACAAGTGAGATAAATAAATAAATTTTTGGTCATGTTATCCACTATTGTAAAGAAAAGAACATGTCATAAAAGCTTTAATTTAAAAGACCAACGTTGTGTAGATTTATTTGATAATACTCTTGAGGATATGGACATGATCACCACCATTGCCTATATTTTGTCATTCCTTAAATACAGTACTTACTACTTACTGATGCATATAACAAATTGCAGTCTCGTTGGGATATCTTGAAAATACATTCAAGAAGAATGAACTTAATGCGTGGAATTGATTTGAAGAAGATTGCAGAGAAGATGAATGGTGCATCTGGTGCAGAGCTGAAGGTAATTTTTTTTATTTTTTTCTTTTATTTATCTCAGGAGTGTCTTAGGAAGTCTTAATTTTGTGTGCATATATTAATTTATCTTTATGCATGTTTTCTTTCTCCATCCTGCAGGCGGTTTGCACAGAAGCAGGGATGTTTGCATTGAGGGAGAGAAGGGTTCATGTAACTCAAGAAGATTTTGAGATGGCAGTGGCCAAGGTAATGAAGAAGGAGACTGAGAAGAACATGTCCTTGCGGAAATTGTGGAAGTAATTCTGTTAATATGTGTTCTTTAAAGCTAATGTTGGCATGAAAAACTGATGTTTAAAAGCCAGTGATATATGCTATGATGATATGGATTAGGATCCTCAACCATAATAGTTTGGGTGCCGCTATATGGACTCAACTTTTTTATTTCTATCCTAAATACTTTAATAAAAATGTAATTTTCAATTCATCCCTGATGTAAATTGACCTTCAAGGACTTAAAAATTAAATTAAATTAACTTAAACTCATACCGAACATTTCTCAATAACCAACATCAATTCTCCACTCACATTGTCACTCAACTCTCTATCAAAACCCTAAACACACTATAACACTCTCCATATTGATGCAAACAAGTTTAATATTGACGAATTGATGATTAAATTGTGGTTTGGGAGTCTTTAAATGAAGTATTTTCATCATTTCTTTGAGTTTTAATAGACCAGGTGTTTATTTTCAAAAACTGAAATCGCAACATATTCGGCACACTAGAGCCGAACATGTTATAAGTCATTCGGCAATAAAGCACCAAACATAGTGTTGTCCGTTCAGCCATAGACTACCGAACACCTCTAAAAAATTTGGAAAAAAAGGTATTTGGTAGTTTCCAACCGAACATCTTTCTACCCATTCGGTTGTGCGCCGCCGAACATCCTTCTACCCGTTCGGTTGTTTGCCGCTGAACATCCTTATACTTGTTCTGTTAACTAGTTCCGAACAAAATCCAAATTTTTTTTTTTCAAAACTCTCTTTGTGTTCAAGTTCAACATTAAACAATTAAGATTCAAACTATTGCAGTCTAAAAATAAATTTTTTGATGTAGAAAGCAATAGGTGATGGTGTTGGGTGTTGGGTGGTGAGGTATTGGCGTTGGGTGGTGGGTGGTGGTGATGGTGTTGGGTGTGTTGTTACCCATGAATAGATTAAGTTTGTTTGTTGGGTTTTAGTAAAGGTATTTTTGAAAAAAATATTGTGTATTAATAAATTTTTAAACTTTTCAAATTGAAAATAGATGTAAAGAGTGTGTTGGGATTACTAACAAAAATGTTGGATTCAAATAGCGGCACCCTAATAGTTTTTGTACATGACCATATATACCAGGCTATTAATCCTGACCATTTAAAAGAATCTTGTGGTTAAGACTGTTACACTTTTAGTATTGATATTTATTATTATTTTTCTGGGGCCACTCTTCATGAGTTTTGTGATTGAAGCACCCAGTTCACTTGGTCTTTGGGCTAAGTAAGAATGAGACTGCCTGTCTGCTGTGCACCAGGTCCATGATCCATCCTTCTCTCTCTCCACAAGTCAATGTGAGCACTGAGCAGATAGAGGAAACAAAAATAGATTATCCACCGCTTGGTGCCTTGGACAGCTAAATCTTAACAATTAGAGCCAGAACTTATTTAATCCAATAACCCTAGAATTCGATGTTTGGAGAAACCTATATAGAAACGAGGGACCAACTACTAAGATATCAACCTGATCCTCATTCTATGGGTTAATTTTTGTTTGAAGTAGGAGCTGTGGCTTATCCACCATGCCATTCTGCCCGTTCTTGCATTTCCTTTGCAGGAGGGGAGGTGGCTAGCTAGGTCTCTATTATTATCTTCTAAAATTTTCTAAATCTTTTAGTTTTTCAAGCAGACATTTCAGACAAAATTTGGTGGTCTGGGTGTACAAAAATATATTGGGGTGTCCACAAAATCCTTGAAAAAAATATCCTCATTTTTCAATAGCATATGGGCCATTCAGAAAGTGTAATACATGATATGGTATGGGTGGGAACGGTTAGGTATTCAACTCTACCATCTAACGACATGTAAGAAATAAACATTTGAGAAAACTTTGAAAATAGTACAAGAACCCAGTAAGTCAATACTCTGAGAATTCAAAATGAGTTCTCAAAAGAAATAATGATCAGACACAAATGTGTCATGCAGGAATTTTCCAAAAAAATTATCAGAACCAAAAGTTGCACAATTACCTTCCCTACTTTAACAATTGCAACTATCTTCTTCAACTGTATACAACTAAAGAATGTAAAATGATGAATGGTTACAGTAGTCAACCAGTATGCATAACTTGTAGGAAAATCTCACTAGTGAATCAAGGGTTTTAAGCGACTCAGCGTACCCATATGCCTTGTATTACAATATTGGCAATTCCCTTCTCAAGTTTGGAACTTCAGACCCTGGTTTCTAATCCCCCTTAAAATTTCCATATCAGCATTTAGATATAGGGGCCAATTAATCAAACCTCATGGGGAGCCAATTTAGTCCTACTTTGCTTGGCATCTTGGATGTGGAACATAAGCTGCAAGATAATTCAACATTAGAACAATTTTAGAAAGGGCAGACACACACCCACTGTGATTAGGCCTACTTATACACCCTGGGATTTGCTCTTTTATATCTAGGCATTAATATTAGAGAAACCGACAAAGTTACCAGAAAAATTTCAATTTTACCCATTTTCCACCTTAAAAAAGTTGACCCAATTTCATCAAACTTTTAGATCTCCTATCCATCAAAACTTGTTATTTTGAACTAATTTTGAGCAAACATGCAACCTATGTAAGGTCATGATTGTAAAACAAATTTTCCACTTTATTTTACCAAAAGGGATACAACTATCAAGTCTAACCACACGGAATGCATTTAAAGTGAACCCTGTTAGAAATAACCATATCATGGAATTTTGTAACATCTCATGGCATTACCTTTGTCCCTACATAAAACGTCAAAAACATGCCAGCCAGAACGGGTAGTCCTGTATAAAGAATATCATTAGCCCCACAATAACATTTGTATAAGGATAACAGGAAACTTAAGGATAAAAACTTTGAAAATACCTTCTCTTGTAAGGAACTGAGAAGTTAACCAATTAATCCCCGACGGTCCAATAACAAACCCAACAAGGTTTGCAACCTACATGAATATTGGCTTTAATAAAAAATAATGGATGCAGATTCTACAAATAAATGTCAAAGGTTAGAAGGATTAGCATTTTAATCAAAAGATTTCGTTATCAAAGAATTTACTCATTCTTAACAAATAAGGTCATTCCAGTTTTGTAAAGCTCACCAATGGTTCATTAGTATCAGTTTGGCTACTGCATATATACAATGAAATCAGTGGGATGCACCAAAGAACCCTGCTATAATTAAATTCTAGAGGCATCAACGGATGCTATGCACGTGCTGTGATGTAAGTTACTGCAGTTTGATGGAAGTTATACTTGGGAGACAAAAAGTAGGGTGGGAGAGAAAAACTGGGGTTTAATTACTATAATAACCTTAGTTTTTAAATCTATTATTAAACTTGATTAATATAAAAGGGACACAATTTTCACACTCCACTTTTCTCCACATGCACTCTTCTTTTTTTTAATATTCCTAATATCTTTTTATTAATAATATTTCCAAAACTGCCCTTTTTAATACATTCTCTCACCTAATCTACCAGTTTTCCTCTAATCGTAAGATGGCTCTGCCTCCAGATTGTGGAACTAGCACCCCACCTAGGTAGCAATTGCAATTTGCTTTAGACTCAAACATGGAAGCAGAAAGTTTCAAGTACCTCTTGGCAAAGGTTAAATCTCAATATAAGGCTGATGCAAAGGCCAAGGAGATGGGTTGTATCAGAAGTTGTTAATATGGATGAATTATTTGGGTATGAAAATAATGCAAAGTGGTGGTCCGATGGACTACTGCACTGATATTTCATTTCTTAAATGTAGACAACACTTTTCCTTCTATGCAAGTCCAGGACCAAAGTCTAGTCTCATAGATGGCATCATTCATTCTTCTATTTTATTTCTTAATATGTTTCGGTTGTGGTAGCCTTTTGACCTTGTGCCACTTACTCCCTCTACTGTCCATAGAGATCATACTTTTACATCGTATTTTTTACAGCGCAATGGCCTTTTGACGGCAGCTATGGGTATTTACAGATAAAGGAGATTTAGAAAGAGGGTTGAAGGACGTTTTGTTTGGATGTTTTGTTTTAAGCGGGATTAACTGAAGGAACTTTGAACAGAGAGAATATATTGGAAATGGTAGATTTGTAAATACAAATAATAAAATGATATTAAGAATATTAAAAATTAGGAGTGCATGTGAAAGTGGAGTGCAAAAATCACCTACCATGTAAAAAACGTAATTGGCATTTTCTACAATCTACAATTCGGTCGACAAAGAGGGATTTCTTAATAATAATATAAAGTAAGCATGTCATTTGATCAGCATGGCATGTAACAAATTGCTATTCTTCTAATGTAGGAAGAGAAGATATTGAATATCTACTGTTCATTCTTTATATATTCGACAAAGACTAAAAGATTCAACTAAGTTGCTTGAATCATTTAGCCTTTTAATAGATCAAAGGCAGATAACTTCCACTAAATGGAAGGAAAAGACTCATAATTTAAATTTTGACTAGCAGACAAATTCAAATATACAAAAATCATCAAGCATAAATCATCTCATTTAATTTAGTAATCTTGTGGTCTCAAGTAAAATTTAGTAATCTTCAAGTCATACTGGCAATTCAATCATCTGATTTAATTTAAAGATCCAGGAACACTTTCAATTAAATATACAAACATAAAAAAGTCAACACATTGAAAGGACAGCAAAGAGCATCAAGAAATATCTATTGATGATTAGTATATATCTGATCCTTAAACATAGATAACATACCATGAGACAAGTGATTGTGATAGCACCAGAAAACGCTCTAAGTTCACGAACAACAAACTCCCCAAAAGGACTCTCAACCTGACAGCCAATAGATGAGAAAATCAAAATTGTTATGCTCTTCGCAAAAATAGAAAAAAGAAAGATACAAAACAGATGCATTATATTTTACAGTAAATCGTTGTACATTATCTCACTTGGTATAGCAATGCAAAATTGCAAATCATATCCACCAATTACACTAAATTATTGTGTACAATCATTTCAATTGAGTAACAAATTTTGCTTCAAAGGTATACACACTCAGCACAGATTATGGAACACGATCTTAGTACTTGTTTTGGATACTCCTAATTCTTCTAGTTTGAGGATTGTTTATTTCAGGTCATAATGACAGGAAAATTTTGGTAAACCGGCAGTTAGAAGATTCTGCCAGCTGGTGGGTGAGAGGGAAGGGCAAGAATAGGAGAGACGCCAAACATCTTCGAACTTTTACAGGTTACGGTGCCTTAAGTAGAAAAACAATGAAAATTTTGAAGGAATTGAAGCATTCAACCCACAACCAATTGGCAACGGGTTGAGAGAATCAATGCCTTATAAATCTCTATGCAAGGCTTTATTTGTCCAATGTGGGATACTCTCAACAAATTTAAAACATAGTTGACCACTTAAAGATGTGATGATGTGGTAGCACCATCAGTTGCCACATCATGTGGTCAGTAAAGAACTAAAGATGGTTCAATTAGCATTACTCAAAAAAAAAAAAAAAAAAACCTTGGGACTTTAGACTAATTAACTATTGTTTTAATACAAAATAAAGGGCTTGGCACTGAATCATGATTAAGAAAAAGCCTTAACGCACATACATAATCAAATTTGAGCATTAACCTGATTCACTGATGTAATCCATGCATATAACCGTTTTTTTTTTTTTTTTTTAAAAAAAGACCTAGGAATTTTATTAACATGAATCTGAAAAGTAAGTAGGAGTTTGACGTACAAGATTGGATTGGATTATTACAAAGGATTAGACTAGACTAGATAGGATAAATTTAGTACTGTGTGATTTTCTGCATAACATGGGACTGAAAAACTGGATTAGTCAAATAATGTTGTCCTATGTTAGATATACAACAAGATTGTATTACAACAACCTCAGACCTCGGACCCTGGACCCTAGAATTGGACCGAGACAGGGACCCCAAACCCAGTCTCTGAGCAATGGACTAACCCAGACTTCAGACACCAAACCTTGACCTTAGTAGATCCTATACTTGTACCCTAAACCTTACAACTCGGACCACAAGATTTCAGACCCCAAACCTCGAACCCCATACCTGGACCATGAATATCGAACTTAGAGCTCATGCCCTACACTTGATCCCAAACATAGGTCCCTAATCTCAGACCAACTCCAGAACTAGACCCCGAACTACAAACCCCAAGTCCTGAACACGAAGCCCAGACCTTGGATGTACGACTCGACCCGAATCTCGATCCCAGGCTTTGTACCCTAGACCGAAACTCGAACATTGGAAATGGAACCCAAACCCGGACTTGGACCCTGGACCCAGAATTCAAACCCGAATCTCAAACCATTGACCAGGACCTAGACCTCGAACTCTTGACCCCAAACTCTAGACCATGATGATGGACTCCTGGACCCATGAATCTAGGCTTTGAACCCTGAAACTCGAACCCCATAAATTTTTTTAGTTTAACTCGGGATAAGTGATCCCAACTTATTAGTTGGGACAACTTATCTTATGAAAACTGACGGGACTTGATTGTTTTGTAATCCAATCCAAATGTAATTTAACTTAAGAGTCCCATCCATTTCCCATATAAATCAACAGATCCAAACAGATTAGAGGTTTCTAAGGCTCTCTCCAACATAGGGATTCAAAAAAGGGTTTCATGCCCATGAAAGTAGCTTACCCTTGTCTTTGGCATTCAGAACACTGTTCAAACTTATGCCTACTTGATACCTTATTGTTATCTTATTGAGAAGAAGAATATAATAGTCCAACTGCAAGGTATGGAATTTTATCTAGGCTGAGCTCAAAATGAATACCGTCAATCTAGGGTAACTTTGGGTTGAACTGTTGACTAACTTTATACTCTTGTATCAAGATTATATGTCAACATTTTACAAACACAGAATACCTTCAAGGCAACAACAGCCAAGTGTTTGGCTACATGAGAAGTGCAGAAATTGGAATGATCCTCACTAAATTAAGCAAAAAAAAAAAACCAAAAAATGTAAAACAGGATGAAAGATAGATAGAGATCACCTTAACTCCATTTACTGCTGATTTCAATATCATTTCCGGAACAAAGAATAAGCATGTAAGCCATGCCCATGAAAGAAGCTTCCTAATGCCAGAGACAGCAATAAGATATAGGGTAAGTCACAAGTTTCAACAATCTTCTGCTCAGGAAACTAAGACTTAATCAAGAAAAAAAACTCAAGAGCAGCTAGAAGTACCACTCTAGGTCATGCCAAATGGCAACAAATGTGAATACAACCCATACATTGAGAAGCTTCCTCTGAGAGCCCCCGAGTGGAATGTACAAATACCTAACATTGTAGTCATTTCCAAAACAAACATGTCAGCTGTAGAAACAGGATTACAAGAGCATTTCAAAGCATTACAGTTAAAATCTCACCTCACAAGCCATTTGTTGTAAGAAGCATGCCAGTTCTTCCAAAAGCTTTCCAAGTTGTAGCAATTATTTATACACCTTGGCATATTCTCAGGGACCTCAATGCCACATATCTGCAGTAATCAGAAAAAATCACTCACCCAGTCTATAGGAGCATTAATGCTAAAAGCTTAAAGCTTGTTAAATTATGATACATAATAAGTACAGATAGATCACAGAACTAATATGTATTGGACAAGCAGAGGTAAATGCCAAAGTTCAGAAGAAAATGAAATGAAACTTTATTTACATATACACACCAGTGACCAGAACCGGAAATAGCGCCATATCAGAAAAAACTTGAGCCACATGAACATTAAAACCTGCACCATCATAAGAAAGTAAATAACCTTGACCTAAGCTGAAATTAATAAATAAGGCCACCAAACAACTAGAATGGAAATTGAAACAAATTAAAAGAAAATATCAGGACTTGAGTATGGTGAAGAGCATGGTAATACTTACATAAGCAAGTGCATTATATCTAAGAGGAATCGAAAGATTACAATATAATGTTTGGTATTACCATTGTATTTTTTAAATGCTTTTTAATTTTTTGATATTTTCAGAAGAAAAATGATGCATATACCCCTGCCTCTTTACTCCAATTGGATGGAATTCTCAAGTTGGACCAAGAATGGTAATGGACTTGACCACAAGGTATTATTAAAATAATTGAAAGAGTACCAATGAAATTCAACCCAAAACATAGGGGTCAAACGTGTAATTTAGCCTAATCTTTATTAGGAAATGTTTTCTTAATGAAAACAGCCCTTTGTTAACTTCAAGACTTGAGCAAAACAAAATCAAGAAAAATATTCTCTAGATAGAATTTTCCTAAAATCTACCAAAGAACAGAAAATAATTTTTTTTATGTTTCCCACCAAAATTCTATTTCTGTAGATACAGAGTCTAAGGGTGTTTTCTATATTTTCCAAAAGTAAAATGGTCCACCTAAAATTAAAAATACATTATTTTGCTTCACAAGCATATCTTGTTTCATACAAAAACTTGAGATATTAAAATTCTAATCATGAAGAACCTTAATAAATATAAGGACTGTCTCTTACCCCATATCCAATAATAAACACATCCATAGGATATAACTGCTTCCACATGCGACTAACAGGTACAGAAAAAGTTGATTTAATTAAATTATTATTCAAAAGATTATATATATATATATAAATACACAATACATGGTATATCTTTAACTTCCAAGACACTCACCTGATTGCAAATGCATTGTAATAAAAAAGATGTGTCATTAGTTCCATAAGAAGAAGACTGAATACCCAACGCAAACCATACCAAGAAATGTCTCTAACTGAGAAGTTATTTTGAGGAACATCCAGCTGAAACAACAACGCAATAAAGTTAACTGAGAATTCAGAATAACATACTAGGAAGAACTAACGTCTTCAGTAGTATTGAAACAGAGATCCAATGTACTTGAAAATCCAGAAATGATGAACTAACATCTTCAGTAGTACTGGGAAAAATTATAAACTGCAGGGACAACAGTCAAGCATACTGCTAGTGTTAAGATTCAACAATATTCAGGATTATCAGAAGAATTCAACTAAACAATGTAATCTTTTTATAAGAGGCAAACTAAAGAACATCAATATTGCAGTTAATTTCATTGAAAATTCAAACCATGAACGCATGTGTTTCATACTTTCTAGTCAAATTGTTCGAGTTTTGGTTTTTAAGCATCTGACTAAGGCCATAGTCTTTATGTCTAGCAAACCACCAGGCAACCATAAAATGTTTCTGAAACAGAAACATCAGTGTTTTCCATTAACTTTCATATTAGTAGTTCATCCATGAAAAACTACCAAGAATAAAATCATACAAATGCATGGAAAGTCAAAACTATTGCACAAGGAAGAAAAGAAGACAGTATCATATTGAAAGTGACAAACCTGTGAGGCAAATGCATTGAAGCTTAGAATCGGACCAGAAAGATAAAGAGGTGCATATACCGAATACGCAAGGTATGTAATAAAGGAAAACTTGTCATCCTGGACACCTCTATCCTGAGTAGAATGAATGTATTTATGAGCATATGGAAAAATCCCTTCAGATGAAAGTTTATTTAGGATCCAGAAACTACAAAAATACTGGACTCACATTTAGTAGAAGCAAAGCTAACCTGTAAAAGTTGGTAACAAGTTTTCCCTGATTTACAAATATTGCAACGCTGAATATGTTTCTGCACTCACCAGACCAAAAAGTATAAAAAATGAGTATTTTGACAATCACCGGCATGCATAAATAAACTCCTAAGCGCAAATCCATCTGAATGAACTAGGAATCACCATGAATTCTCGTACAAAGCTTTATGTTAAGCGAAAAAGCCCACTGAAAATTTATCAATGGATACATGTATTGATCTGAGGGTTTGTAGATAATACAAGATTAAATTATGTTAACATGGTAATTGGCAAGCATGAGAAGGACAACAGAACATAAAAGTACACCATTGAGTAAGAGCACAGAAAACTGACAATATATAAACTTTAAAGCCAATAAAAAGGTGATCCTGCACCATAAAGTAAGATGCATAGCACAAAGACATTGAAAACAGGCAGGGTCGAAAAAAGCAAAATTACAAACCAATCCCTGCTCTCATCCATAGAACAATCTGAACAAAATACCTTTAGGTTCCAGAGAGATAAGTAACATCATGCTGAGTTATTCTTTCAGACCAAAGTTATAGGTAGGCTGGAGACTAATCTCTAAGCCAAACCCTTTTAACTTATATAAAGAGACTTAAGAGTTTTGTTGAAGGAGGAAAAAATTAACTCCTGGAAAGATTTTATTCATAGTATGCAGAAAAGGGGGAAAAATGAGATGTGAGAGGTAGCGAGAGACCAAATAATCCTACAAAATGCATACTAGAAAAAAAGGACGGGAAAGGAACAGAGAATAGAACATAAAGATCAGACCTCCGAGGAAAACAAATACCTTATGGTCAGAACGAGAATCTCGATGCGCCCAATGGTAATCATAGCCAAAGCTTATCATGCGCAAAACAACTGCCACAAACCACCAGACTTGGAAAAAGGACCATGTAAAAGAATAACAAATATGTATACGGATATATAAAAGCAGGATGCAACATGTGCCATTGTGCTATGAGTATCCCTTCTCCTTTTATGTTCTCTTAATCCCCATTCTCTTTTCTCAATTGCAAAATTTTAAATTATTTTTTATTCATGCATTTGCTAAAAATAAGTATATAGGTGCAACGAACTTTCGATTTCACATTTTCCAATTTTATTGGGATTCTTCTGTCCCAATATTTTAATTTAATCAATGTGCCCTCCATACCAAGGAGTTGTGTCATATAATCCCCTCTTAATTACAAATGACCATGTGACTAGTCAATGAAATCAAGAACAAATACTGTTGTCCTGTGTACTTTTAATTTAGATAGAATATGATCTACAAAAACTACAAATACACATGGAGCTAGCAAGGAAGATAATTAGAATTAATTTTAAGATAATTAGAATTAATTTTAACACATTAAAGAGGAAAGGAAAATACCAAAGTTAAAGCAAATGTGCCATCTAAAGGCGCCGCGAAAGTTGTCCAAATATGCCCAGCGTTGCCTATGTATGAGAAATAATCAGAACCAGTTAGTAGATATAGCACAACCTATTGAATCATAATTCAACTACCCAAAGAAGTACTTAATTACCTAGCTAACAAAACTCACCCAATCACAGAGAAGGAGTATCCTTCATAAACACGGTTGCATAGAAGAAAGAATATGTTGAAAGTCCAAAATAAAAAAGAGAAGTACTTTGTACGTGCAAATATCTGCAGAAACATAAGTCTAGTAATAAGTAGCAAGAATCGAAACAGTAGCACATTAACTCTAAGAACATATTCAAATTTTCAAGTTGTTATGTTTTTCTTTTGTAAATCATAAGATACATGAAATAACCATATGATTAATCTGATAGAGCATGCAAAAACATAAGTTGCACTTGCATAACCAGATTAACAAAAACACCAAAGTAAAAACTAGTATTTTTGCATTAGATGTGACTTTAAAAATTACCCTTCACCTTAAATTTCACATGCAAAAGGTTCACAGCCATTATAAGAGCCTAAAGTCATCCTGTACTATTTTCTGGAAGTCACATTCTCATCAGAGTTTACCCAGTAACTGAATTGCAATTCTACAGAATACGCATAAAACATTTAACATGTGGCATGCAATAAGGAACAAATAATAAAATAAAAATTACAATTAAATCACCAATGTTGATTTTCTAATGAGTCAAAATATCTAGAACATAGATTACTTTTTTTTATTTTTTATGAGAAACAGACTTTCATTAATGAAAAGAGAAGTACAGAGTACAATACAGTGGACAAGATCCTGCAAGATCCTAAATAACAAGCTCTGGGATGTTCTAAAAACAAAACAAGTAGAATACAACAGCAAACAACATACAGCAGAGTACAACATCCTAAAAAAAAACTCTAGTATGTAGTACAACAAGAGAAACAAACTCTAACACACAACATCCTCCCAATTAGACATAATGACAGAGAATTAATAGTCCCTGAAATCTGGAGCGACTGATGCCCATAGGTGAAGCCCAAAACCAAACTCTCTCCCCACCTTTGAACAAACAGAAAAGAAGAAACAAACTACGCTCTTACCATCGAAGTGTTGAGCACTAGCCCCATATTGGTTAGGCTAGATGTCTAGTAAAGTTATATATACCCACTTAGTCTCTCCATGTAGCAGCTTAAACTTTTCGGGTGGATATTCAATACCATCAAGTATAGGTCATCTTAACAGGGATCACATATTAGAAATTTTGGACACATAAAAAAGGGGGCATTTGCCCAGTCTATGACCAACTAAAATAGGGGTCCAACGTGAGGGAAGTGTTTGGCACAAGTCCCACATTGGTTGGGTAGGTGTCTAATAAAGCTATATATAGCCATTGGGTCTTTCTCCACCTAATAGTTTAAGCTTTTAGGATAGATATTCAGTATCGTTTGCTTTATCGAAGTTTGAGCATCTAGAAGCACAAAGAGGATGCCAGCTTAAAGTGCACAAAATATGAACGGCTAAGTCAACAATAAAGATCAAGTTTCAGCATTCTTAAGCCTAAAAATGTTGGCTAACAAACTCTTCTCATGAAATGACATTTTTTTTGCAAGGTCATCAATATTCTTTGTGTGTCCATACACATACATACACTAACACTAATAGAAAACCTTTAAATATCAGAAAAACAACAACCTAACTGAAGAAAAATAATGCAAAATAAATATAAACAGAAAAAGACTAACAATAATAATAAAATAAATAAATACTTCACATTATGAATCCAAACTTGAATGGAACGCACCTTTACTAAAAGAAAATTCACTGAAGCGATTGAGAGGACAAATATGATGCTTACAGAAAGGAAAAACGAAAGAAAGTCAGAGAATTGCCACTCCATAGAAGGAGTATAAAATCCAAGTATTATTAAAATTGTAACACATACCAGGCTCCATGCAGATATGATAGGTATGTGAAAGAAATCAAAAGCCAAATAATGGACATCCCTCTTGCTTTTAAATGAAAATATCCCCTCAACAAATTAGCGATCAACGAAAAAATTGTGAAAACAATGGTAAGAACAGGTAAATTTCCTCTAAAGTTTACCCATTGAGCATCAGAAACATCCTAAACAGAAACAGAAAGGGCTTATGTTAGACAAATAAAAATTTTGTAATGTTTGAGCATTCAGTGAATTCATGTTGTGAACACCATGATACTGCAATAAATGAACACATGAATAAGAGTCATATCTAGAAAAGGTGCAATGCATCTGCAGATTAAAGATGTATCTGATAATGAAATGGCCAACCTATTACAAACCAAATAAGGCAATGCAGAGAACAGAATTGCTTATCTCCTCAATGGAAGGTAAAAGTAAAAATCTTATTAAATGGGATAAAAAAAAAAAAAAGGACTAAAAGTGCTTTTTCACAACATTTTGGGAGAGGATGGGAAGGAAGAAAACAAACAAACGTAATGGTAAGTTATTTTAGTACATTTTGTGCATCAATCCAATAAACACCATCCTTAAAAAAATAAGCATGCACCACTTCTTATCTAAGCATGCCCTATGTTCCAAATCATGCTTTTGTATGTTCTAAATCATGCTTTCCTATCAAAGGCGATATTTCCATCTGAAGTAAAACTATCATCTGTTTCCTAATTATTGCTCATGCTATTTTTTAAAAGGAAAACAAAGATTAAATTATAAACAATAGAATAAAAAGGTGGGGGATAGAGAAAGAGAGACAAAGAGAGACAGAGAGAAACAGAGAGCATACGTTGAGGCAATGAGGTATAAGCCATCCCGGACGCAACTTAGAGAGTTTTGCATGATGATCTGTGTATGAGAAAAAAGCATTTCAATTAAGGTGAAAAGGAAACAATTATACAAACCCCCCCCCCCCCCCCAAAATAAAAAATAAAAAAATAATAATGTGGTACCACGAGATATTTGAAGGGATCGATGGATGATGAAGGCGTAGAAAGCAGCTGCATAGAGAATGAGAAAGCCCAGCTCTCTTTTCTTACTATTGGTGCTGTACAAATTCATAGCTCTGGTTTCTTCAGCTAAGTATCCCTCAAATTATGCTTCGTTGGTGTTATTGTTGGCTGCAAAGATTCGTGGTTCACTGTTGGGTCTGGTTTGATGACCACATCTGGTCCGTGATTATGTAGATGACTAGAAAAGATTCGTACCAGTGCACACCTTGACTTGAATATGTAGGGATGTAGCCCAAAGAATAATTTATTAAGTTATTTTATGGAAATTAAGAAGGAATTTGAAGGACTCACCATACATAGCCACTGTTTGGTGAGAATGAATCGGAGGTACCCTTTCAAAAGTTTGAAGAAACGAAACTTGGGTTTTCAAGGAAACACCATATTCCTGAGAAGATTGGGTTTTGAAGGGAGAGATATGAGAGTGTCAAAAGCTTTCGTTCTCAGCTACTACAGAGTAAGAGACCAGTTTGTAAGTCTGAGAGACAAGAGTGTTAACCGAAGCTAATTGAGTTGGGATTTGAAGAAGAAAAGCAAAAATGTCAAAAAGACGTGGGAAATGAATGACAGATTGTTTCTTCTTCTCTACCAAACGAGTATGGCAGATTGTTTCTTGTTCAACAATCGGTGGGGTCTCAGGCCAAAAAAAAAAAAAAACAACAACCGTTGGGATCTCACCAAAAAATAAAAAACACTTTTTAAAAAAAAAAAAATTTTAATACCTAAATTTTGAGTTGAATTCCAATTTGATACCCAAAGTTTAATTTGACTTAATTAAATACTTAAATTTTTATTTTGTTTCTAATAAGTATCTCATGAAATTTTCATTAAAAATTGTTAACATAAGTTTGGAGTAATATTGTCACTTCAAAAAAAAAAATTTACATATTTAAAAATAAAAAAAAATTTACATATTTATAGGTAAAAAAAACTTTAAAAAAATTGGGTGCATCATCCCTCCCAGTGTCACAGACTCACAGTGTTTACTTATGTCAAGACTCAAGATCATCTCCTCCATTGAATGCAGTGATAGACACATCAACCATCATATATTTTGGCAATCGATGAATTCAGAAAAGAAAAATAATTAAATGAAATTGAAATGCACCTGCGAGTTCTGAGGATTTGCTCGGGACACAATGACATATAAGCTGATTACGGCGGTGGAGGATTATGATTATGGCTTCCACATTCGAGTCAAATAAAAATTTAGATACCAAATTAAAACACGACTCAAATTTTATTTTATTTGAGGCACCAAAGTTTAGATACCAAATAAAAAAGAAAATGAGGATTTGTTTTCCAATAGGTAATGGGTTATGCTGGATCTGTTAGTATCCGTTCATTTAATAATGGTGGTGTGCTCGTGTATATACATTTCGTACAGACCTCTTTTTGCTCTTTTAGGATTAAAAGGTTATCTTATATTCTTATGTAATTCTTTTTCTCTCTTATAATATATTTACCATTAACATTCTTTGTTTGAAAAATCTTTAAAAAGGAACAAAAAAACAATGGTAAAATGATGGTGTCTAGTTCAGACAATTTTCGTGTTCAAGCTTGTGTCGTCTGTTTGGGCCGACTCCCATTTACTTGTGTCATATTCATACCAATCCGGTCCATTTTGTGCTGGTACATGTGATGATTAATCTAAGATGGGGTTTGTAATTAATAATAGAAGTATATAAGAAATCAAATCTATCTACTCAGAAAATGTTCTATTGTCAATTATTAATTTGATTCATTCTTGACTAAAGGTATGGTTTAAATAAGAGAATGGCACACTAGCAAGTATAGCTTGTATGATTTAATTAAATGAAAACATCCAATGGTGCTGCAACTGAAACAAATATATTACACCACAGTAGTTCTGTTTGAATTTGTATTATTATTACTCTTACTTGTGCTCTCTATGAAGCTCTTCAATTCTCCTTGTCTCCCAAGCCCAGACTGCCTAGGCATATCAAATTTTGTAGTGTTCATCTCTGAAAAAGCATTACCAGGATCTCTACCTTCTTTCATGTTCCTCCTAGTTTTCTCAACTTTGTCAAGTACTCCCTTAACTGCTATGTCAAATGCATCTTCAAGTGTGTCCAATCTTGATGCCCTGGGATCTGCATATATTATTTTTGGAATCAACCTTATAACCTCCTCTCTCATTGCCAATACTTGCTGTTTGGGTATTTGAAGCAATGTCTCATTGATGTTCACCTTTTGGGCCTTGACATCATTTTCTGATATGAACACTGAATATTTAGATGGGTTGTTGGGAAAATGCCACGAGTATTGCACATATGCTGAACCCGGATGGAAGAAAACTGGAATGCAGCCGGCCAAGATGGAATCGAATGTTGATCGCCGGGTGAACGAGTCCCCGGAAGGCTGCAAGCAGAAAACTGATGCTTGAAACACCTTCATCACATTCAGGGGGTGTTCACACTTATTTGCACCATGGTAGCAGCCTACAAGTATGCATGTGGCTGAAGATTGGCAGTGGTTTATGATCATACCCCGGATATTGTCTTTGTAATCAGGCCTTGGGGCACCAGCAAAAGAGAATAGGTATCTCCTTTTCCTGTTTCTCATTCTTCTCTGCCACTCAGACACCTCACTCTCCTTTGAGGGATGAAAGTATGTTGGGTATGGTATTGCTTGGTCATTGTTCCAAGAGCTTGATTCAATTGACAACAAGGTCATGTTCTTGGCTTGGGGCAAAAACATGAGCTTGGAACCCCAGTCTGAGTCATCGTCTGATTGTCTCCTGAAATCCCAAGCAATCCTCCCTCCAACCAAGAAATGGTCTCTGCCCCACATTGTTTTCCACTCAGGTCTGTGTGCCAGCCACTTCACCAATTCCAGAGGAGAAGCATCTCTCACTGATGTGTTGTATCCCCACAGGTATTGACCCACATCAAGGCCAGCATAAAAGGGTACAAAGATTGCAGAGGCCAATGATGAATCATTGGTTAAACACTTGTACTGCCTCATCCTGTTAAGAAAAATAACTTCTAATGAAAACTGGTTTGTAGCAAACCAAGCATTTCCCAATTTAGAGTTGTTAATTCTTGGACCAAGACCCATGTTTGACATGAAGGGGCACATATCAGTCCATCTCAGAAGTGAACGGCAATTCTTGAGCAAGTCCTTGTTGAACCGGTCAGGAAGATCATAAACATAAATGTATCGGCCTGAGCACAAGTCAGAATCAGAGCTTTGGTGCTTGGTGCCATAACCATGTTCAGAGTCATTCTTCCCAATCCCAATATATACAGCTGGTTGTGTTGAATTACTAATGACAGAATTATTTGCTTGTCTACCATGGTCAAAAGAATATGCAGGACCAGTCCTCCTAGTTACTTGAGTAGTGGTAGCAGTAGAATTTGCTGTGCCATTAAGGGTACTCAGCCAACTGATGTTCTTGGTTTCATTGGATGTTAATCCACTACTAGAATGAGGATCATGATCATCATGTTGGGTGGTAACAACTACATTTGCAAAGTTGGTGATGAGAAAGGTGACCCCATTTGTATTTCTTCCAGCACTTAGAGCTGAATAGTCGGATAAAAGCAAAACTAAGCATAAAAGAAAGGAAGCAATTAGAACAAACCAGAGATGAATATGGCACTTTCCAGCATTCCAATTCTCCATTAAAAGCTGCTGCAGCCTCTTCATTAGTCTTGAGTACTCTTGATATGATCACCTGGGATTGGTATTGTATTCTTGAATCAGTCAGAAATGAGAATGAGATCTCCAATATTGCAAAGAAAACAAGGAAATGAAAAAAGTTGCAAGAAATCAATTGTTCAAGAAGATAAGTAAATTGTAAGCAAAAAAAAAAAAAAGGAGAAGAAGAAAAGTAAATATATATTAATGGTTGACTCTCCCATTAATTAAGGTAACTATATGTATTATATGGTAAACATTTATTCTCAGTATCTTCACACTTTCACAGGATATCATATGTGAGTAACACAAGATGGTAAGAATCATGGAGTCTATATTAATTTCTGACCATTGGATTGAATTTTGGAGAATTCTTGGATTGGTGAGAAAGAAAATGACCTGGTCCTCCTTTCGAGAGATTAAGGCAGCTGCAGGGATGCTCATATAACTCATTGCACAATAAACGTTTTCCATATATGAACAGATTTTGATTTAATTTAGGAGATTGACTAATATGATAAACATAAGTCTGCAGATTTGAAATAATATCTCTTAATTAGTTTGTTTTGAATTGAGATAATGTCTTATTTGAATTATCTGTAATTATTATAAATATATTCATCCCTTCTTAACAAACAAGGAAGTATCGTCATTGTACACATATTATAATACTAAATAGAGCAGCCCTAATTAATTCAAGGAGTTTACAGCTTATTTACTCTCAGTTTTTTTTTTTAGTTGTATTTACTCTCAGTTTAAAATTGTTTTATAATTCTCCTTTCTTTGGCCATAGATTATGCCTTAAATGTAGATATTAAATTAGGATTCGCTCGGATTCTCTCCTTAATTCCTTGACAGTCACTTTTAATCAAAATTGGAAGTCGACTATCAATATATGAGATTGTGAGTGGACATGAAAGTTGCTGGATCTATTACACTAACATGACATATACTACATCTATATATAGTAAAATATGGGCGCGCAATTTTCAGTATCCTAATGAGTAATGATGAGTAAGGCTATAATATATGATAGCATTTTATTACCACGAAATGCTCAGAGACCAACAAAATTTGAGCATGCAGAGCCCCAGCCTGGCTGAGGAAGAATTACGGGCCTTAAAACAAAAAAATATGCTGATTCGGGCCGGACATACTATGTTTAATATGTTAATAATTATAAACCCCCTAATTAGAGATAAAATCTCTCATAACCTCCATCCAAAATCTAACTCTCCTATAACCCTCAATCTTACACTTAATATTTTCCTAAACCCCCTAGTCAACTAATACCCAGTTAACTTTGACTCCCCATATTTTAATTTTCCAGTTTTACCCCTTTCGTGTTATTTTCATTTTCAGCTAACTAATACTCAATACTCTCTCTCTCTCTCTCTCTCTCTCTCTCTCTCTCTCTCTCTCTCTCTCTCTCTCTCTCCTATCTGTTGCCTCTCTCCCCTCTGCGTTCTTTCTCTCCCCGCTGCTGTCGCCGGCGAGACCGGTCCCATCACACTCGCCTCTACTGCAAGGATTGTTCGGATTGTGATCGGGAGGTTTTCATCGGAGCTTAGTAGACCAAATTTGATTACTGTGAGTTCTTGAAAATTGAGTTTTAATTTACTAAGTGATTTTAAATTTGTGTGTTGATTATGTTGAATTTAGGATAAATTTGTGTGTTGATTATGTTGAATTTAGGATAAATTTGTGTGTTGATTATGTTGAATTTAGGATAAATTTCAATTGATTTACAATTTCTGTGTGTGATTTAGTTACAATTTGTTTGAGTGANTGATTTAGTTTTTGTTTGAGTGATTTAGTAACAATTTCTGGGAGTAATTTAGTTACAGATTTGGTGGTTGAATTTAGGTTTGTTGATTTATTTAGATGTAATATCAACTTAGTCAATTGATATCAAAACCTTAAAGAGAATAATTCAGTTTCCATGTAGCAATTCTGTGGAAATATGTTGAAATTCAGTTTCAGTGTAGGATTTCTGTGGAAATTTAGTTTCACTGTAGCAATTATGTTGAAATTCAGTTTCAGTGTAGCAATTCTGTGGAAATTCAGTTTCAGTGTAGCAATTCTGTGGAAATCAGTTTCACTGTAGCAATTATGTGGAAATTCAGTTTCACTGTAGCAATTATGTGGAAATTCAGTTTCAGTGTAGCAATTCTGTGGAAATTCAGTTTTAGTTACACTTATGTTTTTTCTTTGTTTGTTTTATTTTAAGTCACAAATTGAAACTAATATTGCCTAAACTTATGAAGAAATTGAATTGCAATACTGATTATGTTGTTCTGTTTTAACAGTTTCAATTGATATCAAAACCTTAAAGAGAATAATTCAGTTTTCATGTAGCAATTCTGTGAAAATTCAGTTTCAATGTAGCCATTATGTTGAAATTCAGTTTCAGTGTAGGATTTCTGTGAAAATTCAGTTTCACTGTAGCAATTATGTTGAAATTCAGTTGTAGTGTAGCAATTATGTGGAAATTCAGTTTCAGTGTAGCAATTATGTGGAAATTCAGTTTCACTGTAGCAATTATATTGAACTTCAGTTTCAGTGTAGCAATTCTGTGGAAATTCAGTTTCAGTTACACTTATGTTTTTTCTTTGTTTGTTTTATTTTAAGTCACAAATTGAAACTGATATTGCCTAAACTTATGAAGAAATTGAATTGCAATACTGATTATGTTGTTCTGTTTTAACAGTTTCAATTGATTTTATTTTGTTAGTTAGTGTTTACTTACTTTTTTGTTTTATGTTTTCTTATAATGTAGCTTAATGGATGTTGGTGTGATTTCAAGAGTTACTTGTGACAGTAAGTCAGTTTTTTGTCATTGTTTTCCGGTGTTACCTATGAATGGATTTGTAGTAGTAATAAAGAGATTCAATTATTTGAAGGCAGAGCAATTTAGGTTATCTTACTATTTACCGGATCTTGAAAGTTGCAAATTGGAATGTGATATGGATGTTCACTTGATGTTAGCTTCTTTGCCGTTGTTTAAACTTTCATATGTTGATATACTTGTGAATCATGATTGTGTTCTTGTTGAGTATGTTGCTTGTAGTGCTCCTAGTACATCATCTAAAGATACAAGTGCTAGTGAAGTCTCTTATACAAGAAAGAAAGCTGCAAGTTCTTCATCTTCTGAAGACTTTGAGAGTTTGATTGATCCGAATCAGTATTTAGGTGATTTTGGAACTGCTGAAACTAAAAGTTATCTATCGAAAGAGTGGGAAGGTTATATTGATCATGTTGGACAAAATTTGACGGCGGTGTAGCTGAATTTCGTTTGAAATTGGTGAAATATGCTGTTCAGATGGGATTCAAATTTGTATATGCGAAGAATGACAAAGATCGGATTATAGCTGAATGTTTTGAGAAGAATTCACTTGGTTGTAAATGGCGTGTGTATGCAGTTTTATGTAAAGCAAATGGATTTTGCTATATTCGTACTATGAATAATCAGCATACATGCCGTGGAGTTGTTCGTGAGACTAAAGGTAAGATGATGAGTTCACGAATTGTATCATCAATTGTGAAAGATGAGCTTCGTTTGAAGCCATCTTTGAGACCTATTGACATTGTGCAGGAACTGAAACTGAACTATGGTTTGGATATCAGTTATCAAAATGCATGGAAAGGTAAAGAGATGACGTAGCTTCTTGTTCATGGTGATGAGGAGGCATCTTTTCAAAAGTTAGCTTGGTACGTTGAAGCTGTGAAGATTTCAAATCCAGGCACACATTGTGTTTTACAGTTGGATGAGTCAAGTGGTCGGTTTTTGAGATTTTTCATTTCATATTCTGCATGTATTCAAGGATATAGATGGTGTCTTCCCATGGTTCATGTTGATGGAACTTTTTTGAAAGGGAAGTATTTGGGTCATTTGCTTGCTGCAAATGGAAGGGATGGTGATAAAGGTACGTCTTCTTTTTTTAGTTGCAGTTGTTTTTTTTTTTGGTTGCTTTCTTCCTCGATTTTTAAGGGTAAATCCCAATTTTTGATCCAATCTTCTTCTTGGGTAGTGGAGGCATTATGTTAGGGTTTAGCTACGGGATTTTGGGCAGAGCCCAAAATCCCATAGCTAAACCCTAACATAAATGCCGACAAACCAGGTATTTGTAATATTGAAATTTTTAATTGGCTTAATTATATATGGCTCTAAAGAGATTAATTCAGTTTCAGTGTACCAATTCTGTGGAAATTCAGTTTCAGTCTAATATGGCAGTGAAAGTTAAAAAATAGAAAGATTGAGTTTATTTGACTTAGTCAAATTTATCTTATGTCCAGTAATTTATCTTAGTTAAATTCAGTTACAGTTCGTAAATTATCATATTTTATTCTTTTGCTTTATTAGTTACATTTCGGCTTTTTCTTTGTTTGTTTTATTTATTTTTCTGTAGGTATATTTCCTCTTGCTTATGCTATTGTGGATTCTGAGTCTGAAGACAATTGGACTTGGTTTTTTGAAAATTTGTATCAAGTTTTGGCACCCCAATGTCGTACAGTTACATTCATTTCAGATCGTAATCCTGGCTTGTTAGAAGGTGTTAATCGAATTTTTCCTTCCTCACCTCATGCATATTGTTATTTTCATTTGGTAGGAAATTTGAAAAATAAGTTTCCTGTGAAAGTAGTTGGTAAATATTTGAGAGAACGTGTTTTGAATTTATTCATGAAATGTGCATATGCGCCAACGGTTGAGATTTTTTACAAACATTTGGCTGATTTGGAAAAAGAAGGGCATGACAATGCTAAGAAATTCTTAGAGAGCATTCCGTTTGAACATTGGGCGTGTGCTTTTTTTAAAGGTAATCGGTATGGGGTTATGGCAAATGGCTTATCTNATGTACTGCTCCTTTGAGGAATTGATTTCTTTGTTTTTGTAGTTTAGTTTCAGTTTATGAAATAGAATTTAAGGATTTCTTGGAATTATTAATTGAATTAGATTGATGATTCTCGAAATTTTTATTATGTAGTCCTGTATTCTTGGATTTTGCAATTTTCAAATGGAATCTGTTTGGTTTTCATGTTTTAAGTATTATTTTCGAAGGTGAAACTGTTTTGATATAGTTTCAGTTAAATATTTTGTATTATTAAGGATTTTGGTTTATGATTGCAGTTGAATGTTATTACTGACTTATGATACAATTATTATATTCCAGTTGATAGCTTATTAAAATTAAGACTGTTCATTCTCTTGAAACTGAAAAGATGTACGCCTCTTTCGTTGAACATGGCAACTGAAACTGTTTTGTAAGTGAAACTGTTTTACAAATGAAACTGTTTTGCAAGTAAAACTGTTTTGTAAAAAAATCACAAGTGCATTTGTGGTAGCTAGTTTAGCTAGCTTTGCTTGTTTTGCATGCAGAACAAAGAAGTTACAAGTACATTGGTGTTAGCTAGAACTTTATGTCCAAGAAGCTGTTTTGCAAGTAAAATTGTTTTTAAAGATAAACTGTTTTGTAAAAATTGACAAGTGCGTTGGTGTTATTGTGATTTTTTTTTGTCCTACATGCAAAGTTGATAACATTTAAATACAGTTTCAGTTGCTTTTAGTGTCCAATTTTAGTTATTGTTTAATAGTTACACTAGAAATTAATGACCAAGGAGTTTTTTTTTAAAAGTGAAATTGTTTAGACATTACAAAAATTACAGAAATAAAAGAACTACTTATATACAAGTTATAAATTAAAGAAATTAGATAAGTCTTGACATTTTATCTCCGTTTGAATTTCGCCATGATATGATCAAACTTGTTGTTGGCTTCTGGTCTCTTAACTTTTTTGCCCAATATGTTCAGCCAGCTAAGTGGATGATCCATGAACTTCTTCAGGACTTGTATTTTGAATTTCTGGACATCTGTCTTTGTGAAAGGGTTCTTAAATGGAACTCACATTTGAATTTGCTTTGTGTAGTACATGACTAGGAATCCACAATCATTTCTGCAAGACAAGTTACAGTTACAGTCAAACTTACAGTTACAGTCATTCCTTTATTCTGAAATATATATTTGCACTTTTTAAAATATGTAATAATACTTACGTTCCCGATTTTTGCTGGGGACAATTGTTGTCATCTTCAATTGGCATTTCAATGTCGTGTTCCAACAGCCAAGTCAGTGTTACTTTCTCATCCTCATTCAATTGCACTTGATATAAGTCATCTAGTTTCTGTTGATTTGCCTGGTTTAGGGAAATTGGACCTATTTGTTTCACTAGATTCTTCCTCCTTGTCCCTTTAGCTAAATCTTGTGCAGCATTCTTTTTGGATTATGTGAAGAATTGATCCACGTAATCTTTCTGCATGTTTAAGACAACATATGTTAGTGTAACTGAATGAATCATATGTTAGTGTAATTTAATGTTAATATACATTTTGTTTGTTTCTTACCAAATACTTTGCATTTTCAAAGCATACATCACTTCCGTTCACATTACTTGATTTGAGGGAATTGAAATGTGTCCACTTTCTATTCTTCAAGTCAAGCATAAGTAGTGTGAAGTGGCTCTTTTTTGTAGATAGCATAGGAAACAGGAATTTGTCATATTTTGGCAAGCGTTGCAACAATTCTTTCAAAAGGAATCCAACGATGCCATTGTCGTTTTTCTCTTCCAAAAATCTCTGATGTTCTCAAGAAAAATAGATTTGAATTTGATAAAACATATATATACACATTTAAAATTAATAGTAGAAATAAATAATACAGTTTCAGTTCTTACCCAGGCATAAGTACTGAAAATGAATGTACCACTTTTTTGTAGCTCTTCTTGCAATATATGATTATATGAGTCGACAACCTATGTTTTGTGATGAATTTCAATGTTAGAAATTAGTATTTTAGAGTATAAGAAGTATATAAGAATGAAATTGAGCATGTGTTACTTTCATGCTTTTATCTTACAGTATTTGCCACATTATGCTCTTTGATCAACTGATCCACATTCTCGCGTGATACTGTCCATCCAGGTTTACCACACCAAAAGAATTCACTGTTTGATAAAGAAAACAATTTCAGTTACAGTCTAAATTCAATTGCAGTGTGAAGATTCACCGTGTAAAATTCACTATTTATATTCAGTTTCAGTGTTGAAATTCAGTTTCAGTCTAGTATTGCAGTGAAACTTCATATGTAAAAAGATGGAGTTTATTTGACTTACTCAAATTCAGCTTCTTTCCAGTAATATATGATTTGAGCTTTCAATTCAGGTTCCATCATCTTGTACACTGCACATCTGCCCCATGGGATTTTTCTCCTCTTTTGATCTACTACTGCTGAATCAACAGTTGCAGTGGTTTCAACAGTTTCAGTGGTTTGAGTGTTGTCGAGTTCCTCAACATCATCTGTTTTCACTTCATCAGGATCCACTTGTGAAATTGGCATTGCAAATTCGGCAGTTTTGATGGTGGTCCTTATCTTTTTCTTTCCACAGTCATAATCGAATTCAGGGTACTCCAACTTCTTTCTCTTTCTTTGTTTCATCCGTAATATTGCTGACAGGTTTTGGATGAAATGCTTATTTGATATCTTTAATGCTTGGCAGGGAGTTTCAGGAGTATTATTTTCCTTCAAGGACTCTACCTCTTTGATGAGTTCGTTCTTGATGTGGATTATTTCACTTTGGATGTCTTCTAGGTTCTTGATCTGAAGCTCTAGGCTGCAGTTCTCAGTCGCTATTGCCAAAAGGTCATTACTCATTCCCTTCACTTGTTCATTCAATCCATTTACATGTTCATTTAGAGATGCATTTGTAGCATGCAACATGTTCATCTGAAATTCAACTTCAGAATTTTGTTGTTTTTCAATTTGCAACATGTGCTTCAGTTCTTCATTTTCTCTCTTTTTTTCCTGTAACTGTTCACGAAATTTGTCAGCTTCCTCTTTCAGCATGTTGAATTGATGTTTTAGATCATTCCTTTCTCGTGTAAGCTCCTCATTCTCAGTCATTTCTTCTGCCAACATTTCTTGAGTCGATATTCTTTGATATTCGACTCCATGTGTAACTTTAATTTGCCTATAATTTTCTTCCCTTTCTCTCAGATAATGGTCTTCCAATGAGCCAACAATGTCTTGAAAAACATCATTGCCGCTTGTCTGGTCTCCACGTTCTACATCTTAATTTTCAGTTGCAGCATCAGATTCAGTTTCAGTTGCACTGCTGTCAGACTCATTCCCTTCTTCTTCATTTTCATCTTCTTCTTCTACAGGTTCATCCTCATCTTTCTTTTCCTCTTGTTTTTTGTTGTCATTTTTCCCCTTTGCAGTGTCATCCACTTGTTCTTCCTCATCAGATTCAGTTTCAGTATTTCCACCTTACTCTTCTTCCTCATCCTCACTTCCTTCCTCACCATCACTTTTTCCCTCAACCTCCTCATCAGATTCAATTTTTGTGTTTCCTCCTTGCTCTTCTTCCTCATCCTTACTTCCTTCCTCATCATTGCTTTTTCCCTCATCCTCCTCGTCAGATTCAGTTTCAGTGTGTCCACCCTGCTGTTCTTCCTCATTGTCACTTTCTTTCTCACCATCGCTTTTTCCCTCATCTTTCTCTGCAGCCTCATCCATTACTTTGTGTTTCTTTTTTGGACCCTCTTGGTTTGTATGTATTCGCCTGATCCTTACGTTCTTTCTTGCCATCTGCACAGTTGCAATATAAGGTATTGCAATAATAGTTACAATACAATAATTTCACATTTTGCAGAAAATGTTTTTTTCACTTACCATTTGTACTAATGATATGTCTTCTTCAAAATCATCATCATCATCATCCTAATTACCACTTTCATCATCCTCATTACTACTGTCAACATCTTGTTCTGCAAACTGCACATTTACATTAGTGTTAGTATCATTGAGAAAACAGTTTCAGTATATTAATAATACAATTACAGCTTAATTAGAATATAAATTTTTACCTTTATATCTGCAAGTTTTGTCTTTCTCAAAGCTGCAATCAATTTCAACAAGTCCTACTTTACAATTGTTGGACTCATGTTTTCTCTTCATTCTATTGGTTTTATAACTCTAGTTTTCTCACAAAACCAATACTGTGAAGATACAATAAATAAATATATAGTTACAATCATATTAACATATTGTAAAATAATGTTAATAAAAAACTGAAAAAATGTAATTACATACCAAAATCATTATAACACATCCACTGACAGAACTGCCCTGTGGACTATTCCTCAAATTATTTCTCAAGAAATCTCTTATGGCTGTTGCCCATGCAAACGATTTCATTTTCTTGATGTTTTCTACTGGGGAGATTAAATTTCATGCAAGTGTGTACCCCAAATTTGCAAAGAAGATGATAGTTAACATCAAGATAACAATAAGCCTCACCACATCATCCATTCTGTCTTCTTGAAGGGCTTTTGTAAGTGCATTTTCAGCTTCTTTTTTGGTCACTCTTGTGTCTTCGCTGAAACATCTCTTTACAAAACTTGAATCAGATCTTGTGCAGCCATAGTTGTCGATTTGTACTTCCTTTCCATTACTTGGCAACCCAAACATCTTTGCAACATCTTCAACTTCAATTGCTTCAGATCTTCCCCCAATTTTGAATTTGTGTGTTGTTGTGTCATACAAACTGAGGATATAGTGGATCTGTTGGTTTGATTTCCTGTGCTCTTTCTTTGTTATTAATCCTCTGTTGCAGGCATCGAAAAAAGTCCAAAAAGGAGTCTGTTTTAACTTGTCCAGATGCTTCTGCTGTAGACTAGGCTTGATGATTTGGAGGATATTCAAAAAGCTCACCAGGTTAGATCGATATTGTATACCTGGATTCCTTTTACCATCCTTTACTGGTGATTTTTTCTCACACTATAAATGTTTAAACAGTTACACTTATTAGGATATGCTATGAATTCAAACATGTCAAGGTATACTCAAACATAAGAAACATGTCAAGGTACATTTCCTAGTCCCATATTCAGTTACATTGCATTTATAGTAAAGTAAAGTAAACATGTGCAAATGGATAATTATAGTGAAACTGTTTATGTGTAAATGGATAATTATAGTGAATTTATATCAAGAACAATTATGTGCTTGAAATTAGCTCAGTCAAATGAGGAAACCATATTACATTATTCAACTTAGTGAAACTGTTTCCTCCTACACTAAGTGAAGCTGTTTCCTCCTACACTAAGTGAATCTGTTTCCTCCTACACTTGGTTATAGTTACATACATTCGTACAACTTGCATAAACTAGGTGAAACTACATCAGTCAAATGACGAAACCATATTACACTATTCAACTTAGTGAAATTGTTTCCTCCTAAACTAAGTGAAATTGTTTCCTCCTACACTAAGTGAAACTGTTTCCTCCTACACTAAGTGAAACTGTTTCCTCCTACACTAAGTGAAATTGTTTCCTCCTAAACTAAGTGAAACTGTTTCCTCCTACACTTAGTGAATTTGTTTCCTCCTACACTAAATGAAACTGTTTCCTCCTAAACTAAGTGAAACTGTTTCCTCCTAGACTTGGTTATAGTTACATACTAAGTGAACAATTATGTGCTTAAAATTAGCTCAGTCAAATGAGGAAACCATATTACATTATTCAGTTACATTGCATTTATAGTAAAGTAAAGTAAACATGTGCAAATGAATAATTATAGTGAAAATGTTTTTACCTTATGTTTCGGTGCTTTGTTTTGTTTTGTTGCTTGCTTCCCCTTTGCCATTTTGTAGACCCTGCAATTTTGAAAGTAGTCACAGTTATTAGAAAATACTAGTGGCCTTGCTGAAAGTAGTCACAGTTTTAGAACCCTGCAATTTTTAAGTCTCAATTTGCATAAGAAACACAAATTCAATTCAAATATAGTTACATTAGTACACTTACCCAGAATACCCACAAATTTTTATGTGCCAGAATACCCAGAAGAAAATTATGTACACTTACCTTTTCTGCAAAAATTCTTTATGTTTGTTGTCGATATTGGTTTTCTTCAGCTAATATATGTGTTGGTTTGTAGGAGGGGGAGTAGATTTCGGAATGAGGAATCGTGGGGGGTGAGTGGCGGAAGTTGAAGAGTGAGTAAGTTCTGAAACTGTTTTCGGAGGATGGAGTGGGTTCTGAAACTGGTTTCGTGATGGAATCAGAAATCGTGGGAGTGGGGAGTTGGGGGAAGTTGAGAGAGAGTGGATTCTGAAAATGATTTCGTAATGGAATGAGAAATCGTGGTGGGGGGAAGTGGGGAAAGTTGAAGGGGGATGGGTTCTGAACTGTTTTCGTGTGGGGCAGTGGGTCTGAAACTCTTTTCGTGATGGAAGGAGAAATCTTGGAGGGGGGAGTGGGGGAAATTGAAATGGGATGGGTTCTGAAACTGTTTTCGTGGGAGAAAGAGTCTGAAACTGTTTTCGTGTTGGAGATGGTGGGATATTTTGTGTGCTACGTGTTTGTAATTGAGTGGGCTTGAGGGTTTGGGCTGGGCTTATGGGTTTGGGGTGGGCTGCGCTGCTGGCGGGGGTTGGGCTTCCAGCTGTCCTGTGGACTTGCTTGGATGCGGTTTGTTTGTGGGTTTCTGGCAATTTGTGGGCTTCCAACTGTTCTTTGGGCTGTGGGCTTCGTTGCTGTTTCTATGGGATTGGTTGCGGTTTCTGTGGGTTGTGGGCTTGGTCAATGGCATAGATGTAAATTGTAGTAATTATGAAGTCTAAAATATTGGTAGGATGTGTTTAGGGTGCGACTGGTTTGTTAGGTAATGGCTGAGGGCGGCAACAAATTTTTTGCTATAATTGGGTGCTACAAATTACGGACTGATATTTAATTAACCCACCATTAACGATAGATAATAAATAAATAAAAAGAATAAGGCCATTCCATTTCAACAAAAGACCCACGCCCAAATTCTACAGCTTTGGTTCCGCTATTTCGATCATGATTTTCCTACCCCCAAAGGGAAAGGTCCTTCCCTTTTTGACCAGTTGTGGGTGAGGAGGGATTCGAACCCCCGACACCGTGGTTCGTAGCCACGGGCTCTAATCCTCTAAGCTACAGGTGGGAGATCAATATATAATCACTGTTAAATTGAATTTATAAATGCTAAAATTAACTTCATGAAAAATAAATTCATTCAATTCATTGTATTAAATCTGGTCGTTGAGTGCAACAAGTGCTCACTAATACTCAAAATTTGAGTTTTTCACACGTGAATAGTATTCACACAATGTATATTAAATTTCTAATAAAAGTAGAGTCCACATATAAAAGTGAGTTTCACCTCTATTAAAGATGTAGTACATAATGTGTCACCAAAACATTTGTGTTATGACTATCCAACTTTTTATTTATTTATATTATACTAGTCTTTTGGTACACACTCTGCACATGCCAATTAACTTTTTATTTTTATTGTACATATATTTTTTTAAAAATAAAGTTGGTAGTGGTTTCCATTTTTTAGGTGATGGTTGTTTTTTTTTTTTTTTAATCCTTTTAATTTAACAAATTAGTTGTTTACGGATTTATCAATGTTAAATAGAATATTTTTACATGACATTTCAATTAATCATGGAAAATTTATAAAAGAAAGATACTATTTGCTTCAACTATTTGTCCCAACTATTTTTTTTCAACTTATATAACATTCATACATTAAACTTTACAAAAAATAATAAAAAATTTGTCAAACGAATAAGGTACTATATAGCTGGTGTATTTGCTTTATACATACTAGACCCCTTGACACGCTCTCATGTGAGGGCTAATTGGCTTTTTACATGCAAATTAGATAATTTAGATAAAAAATAATAATAATAAATAAATGAATAATGCTCGGTTCATCAGCTTTTTTGTTTTTTTAGGGTTAATTTCAGTTCAGTAGCTCAAGTTTGCTTTAAATTTCAATTTAGTACCCCATGTTTAAAATTTTGCAATGTCATATCTAATTTTTCCAATTTATTGCAATGACATACCTCCATCAATATGGCTCTCTTAAATGCTGATGTGGCACTTACATGACACTCCCACAATGATAACTAGATGTCACGTGCTCTGATAACAGGTCACGTCATGCCACATGACATAAAAATAATTAAAAATCTAAAAACATAGCACGTGATTATTAATTTTTTCCTTTCAATTTTTAGATTTTAAATTATTTTTTATGTCATGTGACATAATGTGTCATGTTGTTAGACCACGTGGTATTCAGTCAGCATTGTGGGAGTGCCACGTAAGTTCCACATCAGCATCGAAGAGATCTTTAAACAGTTATATTGACAGAGATATGACATTGCAACAAATTGGAAAGATGAGGTATGACATTGCAAGATTTTAAACATGAGGTACTAAATTGAAATTTGAAGCAAACTTGAGGTACTGAAATGAAATTAACCCTTTTTTTTAATAAGTTGTTGGTTCCTCATTTTTAGCAATATATTCTTCTTTTTTATTTTTTTAGTTTTTTAATTAGTTGTTTATTTACCATTTTACCCTCTACTAATAATATTTTATTTAGTTGACATTTTTGTTAAGCAAGGACATCTTTTGGTATTTTGAAAATTTCACTTAGTAGCTCTGTTTGCTTTATATATACTAGCCCCTTAACAGGCGCTTCGCATACGTCAATTGGCTTTCTCATCATAAAATTGTAACTTTTTTGTTTAGTGTTATAATAATGCTAGGGATCTTAACTTATTTTTTCAACTTTTCTTGCTCACCTTATGTGTTATTATTTTACTGGACAATGTTTTTTTTTTTAGGTTTTATTTTACCACCATCCCAGTACTCCCAAATTCCAATTCCAAATTGTTGGAAATATGGACGGAATGGATGTTATTTGGAATTTCCTACAAGCTCCACACATACACATAATAATTATTAGAAACACTAATAATTAAAATTATGTCACATTAAGTTAAGTATTCATCATCAAAATAATACTTCTCTCATGCATAAAATTGTTGAGAGCACGTTGTAGCTAGACATTTGCTTTGAATAGAGTTTATTGGTTGAAGTGTGTAAAGACACCGTTCTTAAGAGTAGATTTTGCCCCTCTGAGACAATGTCTCGGTGTAGCAAATTAAGGTGATCGATGTACACTTTTGGGATACAACAACCTTGATCCTTATAAGCGTACACTTGCAATACTCGAATCATTTCGAACAGAACGGAATTTTCCTTTGATATTTTTATGAAAATATGGAAGAGAAATATGGAAAAATAAAATAAAATAAAATAAGTGAAAAGTACCTCTTGAGATGAAGAGCACTCAAGAAAAAGGAGAGATCGATTGTCTCATACAAGCATAGGAGTGGTGATACTCAATTAATTAGCCGTTGCAATATTAAAGAGAGATTAGAACGTTGGATATTAAACAAATGCAATATGCATGGCAGGCATCTTTGAGAAGTAAACCTCCACAATAATGACAATAGAAACTCATGGAGTAATAGCCACCAACAGTACTGGTTGGTGGGGAACACAATTTGTTATAATGAACCCTCTGTTTGGATTTGAGGGTTGGTTTTTTGCTTGGAACTGGGCTCGGAAGTTAATTGGATCAGTGGAGGTTTTATTTTTACTTTATTTTTTAAAATTAAGACTAATAAATTTTTAGTTTGACTGTTTGAGGTGGTAATTTGATGGAGGTACCGTAGAACAATATAAGAATCTTGTAAAATTATGAAAATGATGAAACTTTGTTTTCTTCTCATCAAAATTGAAGGTTAAATAAAACTTTTGTTTACCAATATTGAAAAGGATATGACAGTTGCGAAGGAGTCAGCTGTAGGATTCTATCCACAAACTTATTTTCATTTTGGTTTGATTTTCACAAACTTATTTAAGCATTTTAATTGACAGACTAAGAAAAGCGATAAAGTAGCCTTATACACAATTGCAATTTGACAAACATCGAATGGAAATTTACAAACTTCTTCAACCGAAAAAACCTTTTTCAAACGGCATTATATGGATTATCAACAATCACAAAGTCAATAGGTTTTCAGTTTGAGAAATTATATTCATACCCAATAATTTTTTTTTCTTATCCAATGTTCTCACTACACCTAACATTCACTTTATTTTTTCTTCATTTTCTCATTATATCCAACCTACTTTCTTATAATACCCTTATCTTAGTAAAACCTACAATGACATTAGAATTTCTCTCCTTACCCAACATCACTCTCACCTCAATACCCACATCACCAAATACCCAACTTCTAAAGCCAAACCCGCCACCACTGTCACTGCCGAGGCTAACCATCCCTGCCAATGCAACCACCCACTACCACCACCAGCCAATCAGCCTTATATCTGCTTCAAACAAACAATGGCAGCCCCTCATATTCCCATTTTTCCATCAATTAAATAAATCAAACACATTTTCTAAGTTTTTTGGATTGATTTTTCATATTTGTTGATAAATATAATGTTTTTATATGAATTTTAAAACAATAAGTTAGTGTATGTATAGGCTTATATTTAGGTTTTTTCCTTATTTAGCTAGGAGTTAATGTATTAGCGGTATAGTTGACTTGCCTAAATGGTAATCTAGCTGTATGTATAAATATACCTTGAGATGAATGAAAATAATCAATTCAGCCATATTCTAATTTGGTATCAGAACCCTAGGTTTTTTTTTTTTCTTTTAATTTTTTTTCTCCGTTGCTACAGTAACTCCGGCGCTACAGTACTCCGCTGCTACAGTAACTCCGGCGCTACAGTACTCCGCTGCCCATCTTGTGTTTTTTGCTGCAATCCTAATTCCCTTGAAGATCTGTAGCTGCCGCAACCTTCAAGAGCAACCCTAGCTCTTATCTTTTGCGGTTGCCTTGCCTATCTTCCTAAACCCTAGCCAAACAACAATCTTAGTTCCTCTAGCCCTAGTCGCAAACAGCAACCCAGCCAAACAGAACTTGCTAATCAGCCACCCTAGCCATGTCTGATGAAGTACCAGCCCATTCGAACACCAAGTCTCCTCTGATTCCTGAGAGCAAGATGTCATCCACTGTGACCATTCAGGAGACCTCGTCTCCAATCCATATCAAATTGGATGGTACGAATTATCGCATTTGGTCTAAGATTTTGGAGATGTATATTGCCGGCAGAAAGAAGAAGGGCTATATTTCAGGAAGGAAAATGGCTCCTGCTGAGAGTGATCCGGCCTATCATGAGTGGGAGGCTGAGGATGCTTTGGTGAAGTCATGGCTTATCAACTCCATGACACCTAACCTCATGTCTCATTTTGTTCAGTGTGGTACAGCAAAGGAGGTTTGAGACGCTGTTAAGAGGAGCTATCTTGATGCCTCTGATTCTTCTCAAGTTTATGAATTGATGAAGAAGACTTTCCAATTACATCAAGGTGGCCGGCCTCTCACAGAATACTACAACGAGATGAACTCCTTTTTTATGGAGTTAGACTATCGGAGGCCTAACGACATGGAGTGTCCGGCTGATGCTGAAAAGCAGAGGAAGCGTATTGCGGAAGATCGAGTTTATATGTTTCTTGCAGGTCTTGATCACAGTCTGGATCAAGTTAGCAGTCTTGTTTTGGCAACTTCTCCTCTACCAAGCCTGGAAGAAACATACTCATTGGTTCTCCGTGAAGCACAACGATAGGTCACAATGGGTACCGAAGTTATCTCTGAGGCTTCAACCCTAATGATCCAGAAGAGCGATTCTCGACCAGCCCCTTCTGCTGGTTCTTCTGAGCCTGCTGCTCGCCTCTGTAATCAATGCAATAGTTCCAAACATACAGTAGATGTATGTTGGAAGAAGCATGGTTACCCGGAGTGGTATAAACTTAAGCAAATTGAGCGGAGGAATAGAAAATCTGCTCATGTCGCTGTTGCAGATACCCCTACCCCTCCATCTTATGCTTCTCAAGTCTCTCGAGTTTCTTCTCAAGGAGGTAATTCTGGCTTGGTATTTCTTTCTTCCACTAACAACACTTGGCTTATTGATTCAGGGGTTACTGATCATATGACTAGTCATTCTTCTTTATTTAAATCTCTAATGACTCCATCTGTTAAGTCTGTTCAGGTTGCCGATGGGACTCCCATGCCAATTACAGGGGCCGGGACCATCTCTCTCTCTCTCTCTCTCTCTCTCTCTCTCTCTCTCTCCCTCCCACATTAACCTTGTCTTCTGTTTTGCTTGCACCTACTCTTTCTAATAATCTCCTTTCTATTAGCCAGCTTACCAAGAGTCTTAATTGTTCTGTAATCTTTTATCCTACTCATTGTGTGTTTCAGGACAATCTCACGAAGACGACGATTGGTACTGGTAAGGAGAGGGGAGGACTTTACTACTTGGAGGGGGCCAGGCAGTTGCAATCTGAATCTAGCCACGGTTTTCAAGTAGGAGGAGAAAGGTCTGACAAAGAGAATATCCTTTTATGGCATTGTCGTATGGGGCATCCATCATTTGGTTATTTAGAACGTTTGTTTCCTAAGTTATTTCTTTCTATTCCTGTTACTAGTTTGAGGTGTGAACAATGCATCTATGCAAAAAACCATCGTGTTCTTTTTAAAGTAAGTTTCAATAAACGTTCTACTCCGTTTTTGTGTGTTTATACAGATGTTTGGGGTCCTTTTTCTACCCCTTCTACTTCTGGTCATAAATACTTTGTGTCTTTTATTGATGACTGCACTCGGGTGAGTTGGGTATATTTGTTAAAGTCTAAGAGTGATGTTAATCATGTTATTCCTCAGTTTTACAAAATGATTGCAACACAATTTCATACTCAGGTTCAGGTATTTTATTCTGACAATGGTCGGGAGTTTGTCAATTAGTCGCTTGTTGATTTTTACAAACAAAATGGCATCATCCATCAGACAACGTGTGCATACACGCCCCAACAGAACGGCATAGCTGAACGTAAGAACCGCCACCTTCTTGAGGTGGCGCGGGCCTTATGTTTTACTATGCATGTTCCCAAGCGTTTCTGGGCTGATGCTATTCTGACTGCTGTCTTCCTTATCAATAGAATGCCTGCTCGAACCATTGACTATCAGACTCCTTTGAGGATGTTGTCTCGGTATCACTCTATTCCTTCTGCCCTAAACCTTTGTCCTAAGGTGTTTGGTTGTGTTTGTTATGTACATGTTCACTCACTTCATAGAAATAAACTTGACCCTCGTGCCCTTAGATGTGTCTTCCTGGGTTATTCCACTTCCCAAAAGGGATATACGTGCTTTCATCCTCTGACAGGTAAATATTATGTGTCGATGGATGTTAAGTTCTGTGAACAGGTGTCCTATTTTTCTGGGGAGGTTTCTATGGTTCCTCTTCAGGGAGAGATTAGTAGTAAGGAAGAGGAACAACTGTGGTTGAAAGAGAAGAGGTTGTGGATTTTGGGTAAGGGGGAGGAGTCCGCGACTCCAGGTTTGGTGGAACAAGAGGAAGGAAGGGGTGAAAGACCAGCCTGGTTGTTCCAAAAAGGTTATACAAGAAGGAACAAAGCTGCTACTGCCGTGCCCCCTACTGTGCCTAGTACTCCTCTCGATGACACTACCATACCATCGAATGACTCTTCTGAGATTGACTCTGAGGTACATCTTATCTCTTCTATAGCTTCAGCTTCAGATATTGTTTTGAACTCTAATCCTGTAGTTTCAGATTTGGGTTCTAATCCTATAGTTTCAAGTTCTACTGACTTGGATTCCCAAGTTGGTGGTCAGAGTAGAAGATATCCTCTTCGTGATCGTAAAGAACCTGAGAGGTTGGGTTTCTTCAAATCATCTTCCAATGTTGTCTATCCCATGTCTGATTTTGTCTCTTATCATCGGCTGTCTAAGTCTCACTTAGCTTTTGCCCTTCAGTTGTCTTCTGTGTCTATTCCTAGTCATTTTCAGGAAGCTCTTGGAGATCTTAAGTGGAAGTCTGCTATGGTAGAGGAAATGAAGGCACTCCAGAAGAACTCTACTTGGGAAATGGTTGAGTTGCCCCGAGATAAGAAGACAGTGGGATGTGAATGGGTGTTCACAGTGAAGTATAAATCAGATGGTACAGTTGACAGGTACAAGGCTAAACTGGTTGCCAAGGGTTACACCCAAACCTATGGGATTGACTATCGAGAGACTTTTGCTCCTGTGGCTAAGATGAACACTGTTAGAGTCATACTCTCTCTTGCAGTTAATCTGGATTGGCCATTGCGACAGTTTGATGTGAAAAATGTCTTCCTTCATGGTGATTTAATAGAAGAGGTGTACATGGATCCTTCTCCGGGGTTCACACCGAAAGGAGGTAAGGTATGTAAACTGAAGAAGGCCTTGTATGGACTGAAGCAATCACCGAGGGCGTGGTTTGGCAGGTTAAGCTACTCAATAAAGGCATATGGTTTTAAGCAAGCCCTGGCGGATCACACCATGTTCTATAAACGGGATGGTGATGATATAACCTTGCTCATTGTTTATGTTGATGACATGATTGTTACAGGTAATAACCCGAGTAAGATTGAAAAGCTGCAGGGTTATTTGGCCAAGGAATTTGAAATGAAGGATTTGGGAGTTCTAAAATACTTCTTGGGCATTGAAGTGTCTCGATCCAAACAAGGAATTTTCCTCTCTCAACGAAAGTATACATTAGATCTCTTGGCTGAAACTGGTAACTCTGCCTGCGAGCCGGTTGATACTTCTATTGAGGTAAACCATGGTCTAGCTATATATCCTGATCAGGTTCCGACAAACAAAGAAAGGTATCAAAAGCTAGTAGGAAAGTTGATCTATCTCGCTCATACTATCCCGCTCATACTAGGCCTGACATATCATATGCAGTTAGTGTGGTAAGTCAATTTATGCACAACCCGAGTGACCGACATATGGGTGCAGTGACCCGTATTTTGGCTTATCTGAAGTCTTCTCCAGGTAAAGGTATTATGTTCTCTAGGCATGGACACTTGGATATTGTGGAATACACCGACTCCGACTTTGCTGGATCCAAATTGGATAGGAAGTCTACTTCAGGATATGTGTCATTTGTTGGAGGCAACTTGGTGACTTGGCGAAGTAAGAAACAGAATGTAGTATCACTGTCTAGTGCGGAAGCTGAATATCGTGCCCTTCATCATGCGACTACAGAGATTACTTGGCTCAAAATTCTCTTAGGTGAACTTGGGTCTAGTCCTCAGAAACCGATGAAGCTTTTTTGTGATAACACGGCGGCTATTGAGATTGCTAATAATCCTGTACAACATGACCGAACCAAACATATTGAACTTGATAGGAACTACATCAAGGATAACCTAGATTCTGGTGTGATTGAGGTTCCTTATATTAAGAGTGCGGATCAGCTGGCTGATATGATGACTCATGCCATTACTAGAGAACCATTCCATACATCGTTATCCAAGTTGGGCATGTGCGATATCTATGCACCAACTTGAGGGGGAGAGTTAGCGTATGTATAGGCTTATATTTAGGTTTTTTCCTTATTTACCTAGGAGTTAATGTATTAGCTGTATAGTTGATTTACCTAAATGGTAATCTAGCTGTATATATGAATATACCTTGAGATGAATGAAAATAATCAATTTAGCCATATTCTAATTCAATAATTGGAGTTTTTTGCAGGTAAATGAGGTTTATGGGTATTCATGTTAGAGAGGTTCGTTCGATACTAGTATGCCGAATACGATGACAGTAATCGATAGCCAGTCACCGAATTAGTTTAGTATTTTCGAAACACGTACTCCCACCAAATGAATCCAAATATGTTTGCTTCATATATCCATTCGGTGAGAGGGTTCCGAATACTTGTGAGTTATTCGGTGGATGTCAGCCGAATGAGAGTATGTTGTTCGATAACTGCTTGCCAAATGAACCATTTGGTTGACACCCATTGACATTTGTTATTATATTCGATACTAGTCTACCGAATGGAACGCGAACAAGAAATTTTCAAGAGCGTCATATGCATGAAAAATTGCAATATATATATATATACATACACACACATCCCTTATTTGGAGGCTCTCAAGGAACAATTTTACTCTCCATTTGTCTAAAAAACTTTGTTTGGATGATATTAGGACAAAAATTATTTAGGGTTTATAATTGGTTTTGACAGTGAGGTCGGAAGTGATTGTCGGAGTGAGATTGATGAAGGGTCCGGGTTGTTATAGAAAGAAAATTGGGTTTTTTTATATTAAACATTATTTGTTCTCAATGGTAATTTCATCTTGGGATATAATAGTTCATTCATGGTCAAAAATTTTGTTGAGTAAGAAAAGAAAATTGTTGGCTACGTATAGAATTTCCCTTTCAGTTTTCACACATCCATGGGAAGACCCTTTGTATAGTAAAACTTATAATGAATGAATGACACAATCACAACAGGAAAGCTGGATATATTATTTCTGCCTGGAACACAACAATTTATTGTGGCACCACTGGAAGACAATATAGTGTGGCACCAGCTATACAACAATGGTAAATTAATTTCATAACAAGTTCCTAATCAGACTTGATATCTTTGTCATCAGCTGTCTGAAATGTATTGTATCACCAGATAATATCATGTCAGGGAAAACTGTTGAGAAGTTACCAACAGCTTCCAAGCTCGCCTAGCTGGTTCGCCTTTGATTTGGCACCAGATAATTGTATGCACAAGATGCAATATCGATTTCTGTTATCTGAGTACAAGAATGGGCACCAACCTTGCCATAAGTTTCCTGATGGTTGATATAGCCATATAGGTCAACCAAACGCTTGTCCTCTTTTTACTACTCAACTCCAACTTTCCTTAAACGAGTGTCATTTCAATATAGGACTGCATTTAAACAAGCAGACAAATCACTCTCAATAGATAAGTGGTTGCAATGAAGGAAGGTGAATATTTACTGTGTCTACACGGGCACATTGGTGCACAGAGTGAGGGGAGAGAGCCATAGATTGTCAGAATCTACAATCTGTATGCACCAAACAAAGCATTGTACTAATATAGGACCAATCAAGGAGGCTTAATTTAGGTCTATTATTGACTGTAAGGGAACCAGACGGTTCCTGAGATTATAAAGTATGATGGATTTTCATTATACTCAAACATCTAATGCAGAAAAATAAAAAGAAAAGTCAAAAGAGACTGTAAAACACACCGATGCTTTTGAGTCTTCTTTCTGAGAAGGAGCTAGGGCATTATTCACCTGCGCAAATGAATAGATGGAAAGTGTGAAACGAAATGAAACATGAAGACCATAGGTGGCTTATACTGCCAGAATAAAATAAGCAATCATCTTGAATACAAAACCGTATTGGTAAATATTTATAGAAGAGTATATCTTGCAGCAATGCAAGTATTTCTCACTAGTAATGTTGATCTTATAGATGTGTTGGACTCAAACCGTAACAATCCAGACAATTCATCAGCATCACTATTCTAAACAGTTAAAACCCAAAGAGGCAGTGATACTTGCCTTAATGCCATCCAAGATGCCGAGTGTAGGAACACCAAGATGAACCATACACTCAGAATCGACCACAGCAACACTTTTTGTTCAATCTCCCTGAAAGATAGTTCAAGTAACACATCTAAGAGAGTTAACAAGGGAAGTTATAACACTAAAGTTACTTGTAAACAATAACTGAGCTGCAGATAATTTGATGTACTATATACTTAATAGCCAGGCTCCTAATTTGAACAGCCTGATTATTGGTTTTTAAAATAGTATAAATTTTTAGAAATATTCTTCTGCATTCAATGGTCATTTCTACTACAAGAAATTCTTCTGTGTTTATTGTAACCATCAACCAATAGAATGGCGGGGCTTAAATGAGAATACAGATTCTAAGTTCTCATGAACGGGTAAAAAGGTGGATTATTAAATTGACAGGAGTTGCGATAGGCACTACAAATGCAGGGACTCCATTTAGCATGAGACACAGCAGCTGTCATTCCACATCTATGAGGAAGAATTGCAGTTATTGTGTTCTTGCTTCTCCTGCTTTTGCACATTCTCCCTTTTTATTTTGGCATAATAAGGAGTTAGATGACCAAATGCGAGAATTTTGAATAAAAATAAAATTAAAGTACAAGATGGCTCAGTTTTGCTCATTTGGAAGTTTAGTGACGTATGTAAATAAAGATCAGTTTGGAGAAAGATGAAATGATTTATATATAAATTTTCAGAGAAAAGATGAAGCCCTTAAAAGGAATGCAAATCAGAAACTTTCACCTTCATTTAGGGTTTGGAGTTTGCGACTCTCCCTAGTACAATGGTACCACACAGGTAATGATACGAAAACTTAAGCTTAGAACAAAATGGGGCAGATCTTCTCAAAGTTTTATCAGTTTTTTTTTTTTTTTTATCAGAAAATACCAGACATTAAACTTACTCTTGTCAGAAGGAATTTTCTTTCCTTTTATTTTTTAACTTTTTGGCATTCATGCCTTAAGTAAGAATGTCTTATGGTCCAGTTTACAACAAGTACCTTTCACCTACAAAATCCCAAAATTTTACCTTTAGTTCCTTTGTCCCTTCATATTTTAATACTCTTTGTTTTAGTTTGTTAGACTGTGCTGTTACCATGAGAAATTCATTTGTCCAGAAAGCAAATTACACTAACCTGTGCACTTTTGATTCCTCCATATGTGATTGAATGATACACCTCTGACTTGGCAGCATCAAGTGCTGGCTGTGGTATTTCAAGTTCCTCATCCTGAGCAATTGATAGAAATCTGCAAGAGATTTAACATGCTCAAGATGCAATAACTAAATTTTAACACCATGAGGGGAAAAAGAAAGAAAGAAAGAAACTGTTTATGTACTAATGTGTCTAATATTTCCAAAAGACAAAGATTGGATTTATTCTTCTCATCTGTAATAGTCTTCCAACAGTTCTTTTGCTTCAATAGAAGATCAGAAAACGGCATAGTGATAACATAATTTAGAACCATTTTATGGAGAAACTAATGCCTTTATTGCTAACAATCAATATTCTTCATACAAACTATAAAAGCTGTTGGACTATTATTGGATAAATATGTGAGATATAATGGTTATTATGAGTAATGGTCACATGTTATGCTTTCATGCAAACATGTGTGTGGGAAATTTACCATGCCTGTGTGTGTCCATAACAAGTCATTGTCTCTGTGCCATACCAAGTAAGTGTCCTAAACATTGATTGAATGGCTTTGTGATTACATGATTGGAGAAACTAAAATTTGGTATTCCAGTTTACTAGGTCCGAAATAGTTGTTTACCCAGTTTTATGAAACAATAAAATTATAATATTTTCCGATTAAGGTTTAATTCTCTGTACAAGAGTTTTTGCAGTTAGTAGCCTTGTGAGCTGAAAATAAACATACATGCATGTGCATGTTGTCATATACTATTTTATCTAAAGCATCAAAGCAGCCAAAAATAATGTGAAATTTAACAGTAACTACTATAGGGATGCTAAGATCATTCTACTAAAGTTAACTGGTTAAGCTTACCATTTTGAGTCAAAAATCTCAACGCCAAGGTCCTCATTCCAGAGAAATATATATTTGTACTTGCTGTAGAGAAAGAATATTTACAGCGCAAACAAAATGCTACAAAGACTACAAATCCAGCATTTTATTGTGCAAACGCTGTAAATATTGACAATTGATAGCGCTTACACAAAAATCGCTGTGCATATAATATTTTAAAATCACTTTTCTTGTAGTGCTCATACACTAGAATTAAATCCCAGTAAAAGTCAACATTGAAGATCAGTATTTTACGTTCCTTCCATTCCTTCAATCAACATTGAATATGTCTGGGGATGAAGCTGGCAACCCATCTTCTCCATGATGCTTATCAGCTCAGAGCATCTATCGGCAAGGCCCCTCTTAAGTAAACCATCAAGGAGAACTTTCCAAGCTACTTCATCATAGTTATACCCACAATGAAGCAAACTACAAAAAACGGCTTTTGCCTTCTCGATATTATCTTCGCTAAAAAGCCCGCATACAAGCAATTTGGAGGACTCCAATGTTGGTAAATAACCATCCTCAATCATCGTATCGACAAGCATTGCTGCCTCTCCATATGCTTGCAACTTGCAGCAACAATTAATAAGAGAATTATAAATATCCTCACTGGGAAATATGCCCCTATCTCTCATATCACCATATAACCTCTGGGCTAGTTCAAAGCGCTCCTCTTTGCATAGACCTATTATAAGCTTGTCAAAAGTTTTGGTATTGGGTGCACAACCATGTCCAACCATCTTCTCAAAGAGCTCTAAAGCAATTTCATAATCCATTGTCTTCCACACATCAGAAATATCATTGGAGGAGACATTTGAGACCAAACCAGGTCCCAATACATTATTGTTTCTCTTCATCAACTTTTCATTCGAAAGATGTTTGATCAGAAAGGAATAGGTATAATGAGAAGGATCACAACAAGCATCAAACATGCGCTTAAGGACATCAAATGCACCATCTATTAATCCCAGACGTCCATATGAATCAATTAATAATGTGTAAGTCAGTGAATCTGCTATAATTCCTTCTTCATTCATCTTAATCAAAAGATTCTCTGCCTCTCTTATATTCCCTACGCTGCAATATGCATGAATAAATGTAGTGTAAGTAAATAGGTCAGGTTGGTTACCAGAAGAAACCATCTGGTTGAAAAGCCCATGAGCATGGTCAAAGTCCCCTTCTTTCAGCATATGTTTAATTAGAATTGTATACGTATGTACTGTAGGCTTCACACCAATACTCGACATCTTTTCCAACAGTAATAATGCTTCCTGCAATTTTCTCTCTTTGCACAACACATCTATTAAGGTATTGTATGTGTATGAGTTTGGCAAACAGTCCTCTGCAAGCATTCTGTCAAACAAAGAATGAGCATCATTGGTTTTCCCAAGCTTGCAGTAACCATCAATCAAAGCAGTAAGTATCACTTCATTTGACTTTATGCCCTTCTCCTTAAGAGAATCAAACAGGGTATGAGCTTCTTCTAATCTCCCCTTCTTACAGAGAGTGTCTATCAAAGCACTGTATGTCCACTGGTCAGGAACCAAACCACTATCTTTCATCAAATTAAGCAACCTAAAAGCACTATCCAAATGACCTGTTTTACACTGCCCATGTATTAATGAGTTATATGTAATTAGGCTTGGTGAGAGCTTCCGATCAAGCATCTTATTAAGCAGTGCCATTGCCTGGTGTACATTTTTCCTTTTACAAAACCCAAAAATCAATTCATTGAATGTTCGAGCATTTGAACAACAATTATTTGATTCCATCAAAGACAAAATACCAAGTGCAGCCTCAACTGTTCCCTCCTTGCAATAACCATCAATCAATGCATTGTATGTGACAACACTAGGAACCAACCCCTTCTCCAACATCTCATTTAGCAACTTTCTAGCCTCATCAAGCTTATTTTCCTTACACATACTATCAATGAGCACAGTATAAGTATGAACATTTGGTTGACAACCCTTATCCGCCATCTCTTTAAGTAGATTAACTGCCTCTAATTTCCTTCCCAACCTACACAATGCATGAATAAGAACTGTATATGTACGCACAGTTGGAAAACAATTATCTTCTCCCATTTGAGAGAACAACTTGAAAGCCTCATCAACCCGATCAGCCTCACAAAACCCATGTATCAAATTAGTATAAGAGACCTCATTTCTTTGACAACCCTTATGCGGCATTAGCTTAAAAACCCTATAACCACTATCCACATCCTTATTCCTACAATGTCCCAATATCAAAGAAGTGTACGTAAACGTATCGGGGCACAAACCCGCCTGCACTGTCTTACTGAAATACAAGTCTGCCTTAGCCACATTGCCCAACTTACAGTAAGCATTTATCATGGTATTAAAAGTATGCAAATTCGGGGAAACCATATCCTCCAACATCTCCAAATACACAGTCTTCAAATCGTCAAACAGCGAAAACTTAGACAATGTCATTAAAATGAAATTGTAGCACCTGAGCGTGAGCTTGAACTCGAATTCTCCGCCGCGGTTCATCCGCCGCAGAAACTCAAGCACGAAAAGGGCGTCGTGGGGCGAACCGCAGGCCTTAATCATTGAAATTCGGATCTTTTCGGCGACCCGGAAGAAGCCATTGGGGAGAAGAATGTTGAGCAAGGAGGAGTGGCAGTGGACGCTGTGTTTGTAGCCAGGTTTGAGAGCGATCCAGTTGAAGAAGCCGAGGGCGGTCTGGGGGTCGAGGCTGAGATTGAGGGAGAAGAGGGACGAGACATGGGATGGGGATATGGCCGGGATTAACTGTTTTAGGGAAGGGTGTTTCTGCCAATTGGGGCGGGAAAGGATGGCGAGGAGCTGGGAGGAGAGATCGAGTGGTTCGAGGTCCACGGGCAGAGACGCTGTGGAAGAGAAGGGTCTGAGGCTGATGAAGATAATGGCCGTTGTGGGTTTTCTCATCATTTTGGGGCATCGAATGAGGAGGAGGACTCAACCACAATCATAGAGACTATTCTTATTGTTGTTGTTATTGTAATGTTTGAGAAATCAGAAATGGCGTTCAGCGGCTGCTGGTAGTGGCTAGGAAGAAGAAGAAGATGAAGGAGGAGGAGAGAAGTGTAGGTTTTCTGGTGCAGTCTGCGCTGTGCTGAAGCCTAACCACGGTTCCGCTCACGCACTGCAAATGGGGTCAGCTCATAAGGTTAAGGATTAGTTATAGCCACGTGTCGTCTCGTGGCGTGGCTGTGTATTTGATATAGAGTGCTACTATTTGCACACCCTTTTTTTTTTCTTTTTACACACCCCTCATCACTTAATTAGTGATTTTACAAATTTATCCTATTGTAAAAAGACCTTAAAATCCCCCCCAACACACCTCATCCTATCTCCTCTGTTTCTTCAATTCCCTCCCAATTAATTAACTATGTCTTGCCAAGCACATTAACAAACCCCATTTCAGTCTCTGTCTGNCTCTCTCTCTTCTCTCTCTCTCTCTCTCTCTCCCCTTATGCTTGCAGCACCTCTGCGTGCAGCAGTCAGCACCTTCCTCCACAGTACCTTCCAGCCACCACACCTTCTAGCCACCGCGTGCAGCACCGTCAAAGCCACTCGCTCGCAGCACCGTCGAAGTCACTCGCGCGCAGCACCGTCGAAGCCACTCGCGTGCAGCACCGTCGAAGCCACTCGCGTGCAGCACCGTCGAAGCCACCTGCCCCGCCCTCCTACTCGCACCAACCCAGCCACGCCACCCTGCCCCGCCCTCCTGTGGAGGAAGGTGCTGGGATTGTTAATGTGCTTGGCAAGACATAGTTAATTAATTGGGAGGGAATTGAAGAAACAGAGGAGATAGGATGAGGTGTGTTGGGGGGGATTTTAAGGTCTTTTTACAATAGAATTGAAGCCACTCGCTCGCAGCACCGTCGAAGTCACTCGCGCGCAGCACCGTCGAAGCCACTCGCGTGCAGCACCGTCGAAGCCACCTGCCCCGCCCTCCTACTCGCACCAACCCAGCCACGCCACCCTGCCCCGCCCTCCTGCTCGCACCAACAGCCAAAAACTAAAAAAAATATATATATTTGTAACTTGGTTCGGAAGTACAGTGCCGAACATCAAGAGAACCATTCGGAAATATAGTGCCGAACACTTTCAGTCATGTTCGGTTAGTGACTGTCGAATGAAAAGAAAAATTTCGGAAGTGCAGTGCCGAACGACCTGCAACGTTAACAATCCCCCACCCGAAAATTAAATCTTAAACTCTAAAAAACCCACACTCCAAATGGTCTAAAACATACAAAAAATGTGTTATGATGGATATTGGGGTGAACCAAAGGACTTTTAATTTTGTGAGGAGTGATGTTGGGGATGAACTAAATGGTCCAACTGGTTTAATTTTGCTGCGGGGAGAGAGGAGAGAGAGAGGGGCTGGGTGTGTGTGTGTTTTTTTTGTTTGAATAGATGGGGTGTGTTGAATAAAATGGGGGTATTAGGGTAATTGGAGGGGTGTGTTAAAAGAGAAATTTTAAATTTTAAAAGAGAATAGAGGTGTGTAAGAAAAAAATGTGTGCAAAACGAAAAAAAAAGGTGTGCAAATAGCAGCATTCTTGATATATTCAATAATTTTTTCTTCAATAGTATCCAACATTCTTTAATAATAAAGTGCAACCCACGAAAAATTATAGGATATAATCGATATACCGCTACGTGGTATAACCAATCCAACGTGTAAGGGTATTATTGGACGATGTGTTTATATTAGTAGGGTATAGTATTAATAATATCCACTCATATTATAACAAATAGACTGGTTATACCACATGTCAATATAGCGGTTATACAGAATAATTTCTCTACAAAATGAGGTGGGTTTCATGTGTCATGGCTCTGAATTTGCAAGTAAGTGCTTAACTATTGACCTGATTATTAACTTTAACGGACAGACACGACTGCAAAAATTTAAAAATTTGAGTTTATACTTGATACGTTTTAAAAGTTAAAAATCAATATGAAATGTAACCTGAGTCATTTTTTTATTTTATTAAATGATATTAAGGGAAGGAGATTTGAGTCAATAGTTCGGGGGTGCAAATATTAATGTGAATCACTTGTTACCCTATTAATTTTAGGTAATCTTTTCTCAAAATATACAGTCGTAATTTTAGAAATATTATATACTCGTGTTAAAATCTAATGTGACGTTGAGTGTTAACTTAATGTCTTATTGTATGTGTACGAATTCTATCTAGATATGCAAACTACTTAACAAGATTGAGTAACACATGTTGATTTTGTGCTCGCATGGTTTATGGGTGGCTTGAAATTAAGGTGGAAAATAAGAACGCCTAAAATGGTTTTTGAAAAAATTTGGCATAGTTTGCTCATAAGTGATGAATAAATGAAGCGAACCTTGACCTTAGTTTGGTGGGAAATTATAGTTGGTAGATTTCATATCCTTTATGTGATGGGCCTCACTAATTCGATTTCAAGTATAATTCTTCGGATAGACTTATGTGTCTTTGAAATATGAGCTCTAACACAATGAGATTTAACCCAAGATAAGTACTAGTTGAAGTTAATTTTTGGCTTTAGGTCTTAATTAAATACTCTAGATCTCTCTAGCATGAACAATGATCACAAATTTATATCTTAAATTTGGATCATAAATAATGTATTAATGTTTCATTGATTAATACATAGTTCACTTCAAAACTCACAAGTAAAATATTTACATGTATAATGACACATCATTTCGAATCCGAATTTAAGATATAAATTTAATTTCCCTAGCATTATTGCTCTAGCACATATTTGGGTATCACAATCACACTTACCGATAGATGAGCCTTTTCGATGTGCAGCAGAATCATTTACCTGCCTAAAGATTGATGTTACCCTGTTGGCGCCAAAGCATGGTCTTTAAACCCACATAGGTAAATGGGCTAAGTTGCGACTATGATACCAATTGTACCGACTCAGGGCCTCCTCCAAAAATGTTAATTAAAGTTAATTTTTGAACGCTTACACAGTTAAAACCCTATCTCCTAAGGCATTACCACCCAAGGCCTCATCCAAAATTAACGTTTTAGGGTATGATTTGGCCTGTCTATGATTCGGAAAGATGGATGAGAGTAAATCATGCATAACAGTGAAGTGCATATTAGACAAAGCAATGGTTAGATTTTCAGAATATTGGGCTTACAATTCTAAAGACTTCCTTCAAAAATAATCAAATAGTTACACTTATCCATCAGTTGCCAAAGAGCTAGAAAGACATTTTATCTTAAATAAGCTAAAAAAATTGATAAAGAAGTAGCTTTATACACAATTGCAATTTGAAAAACATTGAATTCCCTTGAACAAAACAGTAATGTACAACCTTCCTCAACTGAAAATCCTTTTTAAACTACATTACATTACATGGGTTATCAACAATCATTGAATTAATAGGATTTCACACATCGATGGGAAGACCCTTTATATGGTGAAATTTACAAATGAATATTGTGTCACCAGAATCACAACAAGAAAGCTGGGCTGATCATTCCTGCCCAGAATACAACAATATATTGTGCCACCAGCACCAGCTATACAACGATGGTAAGTTTATTTCACAACATATCTTCTTGTCAGACTTCAAATACTTGTTATCAGCTTTTTGAGACGAATCGCGTCACCAGAAAATTCTATCTATTGTTTTGAGATATATTTTGTCACCAGATAAATTGTATGCACAATGACGTGTGTCTGATTTCTGTTGTCTGTGTACAAGAATGGCCATCAACCTTGCCTTTTGCATGATGGAAGTCCTATAAATAGAATGTATGGTTACTTCAGTTTCCTGATAGTTGATATGGGTCAACCCAACATTTATCCTCCTTTGCTGCATTAATCCACCTTTCCCTAAAGATCTGCATGTCAATAAAGGACTGCATCCTAACCTGCTGACAAATCACACTCGCCACATGAAGTGTTTGCAAGTTGTAATGGATGAATATGAAATACATCATCTACAAATGCACATGGGTGTGCACAGAGAGGGAGAGATAACACAAGATTTCCAGAAACTACGATCCTTATGAATAGAAGAGAAGAAAGCAGTTTACTAAGATAGGGCAAATCAAGAAGGCTTACTTTAACTCTATTACTGTCTTTATGGGAGCCAGATGGTTCCTGTAATTACAAAAGATGAACTCACATCAAGTATCCATAATGAATCTAATACAGAAAAAAAAAAAAAAATCAAAACATACCAATGCTTTTGAGTCCCCTTTCTGTGAAGGGGCTGGGACATTGGTCGCCTGTGCAAAGGAATAATAGATGGAAAAAAGTGTGAGACAACATTGAACATTAAGACCATATGTGAGCTTATCCTGATAGAACAAAATAAGCAAACATTCTCATGCACATTACTTATAGAAGAGAGTGCTTCTTGCATCAATCCAATTATTTCACACTAATGATGTTGCATTGCATCTGCTATAGATGTGTTGGACTCAAACAGTAACAGTTAAAACTCAAAAACCTGAAGATGCCATGATACCATAATACTTGCCTTATTTCCATCCGAGACACCAAGTGTGGGAAGACCAAGATGAACTACATATTCAGAGTCAACAACACCAACATTTTTTGTTCGATCTCCCTGAAAGATAGTTCAGGTATCACAAAGTATGGCCAAGAGAGTTAAAAATGGGAGCTCTAAGGCAGGAAAATTACTTGTGCACAATAACCAAGCTGCACATCCAGGCCCCATGCATGGATCAAGTCATTCTGTGAGAGGAATAAAGAATCAGAGAACAATTACCATAAAGTTTGTAATCAAAAAAGGGAAAAACTACCATTTAAACGAAACACAGTGCAGAGTTGACATACTCCAATTTTGGTTTCCTAAGTCTTTAAAGCATTTGTCTGCAAATTAATTTAATGTACAATAGTACTATATACTCGATAGCCAGCCTCCTGACTTTACAAATTCTAGATATTCTTTTGTGTTTTACTTGGAAACCACTAGACTCCAAAAGCTTAAGTCGTTAGGGAATGAGCCAACAATGTATATCAATGCGTTTTAGTGTACATCCCTCCCATACAGTCCACCTTGCATGTGGAGAGGCAGAGAAATACAGGCAAAGAAAAGTATATAGGTGCAGTTTTACTCTGCACCTTGTAAATTAGCAAAGGAGTGGGGATTGGATGTTACGAACTCAAGACCTCTTACAACCAGAGCTCCGATACCATGCTAGATAACCACTAGACCCCAAAAAGCCTAAGCTGTTAGAAAATAGGCCAAAAATTGTATATCAATCTAACACGTTTAATGGTTGTTTCCACTACAAGATATTCTTTTGTGCTTAATTTACATAGATTGTTGAATGTAATCATTAATAAAAAAAAAAAAAAAAAAAGGCTCAATTACAAAATGCACCTACCATCTATAGGTGGTATTTCAAATTGCTCCATGAACAAAAAAATGTTTCAGATTGGTCCACTAACTAATAAAAAGCTACAAAATAGCACATCCATTATGAATTCCGTCAAAAAAGATAGTTAAATGCCACTTTGGACAACGATGACGTGGATTTTTTGAATGATGTGGACACCAAATTTGCTCCACATGGATTAATAATGTCATATTGATTAAAAAATGAAAAAATAAAAACTAACATAACTTTTAAACCCTCTAAAAATAAAATTAAATATGATATCATTAATCCATGTGCTTTAAATTTGGTGTTCACATCATTCAAAAAATCCACGTTAGTACTTTCTACATTGATATTTAACGTCCTTATTAACGAAATGTATAACGGATGTGCTATTTTGTAAATTTCTATTAATTAGTGTACTAGTCTGAAATATTTTTTTGTTCATGGACCAATCTGAAATACCTCCTATAGTTGGTGATTGTATTTGTAATTGAACCTGAAAAAGAAACATGGTGGGGCTTAAAAGATGAGATCTATTTGCACATACTTGTCTACATGCTGCCATATATTTCTGTTCATTAGTCATTACCAATAATCAATACTTATGTTGTAAATGTGGTTGGTGTTCAATTTTCTAGGGGTTACGTACTTGGATCATGTACCATACACATTTCCAAGCAGCTCTTGAGAATACAGGTGCCATCATTTCCACCCAACTGTTGTGACAGATTATATCAAATACGAAGGAAGTTTGTCAGCAATGTAACAACTGATCAAAAGTTCAACAAAGAGGATATCACATAAACAGTTGTTTACCCTACACACGGAGGAGCAGAGCTGTGCTCGTCACACCTTCCACTGCCTTTAAACTTATAAAACCTTCTGTTAAAATTTAGACAAAAATGGATCGAAGTCACTTATAATGTATGAAAAATTCTTATGAATAAAAAAAAAAATATAAGTTATGAACTTATGACAAAACCCCCAAATGGTGGATACAGCAGAAAGCAATTGATGAATAATAGCTACTACAGAGTACTTTTTTTTTTTTTTTTTTAAAGAAACATACTTTATTAAAACAGACAAGCAACTGCTAACAATCTGTGGACAAGAAGTCCACATCTATAACATCTGTTCATCACTAAAAGCTACAAGAATCACAAAACGGCCCAAAAGAAAACCACTCAAAACTAAGGGGAAACCAACTAGAAACCACATCAACAAACAGCTGCTCGTAGTAGCTACTACAAAGTACTAAGATGTGGCACGTATTCAGGGGAATGCAACATTCTTTACAGACTGATGAGAAAGCAGTCGTTGCTTCTAAAATGAGTTGTTCATCTTAATATGACTTATTGGCTGAAAATAACTCAGACTCAAGTAAACCTGATGCCTTATCCAGTATATTGCAGCAAGAATAGAAATCATGCTCCTTGGTCCTATGAGGGAGCTGAACTATCTTGATTACTATAACAGACTAAGGTCTTTCATGCTCTGTCATGTACTGAGGAAGCAAAAGGCAAGTCAGCAGGTGAAGTCAGAGGCCTTAACCAATACGGAAGGAGCAGTCAGATTAGCTCATAACAGATATAAGCTAGTTATGGTTATGGGTAGTTTGGGGGTTGTTACAGAGAGCGGGAATGGAAGAGTAAGCTGAATAAATAATACTGAATCACACATGGATATTCATGGAAGAAGTAAATACAATATGAGGCTTCCTTCTGAAAGATTATTGAATTTCCTACAAAATCCTTTAGTGTTAGGTTGAGAGTAAATGTTGCTCTGCAATCTTCCTCTAGGAGCTGAATGGTGTAGTGTTTCTATGGGAGTGAATCTTGCTGAGCTATAGTACATTACATACTCACATTATTCAAGTGGGAAATTTAGTTTCTAAATTGAGATTCTAAATTCTCATGGATAGGTGTTAGACAACCATTTGACACAAATGCCTCATTTGCTAAGGAATGGCCAACAATGTATATCAAGCTATCCCCTCCCTCACGCGTGGTCCCATCCTGCCTGCGAAGAGGCAGAGAAATGCAGAGGGAAATACATCATAGAGAAACATATAGGTGCAACCCCACTTTGCACCTTGCAAACCAACAAGGAAGTGGGGAATGTGGATTGGGGATTGGGAATTGGGAATTGGGAATTAGGGATTCGAGGTTTCAAACTCAAGACCTCTTGCAACCAAAGTTCTGATACCACATAAAACAACCACTGGACCCTAAAAGTCAAACTGTTAGGAAATAGGCTAACAATGTAAATCAAAACATGGTAAAAAGTTCATTTCAATTAACAGCAGCTCCAATGGGCATTTAGCATGAGACAAAGCAGCTTTCATTCGCACATCCACGAGGAGAGCTACAGTTCTTGCGTTCTTGCTTATCCTGATTTTCAAACAATGTGATTTATACATTCCTTTTTATTTTAAAAGGAGTAAGATTACCAAATGTGAGAGAAAAAGTAAGGACTAAGAATACTAGTTAATGTGGAAGTTGGTGACCACTGTAAATTTAAAAATCAATTAAGAGCATGGGAAAAGATATTAAAGAAAATCGAGAAGAGATGGAGCTTTTAGTGAAAGCAGAAGTTTTCGCCTTCTGAGAGACCCCTAGCGCAATGGCACCACACAGGTAATAATTAGATAAACTTTAGCCTAGAACAGAGGGGGGCATATCTTCTATACATTTACACTGAAACAAAATAAAACAGACATTATTAACCTTACTTTTGCCAGAATTTTTTTTTAAAATTTTTGGCAATTCATGCCATAAGTAAGAATGTCTTACGGACCAGGAGCACCAAGCACCTACAAAATGCCAAAATTTTAGCTTTACTTCCTTTTTTATTTTTCTTTATCTTGAAAGATAGCCCACGGGCACATCACTACCTCAACTACATTGGTCCCTTCATATATTTATAGTTAGACTGTACTGTTAACGTAGGAAATCAACTTTTGCACAAAACAAACTGCACTAACCTGTGCACTTTTGATTTCTTCGAACGTGCAGTGATTGGATGATACACCTCTGACTTGTCAGGATCAAGTGCTGGCTGTGATATTTCAAGTCCCTCTTCCCGAACAATTGATAGATATCTACATGAGATTTAACATGTTCAAGAGTCAATGCAAATTGCAATATCTAATAACTGAACACCATAAGGGGAGAAAAAGTGAATTCAAAATCTAGTTTTGCTTTCCAAGAGTCTTTTGTTTCAGTGAAGGATCATGCAATGGATAGCGATAACATATTTTAAATCATTGATTGGAGATATTAACGCCTTCATTATTTACAATTTGTTCTCTCTATGCAAATGATAAAACCTGTTGGACTATTATTGGATACAAATCTGAGATGAATTGTTATTATTGATGGTCACATGTAATTCTTACCAACATGTGTGTGTGTGTTGGGGGGTAATATCAAAAAACTGGATCCTCACCTTGTCTTGGCTATCCTTGGTTTCTAATCCAAGTGGTCTATTAGAAATCCAAGGTTCTCCCATCTTGTTTAGGTTTAACAATAAAACCCAAAAACACATTATACCCCTCGGATTTTCAATAGAACAGTTGGATAAAAAACCAAGAATAGCCAAGAAATGGAGAGGGTCTAGACCCAATTTCAAGTCATTGTCTCTATCTATTTTCTTGTCTGTGAAACATTGGTCAAATGAAATAGCCTTGTGATTACATTATTTGGAAAAAACTTGAATTTGGAATTCCACTTTACTAGGCATTAAAGCCGTGCACCCATTTATTATAAGCCATAAATTTTAATATTGCCAATTAAGGGCCAATCTAGATAATTTTATTTTTTCTGCTTTATTTTTAATTAAGGAGAGAAAGGGGAGCAAGGGGAGAGAAATGAGTGGGAAGGAGATTAGATGTGAGAGAAGTGAGGAAGAGATGAGTAAGAATAGATAGAATTAAAATTGAAAACTAAAAAGTAGCAATTTTCTCTCTCATCTCTCTGTATTAAAAAACAAAAAAACAAAAAACATAAATGTTATCAAATGAGATTTTGCAGAACTAAGCATACATGCATGTATGTGTGTGTGTGTCATATTGATTTTATCTAAAGCATCAAAGCAGACAAAAATATTATAAAATGTAATAGTAATCACTATATGGTTACCGTTTTGGGTCAAAACTTTCAACTCCAAGGTCCTCATCCCAGAGAAAAATATATTCGTATTCGGAAATTATATCTGGATGCAAGAAACGTTTGGCGAACCACCTATATCATCATACAGTATTGTTTCATTAAGATATTACCCACACATTTCACAATGTTCCCACCCAATAAATGTTAATTTATTGGTAACTGACTCCAGTTTTAGGTAACCATGTGAAAGAATCAACGTTACCATTTTGTTTGATTCATCGCAGACACATGTATGGCACGATCATTCCACAGTAAATCACTCCATTTATCCACAACACCATCATAATGAAAAAGCATTACAACAAAATCACTTGATAGAAACTGCAATACAACAACAGATATTTAATACAAAGACGGAAACATAATTCTAAAGTGAAAGGGCATGAGCCAAGAGACCATCACCTTTCTAACAATTCTGTCCACTACTTCTTTCTGCTTTATTCCAACTGCAATGGCCAGTAAGCTCATCAAAGGTGTTGAGTTTTTCTGACATGAGAGTTTTGCAATTGTTAGGCAGTAATGATGATTTACCGCATTGGAAATGTTGAGTTTGTTAGCAACATAAAATTCATTCTTCTTATACAAAGAATGAGTGTGCATTATCATTCAGCAATTAATTAACAAGAAATATGTTAGAAACCAACTTTTAAAATTCACGTGAATGAAATTAACAATAAATTATATAGATTTTTTTAGACTATATGATGAATTAAGGCCTTTATTCTAGCATTCATCAAGAACCAGCCATAGCTTCTCATACATTTTTCACAGATGAGCTCCATAAAGGACGCATTTCCAAGTCGGATGTTTTTGCAATAATTCCATTGGGTAATGCCTCGCTCCCCAAAGGCTGGCAACGATTCTGAGGATGAAGAGGAAAAAAAATCAGTAAACACACAAGTAACTTCAAGAGCTGTAATAAAAAGGACACTTATTTTTTCTGTAAGAGAAAAACCTTGCATGTATCGAACGTTGCATTCTGCATATTGTAGTTCACTTTCCATCTTGTTAATCTCTGCACACAAGATTCCCAGAACTATGTAATTAACTTGAGACAGAAAACTGCAATCATTCAGTCATTTTTTTATAATGATGAATTCAATTAAAAATGCATGCAGTAGATGCACACAACTTGCAGAATTAGCATCTATTAAGTGATATTTAAGTAGATGCTATAGAAACAGAGAGACCTACTTCCTTGTACTCATTAGCAATGGATGCACTACCAATGAAGTAAGCACCGCAAATCAATGAAGCTACAATGAAGAGACTGCAGTAGAATGATCTGTTCTTTGGATCTGACAGTACAGAGGCCTGGCAAAAACAAGGAGCCAGGTAAGCTTAAAAGTTATAGTCACATTGTATTCACATTTGAACCCATAAAGAGCATTTATTGGCCACATCAAGACAGCAAAGGGAAAATAAGAAAGCAAAAAATGAAGGCAGAAAAAAAAGAAAAAGAGGTGATTTCAAGTAGTCATAAGCATTCTTCCAAACTACTTTGATGCAATATTACTAATTTCCTAGCTAAGGAAATTCTTGTCAATATTTAAACCAGAATTTTGCATCATTTAGGCGGGATTCAACTTGCAAAATATAGGGACCAACAGAAATTTGGCAGTTAAGCTAGCTAATAACTTCAAACATTTACCAAAAAGGATAAGGGAAAAAAGAAAAACAAACAAAGAGCGAGTTTTTCCTGCCCCAAAACTTTCTCAATAAGCAAACAGAGGAAAATAGTTTAAGAGAATCGCTATTCCCAAATCCCTCATAACAATAAAACTCTGGTGCTCCTGAATAATTCCCATGTCCATGTGCTGCAAGCAACTATGATCATAGAGAATCATAATTCAGTTTCAAATTCAAAACCCTTTTCTTCTTCTTCACAAAGCCTCAGCTACCTATGAAGTTCAATTGCCATAAAACTTGTACAAAATTGAGCCCATGGTCAACCACACTTCCGGTAGACAAAATAGAGAGAAAGAAGATACACTTTTTTTTTTCCATTCCCTCTACTTTTCCTCAGCAAGCAAACAGCAGACAAGAAAAAATGGAATTCAAACTCCAAAATAATACAAATTTGCCAAACCCAAAAGTATATCTATATGAATGTATTACTAATCAAGTTTTTTTGGTAAGAATATTAATAATCAAGTTGGTTCAGATTAAAAAGCAAAATAATCAAGTTGGTAGGTACAAGGATGTTAAGTGCATACATATAGATACATACATACTATATATATATATATAGAGAGAGAGAGGGAGAGAGAGAGAGAGAGAGAGAGAGAAGCTTACAGGATTGAAAGGGTTGATCATTGCTGCAACTTGGAAAAGCATGGAAGAGACACAGAAGGAGTTGAGGAGAAGTTTCACTTTTTCAATTTCTAAAAGCAAACACACACAAAGAAGTCTCAAGGTAAAGAAAGGAATCACAAAAAGTTGAGGGAGAAAGGAAACACCCGAAAGAAAACAGAACCATACTTTTATATTATATACACAGATAAGCGAAAAAAAAATGGCAAGCATGCAAAGGGAGCTTCTTTGTAGCAGCAGCAGCCAAACGGTGTCGTATATCTGAAGCAACGGCCACAATCTTCAAAACCCACCACAGCAGAGCAGAGAGAGAGAGAGAGAGAACCCAATTTTTTATTTTTTATTTTATTGGATTTGGATTTGGAGAGGACTGAGAGGACGAGGTGACGCACTTGAAGAGCAGAAGAGGCAGTGCTTAAATTGTTTTTTTGTTTTTGCTTTTTTAAATTGTGTTTTTTTGTTGTTAAAAACCTGAAAAATGATATGATATACATTCAACTATTCAAGACTCGAACATGAAGCGCACGCGGAGAGAGTTTTCCACGGTGGAATGTTGGGATAGTGGAGGCGAAGTGCGCGAAATTTGATCCATGCCTACTCGCGCGTCTGAGCTTTACGCTTCTACTCGCTCCCTCTGGCTGGCTCATTTTCTGGGTTTTCTTAAAAAACAGAAAAACCGCCTCATAAAGTGGGTGCGGACTGTCGCTTGTCGCTTGTGTTGTCAGAAAGGTTATAAACAAGTATAATTATCTTAACAACTTTCATATATTTATCAATAAATTTATTTATTAGTTATTAACTTATTACCAAAAATAAAGTGAAAAGACAATTATCTTTTTCTGGACATTTCGTTGCTTGGTGGGAGCGGTTCTGTTGCCGATGAAAACGTCTAGATTAAAAAATAAAAAAAATTACTTTTTTATTACTTTTTTTTCTCTCACCGGTGACCCCTTTTCTCTTTCTAAACCCAGAAAATAAGATTTTCCGGCGAATCAAACAAAAACAGAACCAATCGTCTCAGCGTCGATCGGCTGTTCTCCGGCGGAATTAAGGCGGTGAACCACTAGGTTTTCTTCCCCAGGCCACGTTGAGTCTATTGGTGCCCTCAGCTTGTTCATCCGATCAACGGCGACGGAGAATCAAGAATTTTTCAGGCAGCGTCTCGACCATCCACCACCCCAAACGCTGAGAGAGAGAGGGTGAGGTCGCGAGAAGGAAAAAAAAAAAAAAAAGATAAAGGGTGTGAGGTCGCAACTCACAAGAAGAAAAAAAAAAAAAAAAAAGGAGAGAAAGAGGGTAAACCAGTCATTAGATCTAACAGCCAAGATTTTACACTAGCATTCATCCACAGACTTTTTCATCCGCAATAGAGCCGCTCCCTTTTTTGGTTGGTAGGAAATTAAATTGGATGTTAATTTCTCATATGATATTTATGAGGTACAAAAAATCCTATCATATTTATGTAACAAGATTTTGTGGCAAAAGTTGGGTGGGGATTATGGATGATCATTTTTAAGATGATGCTGCATAATCTAAAATTTAACACTTTTGGGAGTGTTTCAGGTTGTTAATTAGCCTTTGGCATGGTGAGCTCTCTTAATTTATTCAAGACTCTTCTTAATGACTTTTTATGTAAATCTGTTTGAGATTAATGAATTGTCGTTTCATTACAAAAAAAATTAATACAAAGATAATAGTTTAAAATTGATCATTATTTCTACAAATTTAAAACGTCCGCAAACTCAAATAATAAATGAATCATGTTAATGTCAAACAATAATTATTTAGTTTTAGGGTAAATTATAATTTAATATCTTAATTTTATTTCAGATTTTAAGTTAATAGCTCAAATTTAAAAAGTTGTAATTTCATAGTTCAACTTTCATTTTGTTTCAAGTTAATATTTTTGTTAGATTTTTTGTCAATCTGCCATTATCTTTGATGACGTGGCAGAGATATGATTGTCTTTTCATCCTATTTTTGTCCACCTAAGCTACCACGTGTAAAAAAAAATATTTTAATATTTTAAAAGACTTTAAATCATTTAAACAATTTTTTTTTGTCAAAAACAAAAATCTTCCAACCCACCATCTCTCTCCTTGCCTCCCTCACTCTCTCTGCAACTCTTTCCCCAGCTGCCTTCATCCCCCCTCTCCCCTGCCCCCAAACCCTCTTCCTCCTTACCCCTCCTCGCGTCCACCTCCCCTCGTCGGCCAACCCCCACCCAGTCCGTGCGTGCACCTCTCTCTGCAACTCTCTCCCTATCTTCTTCGCCCCTCGCCCCCCACCCAGCACCACCAAACCCTTCCACACCCTTTTCCCCCCACCCAGAACCACCAGTCCCATCCACACCCCTCTCCCCCCAACCTAGCCTGACCCACCCCTCCCCTTTCTCTTACCCGACTCATGCAACTCTCTTTCTTTCTCTCTCCGGCGAGTTTGACCGACGATCTCCACGGCAAAGGGATTCATCGCCTTCCTCCCCTCTCCCTTCTCATGTTCTTCATTAGCTTCAAAAGCCAGCCACGCTGGAGATCTGGGTGAGTTTTTTTTTTTTTGTCAAGATCTAGGCATTTTGGTTTTATTCTTGGGTATGTGAATTGGTATTTGTTTTCTGGTTTTATTCTTGGATCTATAAGGTGTTGCTGAAGATGGTCATGTTGTGTTGCAGGCGGGTTTGGGCTGGAGATGGTAGGGGTTGCTAGTGGGTTTCTCTTTTCTTTGGGTTGGGGGGAGAGGGGTGAAGAAGATGGTGGTGCTGGACGACGGATCTGTCAGTTTTGCGAACATCAGGGAATGGCTGGGTTGCGAGGAGGGGTTGGGTTACAGGGAGGGGAAAAGGCTGGGTTGCAGGGAGGGGGAATGGGTGGGTCGGGTTGGGAGGAGGGGGTGGGGGTTGTGTTTTTGACAAAAAAAAATATATTTTTTTGTAAATGATTTTTAAGTTGTTTTTAATATAAAAATATTTTTTTTTACATGAGGCAGCTTAGGTGGACAAAACTAGGATGAAAATACCATCATATCTCTGCCGCGTCATTAAAGATAACGGCTGATTGACAAAAAATCTAACAAAGGTATTAACTTAAAACAAAATGAAAGTTAAGGTATGAAATTGTAACTTTTTGAATAGAAATACTAACTTAAAATCTGAAGTAAAATTGAAATATTAAATTGTAATTTACCCTTAGTTTTATTACCACAAACTAGTTTAAAACTAGTATTGTAAAAGAAAATACAAAATGAAAAAAACTACTTTTATAGTTTGAATTATTAGTATTCAACACATGAGTCTGGCTAATTGGAACTGGATCATCTCCTCAATTATTTCAGTGCTGAGCTTGCTTGAACTTTTAATATATATACACGGTACACCCGCTATAGAAATTTTACTTGTACTTTTTAAGACTTATGCCCATATTCATAAAAAAATATATATATATATATATACTTTTATATATAATTATTTTTATTAATTCTCTATATTACTTATTTATTAATTTTCAAGAGAAAAGATTCTGTATATGAAATCGAATGGAGACTAATGAATGATAGGCCACCATTCGGTTCATCCTTATCTAAAAAGTTATAAAGGTCAAGTCTGCCGGCAATTCCAAAAGGCACAAAAAAAAATTGAAAAAAGATATGAATTCATATTTATTTATCATAAATCATGCTCCATTCAATTTTTTGTTATTAAAACAAACAAGAAAAGGCAACACGTGATTTTTGTTTGAATGATCAAACATCACTATATAAGGCCATTACTAAACTAAATCACATGCTTTTCAATTTCAAACCATTATTATTTATTATAAAAGAAAAAATTTGTATGTAACCAGCACTATATACATATCAGTCTCATCATATCAAAATTATTTATATATTATGAGAAAAAATTATATATAATCATCACATACAACCATTTTTACAATATTACAAGGTTTGGATTTTGTTGTCATTCATGCCCAACAAAACATAGTATGATTATAGCGTTAGTGTCTCATTCATTTTCACTCTCAACAAAATGCGAGTATGATATGGATAAGTATAACCTAAGTGTCTCTTTTCAATATGCAACTTTCTTGTTTCTACTAAAACAGGGTTTGAAAATAATAATACCACTCATTACAAACACAGTCTAATTCATACCACTCACTAGGCACTACATATGCAATTAATGGGCTTAACTTGTGCCACCATAATTGCTCACTAATGGAGGACTTTTTTTTTCTTTTTTTGAAGTCAAAATAACATTCACATGGTTCATGGTGTCATATAATTATTAATTATAATACTTGCTAAAGTACCCAAAACCTAAAAGCGGTGCTTGCAACTAAATTGGGTTATGAACAGGCAAATCATTCAAAGAGTTTACTTTGATTATCAAATAAAAGAAAAAAAGAGTTTATTTTGCCCTTTTATTTTTTATTTTTTTATATAATATGATGGTTGGCAATCCGTTTTTTTTTTTTATATGATATGATGGCTGGCAATCCGATTAGCAAAACCAGGCTGGTTGGTGATTGAAGTCAAACTGAATACCAAACGTGCATTGTTCACCATGTGACACAATGACTATCTTTGAAGCTAATTACTAACCTTTATTGGGTGTCATTAGCCAAATACTACAAACATTGTTTTTCCCTAAAGAATAATATATTGGCAATATGATGATAGCAGGCAGGCCAAGCCCAAGCTGATAACTTGATTCATATATCTTTTCTTTCTTGTGGTTGCTTGTTGTTTAATAAAAATTTCTTATTTAGTTAATTTATTGATCATAATCAGATTGGTGACTCTTAATTCCACCTAGGTAAAAGTCACAACCATCACCAGCCTCCATTGCCGGTGTTGCCACCACTTATTCGGCAGTGTTGCACCAATGTTACCACCATGACTATCACCATTACCATTAGTGAATCACCACTATCCCCATCCTCACCACCCATATCACCATATGGATTTTTGACTACTGAATTCCAAGTTTTTTTCTATACTGAATCTACAAACTTTTTTTGTTTATAAACCTACACAAGGAACTAAGTATATGTATTTCATAAATCTTAATTTGTCTAAATACTAAGTTTATTTTTTCTATTCAAACACATCTTTAATTTAATAAATTAATTATTAATTGAACACATTTTTGTACTTATTAACCCTTTTACCAATTAAACAATGACTATTTAATTTAGTAGATTATACTCAACTTCCTTTAATCGAGGTAAGCGTAAGACCACAGTTGTTTAATTAAAAAAAAAAAAAAAAAACCCCTTTTATCAATCACCAATTCACCATTTTCTTTATTCCTCATCAATTTTGTATATATATATTTTCTTTTAAACTTCTAATTGCTTTTTCAGAAAAATCATGGCCTTCCAGCTGGTGTTGGGAGGGGAAGGAGTGAAGGATAGCAATAACCATATGGTCATTGCATTGTTTTAATCAAATATGGTCATTACACTTCACATTAGACGTACAAAATGTGCGTGAAAAGAGTTAGTTAATTTATAATAAAAAATTAGATCCCTCATTTGGCCAAGCTTTGACTCTCATTTTGTTGAAAATAAATTACATATCTCATTCATTGTTTACAGAAAAGAATGAGCATTTAAATGTAAAGTACATGACGGATTACCATTATCAAACATAAGAAACGACATTGAAAAGAAAATAAAACTCATAATAAGCCCTTACAATGGAGAAATTATTATATGTAAATAACATGCGGAAATAAGCTAGAAATTCAAATATGATAATGGGTAATATTGGGGATAAAAGATGGCCAAAATAAAGGGTTGGGATAAAATTGGCAATCGGAGATGAAGCTAGGTTGGGTATAAGTGTTTGTGTATGGATCATATAAATAAGACTAATTGTTTGGGTATGATAGTGCAATGCAGACGATGAGCCACAACAGACCCAACCTTTTTTTTTTAATTTCTTTGTTGCTTATCTCTCAACCATTTTCCTTATAATATTCTTCTTAATATAAATTACAAGTTTTACATCCAGGTGCCCCCTTCCACTTTTTGGCTTTCTTTCACTCCTCTCACTCTCATGCTAATTTTTTAAAACATTCTCTCTAACTTTAGGTGTGATCACACATTCTTCTCTCTTAGATTAACATGTCCCTTTTATTGAGGGATCCTCATTTAAGGGTAAATAAGAGATCTTTTGTGGGGCTTATTCCACATTGTATTTTAATGATCTCTCTAGGAAACATGTATAGTTAATTGTCTAGTTCAAGATAATCAATTGGATTAGTTCATGCCTTAGGGTAATGATTGCCAAGAGTGTCCAATAACCAAGGCCTTTTATTTAGACAAACTTTATCACATGTGTTTGAATTGAATTACTTGACTCCATGATGGTTGTACTTCATGATTAGTGGTGGATTATAAGTCCTAGCATTCCAATTTTATGTTTCTTGCATTAGGAGTAGTTTACTTTTTTGTTTTAGTTTTAAATGTTTTCAAAACCCTAAAAACCCTTTTTATGCGCACCATGTGTTTGAGTTGAGTGTTCTTAGCTTACAAGTTAAGTTAATTCAATGGTATTAGTTCAATTCCTTGTGGGATCGGCCTCGTACTTGTACCTATTGCTATTATGCTATTGGTGCATTTGTGAATAAACTTGAAATTCGATTGAAATAAATTGATTCTAAGAAAACAAAAACAATCATATGCATATATGGAATTAGATACATGAACGAAATATCAAATACCTTATTTTGTTCATTAATTGAGTTATGCTTGTTCATGGTGGTTTCTTTCTACCTTAGGTTCACCTTTGAGCACTACAAATGTCCGGGCCTCTAAGAATAGTCCACAAGAGTGTGATCCAAACAGGTAGATAAGGGTGAGATCGAAGAGAGACTTCTACCCTCCCTTTCAATTATGCTCAAATTGTGAATTCGAAAAACAGATTGAAGATTGAGAAATTGTCTGATGGCGCCCATTGAACCAGGACACCTTGACAAGGTCATGTGTTCAAACCCCAACATGTGCAAAAAACAACTTATATCTTTTTTATTCAATATATGTAACTTTTATATAATATAAATATATATAAATAATCCGGTTCAGTTTTTTTGTCAACTCGATTTTGTCTATCATTCTGTATGTTTTTTGTTAGTTCGTGTATTAACTTGAAATGAACCTTAAAGTTAATGGAGAAATTTGAAATGTTTTATAGTTCGTGAACTAACTTGAAATGAACCCTATAGTTAATGGAGAAATTTAAAATGTTTTATAGTTCGTGGACCAATTTGAAATAAACCCTATAGTTAATGGGGAAATTTAAATGTTTTATAGTTCGTGGACCAACTTGAAATGGACTATATAGTTGATGGATGTAAATGTACTTGAGCCTAAAATAAATGTAAACTATTACCACCCCCTTATTTAGAGCTAGGTTCTCCCATAACCCCCACCCTAAATCAACCTCTCCCAAAACCCACTATTATAAACTTAACCTTTCCTAAAACCCCTTAGTCAACTTATACCCAGCTAGATTTGACCCTTTTTTTTTTTAATTTCGATTATAACCTTAGGTTATTGAAAATCAGTTTTGAAAGTTCATTTATCTCATTTTCACTCTATATATATATCTCTCTCTCTCGTGTCTCTCCCCTGCTCGTGAGAACTCACCTTCGCTGCACCTGTCATCGGCGCGTGGCTCTGCGTCCGGTGGCAGATGAAGGTGGTTTTTGGCTCGTTGAACTCGCCTTTCTCTCTCTCTCTCTCTATCTATCTCTTCCCTTGGTCTTCGTTCACCCAGAAACACCCTGCACACAGTGAGTCAACACCGACGGCTTTAGCCGTTTTTGACGGCTTCGCAGCCCAATTTCGACCTAGAATTCTTCCTTTCGTTGAGCCCGTCACGATGGTGTGCTCTGATCATCCATCTAAATTTCTCGCGTCATGTCGAGCCCGTCACGATGGTTCACATCGCTGGCTTTTCCGGTGGTTTTTTGGTCGATTTCGACGGTGTTTTTCGTCGACCCAAGTGTCAATCTTCGTCCCTTCGACCTGCTCTTGCTATTGGTTGGGTTGTTTTAACTTAATTCTTGGTTTTCAGGTTAGGCTACCACCAAATCCTAAAACCTCAATTCGATGTTGGAGAATATTTTTTGGTGAGTTTTGTGATTTTCTGTGTGTTGATTGGGGCTGGGCAACCACCGTGCGTGGTGGTCACCACCCGACTCGGCCGTCAAATTATCAATTTTGTGAACCCTGTTTGATTTGTTGAACTGTCTGGTCTTAAACAGGTACCTCGGCGATTGAAAAGTGCAACTGAATTCAGTTTCAATTTCTAGCTTAATTGGTGTAACTGTGTAAATTCAGTTTTATTTCCTGAAAATTATGTTTCACTTATAACTGTGTTTTGTATATAATTATAATGTTTTGATTGAAATTGTTTTATTGTTCAGTTTTAATTAGTTAGGATTTGAAGATTTGAAGATTTGAAGAATTGAAGAATTTAAAATTTAAGGATTTGAAATTATGAAGATTTTGGTTCAGTTTTAGTTGTAATTGAAAAAATGTCCAAAGCTCTGTAACTTTGTAACTATTTTTTTTAATGTTTATGTGAAATTGTTTCAATGTTTGATTTTAGTTTCAACAAAAAATTTAATTTTAGCAAAATTCTGTTTCAGTAAAATTCAATTACAGTGACGTTAGCGCGTGTCACGCCCCAACTCGAGATTTAACTTTAAAGTCAAGTTAAGATGTGAATCACGTTCTAATTATATAAATAAAAACTTATATAATTAAGAAATTATGAAATAGTAAAAACAAAGTTGGATTATGATTAATAAGTTCAAACGGTAACAAACATTACATAACCTTGGTTTTCTCTTAAATTCTACAAAAGTCACTACAAGCATCAAACTCCTCGTTCTTTATTTAAATAAAATAATAATAAAACACACAAACTTGTATGCATAAAGATTTTCAAAACATCATGCATGTCAAATAGGTTTAGGTATCCGCTTCAACACATACAAGATCTGTTTAGGTGTTAGCATCAACAGCTCAGTAGGGACATGAACCTTACAACATTTAATTGCCTAAATTAAATTAAGTGTCACAATTTAAAAAAATAAAAATAAATTATAACATGATATAAAAAATAATGTCGATACATGAATGTGACTTCAATCTTTCTCGTATTCCCAATAACCCCGAAATTCCCCTTTTGTTAGTCATTGCGTCTATCTATCGGTTTCCAGCTCCGAAAATCAATATGATAATTTTATCGACCTTTCATTGAAGGGGCTTCACTCCTTATATGTGCACAGGTGGGATAACCTAAAGCCTGAAACCTCGAAGACTAGACTCAACTATACAAAAGTATTTATTTATTTCTCATGTTTCCCATCATTTCAGTCTCAACACAAATCTTTCTGACTTATTCTCAAGTCATTACCCTTTCTCATTCCATAATATTTTTTTTTAAATAATTACTCATGGAATTCAAAGCATAAACTTGCATTAATAAAAAAATAATGCATAAACAATTCAACATTTATCTCCTGTTTATTATGCAATCAAACCATCCAATTATATCACTCATATAAAATCATATAACACAATCAATAATACAATTTAAGATCACAAAATTTAATATAATCAATTGCAGTAAAGGTTTTCCAAGACTCCCTACCTCGATTCCAACTTAGCTTGCTCAAGTCACTATTTCGAGATCTTTAACACCACATTCGAATATAAACCTAGATATACAAATGCCCAAACAAAACATAGTATAATTTAGAAAATAAATTAAATATTTTAAACTAACTCACTTTTTCTAAAAATAAAATAAAATAGTTACAGAATAAAAGTCGTTCACTTTCAAATTCTAGTATGTGTATTGAAAACACTAAATTAGGAGTCTCAGATCGCAAAAGGAAGGCCACCATCGGACTCAAAATTGAAAATGCAGCGGGGAGGAATTTTCCCCCTTGACCAAAGCCGCCGCATGCGCCGCCACTCATCGGTGGTGGTGGTTGCGGCACTGTTCATCATCTTCTCCAAATTTCTAGAATTTTCTTATTTTTTCTCAACTTTGTCATAACATTTGACTTATTAAAACTCCACTAAATTGAACAAACTTATACTTATTTTAATGCTCTACAACTCTTCTTTTGCAACCATATAAATATCACTCAAATCGAACGGGTAAAACTTCAGATAATCGGCCCCAAATTAGGATATCCGAAAATTGCCATTTTTTCCAGAAAATTTTCAGATTTTTCAAACATTGTCCAAATTCAAATATCTTTGATTCTAACACTCTAAAACAGTTTCTAAAACTTATAAATGAAGAAATATAACTTATGCTTCAATTAAAATCGAAAAAAACTACAACCAAAAGGATTTAAAATAAAAAACAAAAAATCTGAAAATTACTCTCTACACTCCATCCGAAAATCACTTCAATTCTCCACTTAGTTTCTAGGTTTCTTTGGTCACAAAAACCTCTCTAATCACTAAGTGAAACTCACCAAAATCATAAATGACCAATAAATTAAATTCTAAAGAAAAACATATGGTGTAAAAACATAGAGCTTACATTTTCTTTTCTTTCTCCTTCCCCCCTCTATCTTTCTTTCCTTCTATCTTTCTATCTTTCTCTCTGGTTTCTTCCTTCGTTTTCTGTTCTTCTTATTGATGGTTTGATATTCTCCAAAATCTTCCAACAATATGACAGCTGCAACATGATTTGGGCTTATCCACACCTGATGTCTTCATCCTCTTCACCTAGTCTTCCACCCCTGCTTTCTAGACTTCCACCATCTGGTTCCTAGACCACCAGCAACTGCTGATCAATTGCTCCTTCTCACCCACGTCTTCCACATTCTAGCACAAGCCAACCTTAAAACTTACACACCAACACAAGCCATCCACACTTATCCCTAAGCTTAATGCTTACTAGTCTAAAATGAACCCATTTAGAGGTTTAAGAAGTGGTGCAATAGTGGTTTAACACTTCTTGCTTCTCCCTCACACAGCACATTAAGTGCTTTTACTTTAACTAATTAACCCAAAAAAAATTAAAATAACACTTTGTTTTTAAAAAAATCTAACTGAAAAAAATTACCCAACTAATAAAGATTAAATAACACAATTAACAATTTAAAGTAACATAAATAATCCTTTCAAAACTTAGGTCTTAGTTTTGAGAGAGGTTCTAAATAGGTGGAAGTTTAGACCATGGCTATAGCTTTGACTCTCACTATTCAGACTACTTTAATACCCATATATGACTATGGCTATCAGTAACTACTGTGAATGACATAATGAATACAATCAACTATTGTACTTATAAAATATATTAAATTATTTTGTATATAGATTTTATAATTATTTAAAGAGCAAATTACAATTTAATACCTCAACTTTACATGTTGTTTCAACTTAGTACTCCAACTTTGAAAACTTGTAAAAAAGTACATCAACTTTTATTTTGTATCAACTTAGTACTCCAACTTTAAAAACTTGCAAAAAAGTACCTCAACTTTCATTTTGTGTCAAAATAATACCTCCGTTAGTTTTTCTGTCAAAGTGGCAGGGGTATTTTCGTCTTTTTCTTAAATTAAAAAAATAATAAATTTTTTTTTGAATAAAAAAATTTAAAACAAAAAATAAAAATTTTTTTTGGGTAAGGGGTGAGGGGAAAAAATTAAAATTTTATTTAAATAAAAAAATTTCATAAAATAAAAATTTTTTTGAATACAAAATTATTTTTAAAAAATATTATTATTTTTAAAATTTAGGAAAAAAGACGAAAATGCCCCTGTCACTTTGACAGAAAAACTAACGGAGGTACTATTTTGACACAAAATGAAAGTTGAGGTACTAAGTTGATACAAAATAAAAGTTGAGTTACTTTTTTGCAAGTTTTCAAAGTTGTGGTACTAAGTTGAAACAACATGTAAAATTGAGGTACTAAATTGTAATTTGCTCTTATTTAAAATGGTAGGAAATGTATTTACAAGAAGTCTAACTTTAAGTTTAACCAATCCCTTGACACACGCTCCGGGTGCATCAATTGATTTTCTCATCATAAAATTGCAAATTTTTTGTTTAAAGTTAACTCACAATAATATTTATTTTTTTAAATCAAATTATTTATTTAATAGTTTTTATATTTTCAGTAATATAAATATTGTTTTAGTTAATTTTTTTTCTTTAGGCTTGTGTTATAACGTGGTTTGTTTGAAAAATAGAGAGAGAGAGAGAGAGAGAGAGAGAGAGAGAGAGAGATTTATTTTATTGAATTTAAATTTTATTATTATTGTTTTCCTATTTTGCCCTTACTTTATTAAATGATTTTGTTGTAGTATTTTTTTAGTAAGACGATATTTTTAGAGTTTATAAAAATTTCACCTAAGATGAGAGTTTGCTTATATATATTATATAAATCAATAGTTTTACACACCTTTTTTTCCGATCTATATGTCAGAGTGGAGAAAAACTTACATATCCCATCATGTCATACCATATGACATTCCCCTCATTTATTGGCTTTCTCTTCTATCTTATATCTATCTTTTTCTTAAAGGGATGTCATCGTTACAATATGAGAATAGGTAAATTTTTCCGTGAGACTAACATGTGATAATGTGGTGTAATTTTTTTTCCTTTTTATGAAAATTTGATGATTTGGTGTGGGCCATGTGGCCAAGGAATGAAATTTCGAAATTTTCGGCGAAATTTCGTTTTTTTGGGTCACCGAAATTTTATCACATACCCAATTATTTTCGGTAATTATTTCGGCGAAATTTCGGCTGGGTTTGGGAGAAAATGGGCTGGTTTCGGGAAAATTGGCAAAATCTTCGATCTGCCGCCATGCGGGGTCGTCAGAGCCAGGGAAGCATATGGGCAGACTCACCGTGACGAGAGGAAGACAACCCAGGTGATGGGAGGTCGCGTCATCGCCGAAAAAGTGAGATCGCCGCCGGAGCTCCAAGGATCGGCCTCAGTTGGTTCGAGAGTCGGGGGAGGTTTCTGGGTTGCGCCGCCACCAGGGGAGGAAGAAGGAAGAACGGCAAGGAGATCTGGGCCGGTCCCGTTGCCAACCATGGCCGGACGCGCCGCCACGCGCCGGTGGCAGGTGCGGCGAAGGTGAGGCGCGAGAGAGAGAGAGAGAGAGAGAGAGAGAGAGAGAGAGAGAGAGAGAGAGAGTGTGTGTGTGTGTGTGGGATAAAAATCTGGTTTTTGGGTTGGTTNGGGATAAAAATCTGGTTTTTGGGTTTTAAAACCCCTTTTGTAAAAATTACAAAATTGCCCTTTACTTCAAATGTCCGTAACTTTCAAACCATAACTCCGATCGACGCGTGCTACGTGTCTACGAACTCGTGAACTCGAGACCTATCCAACGTGCCCAAAGTCCGAATCAAAAGTCCACTAAATTTAAAAGTTAACTTTGGGTCAAGCCTAATTTAAAACAAAAATAATTAAATTATTAAAAATAAATTAAAACCTTTTTAAATTCTAAATAAATTCTCAAAATCCTTAAAATAAATTCTCAAAATATTTAAAATAATTATCTGGAAAATACAGGGTCTCACAGAAAAGGGGTTGGGTAAGGGGGGGTGTGTCGGGGATGGACTGGGTTGGGGGGAGAGAGGCAGGGGGCTGGTGCTTGGTGGGGAAGAATACCCTAAAGGGCCTAAATCATAATATCTTATATCATATGGTCCATATCTTAAAGAACATACAATATATAGGGTTTAGTGCATAGATTATAGAGTATAAAGAGAATTAGAATATATAGAGTATATAGGGTTTAGTATTAGGGTTAGTGTATAAATTATAGAGTATAAAGAATATACTGATTTCATTATTCATTATACTAATTTTGTTTAACAGTATTTGTCTCTAACGCGCATTATATTCATCTTATATCACGTGAAACCTATTATATAATTTGGTTTCTTCAATGTTTTTTATTAATATAGTAGATAATATGTTAAATAAACATATTGTCAAGTTTCATTCAAAATTTCCGTATTTTAATAACAATTTCCGTCGTTTTTATCTAATTTTATCAAAATCGAAATTTCCACGAAAATTTCCGTCGAAATTTCCATCGAAAATTTTCTCGAAACCGAAATTTTACTCCTTAGGTGTGACCATATTATATTATGAAACAAAACTGAATAAATTGTATTTTTCTTTGAAGAAAAAACATTACTTATTATGGTTGTATGTCTCACGTGTTTATTTTTCTCTTCACGTGCTATGTCGGTGATGAAGAAAATAGAGACAATAATAAGTATATACACTTTATTTTTAATCGGAAGTATATACACTTGTCACTTGTCACTTGGAAGTTTTACTAAATTTTCATATATTTTGAATATAGTAGGTCATTCAATAACAAAACTTAAAAAAGAAAAAAAAACAAAAAACAAAAGAAACAAAGGAGGGTAGTGTTTGGAGACGCATAAGATGAAGTCCTCCAGTGGAACAGCAATCTATCTATTTGGAAACAAATCCGGCGTCAGATAATAAAGTGCGCACCCATATAAGAGGGTTTTCTTCACCTCCTGCGCAAATTAGGGCTTACCCCTTCCCATTTCCAGTTTTCACTTGGATCCATCAAACTGTACGCTATGGTACGCCATACTTCTCTCCTTCTCTATCTGAAAATCTCTTGTTCTTTTTTTTGTCCTTTTATGTGTATTTCAATACCTGTTTCCAATTTGCTGCAATGCCTGCATATTTAAGGACGCTGAAAGTGAATAAAAATGGTGTGTTTCTGTGATTCTCTGCAACTAAATGGAAAACCCATCATTGATTTTTCAGTCTTGGTTAAGGAGCAATGTTTAGTTCTGCATAATGTGGTAGAAATTTGATTGGTTTTGGCTGCATGTTTGTGTTTTTCCTAGGAAAGTGAATTTATATTGTAATGTATTCTTAAGCAGGAAGAGAAAAAATTGGAAATGCCTTAAATTTCTGTGGTGAATTGGAGAATTTTAATTTGGGAATGTGATATTTTGGATAATATGTATGTGTGCGTGTATATTTAAAATTTTAAATCAATGTGTATGTATGGGTTTGAGCCTTCACTTTAAACATTGTGTTTAGGACACTCAGCTTCCATGTGCCAACTTTGAGGGTTGTGTGATAATATTGCTTGCAATCCCAAAACATCTTAGATATACAAAATGATGGAAAATAATGTGTAATGAATGAGTGGAACGGTCAGTGGATGCTTGCCAATGTGTTCTGCTCAAATCTATTGTGGAATGTGATGAAACATGTACTTATTTAAAGTTGAACATATGAAAATGTAAATAACCATCTGGCCACATTACAATATTCTTGCACCTTTAAATCCTGAAGAATCAATACTGTGTCTAGTGCAAAGTGTTGATCAAGATTCAAGCCATAATTCAAATTTTCTATGCTCATGGGAGTATAGTATGTGTGAATCATTTATACGGAAGTAATACTAAAACCATCATCGTACATCAGCATCAGCATCACTAATGATTTCTTCTTTTGGTTTTTATATTAATGCACATTTTAGTTAGTTTCTGTTTATTATTCTGACATGGCCTGTTCTCCTATAATGTATTCATATATCTACCAGGTTGAACCATTTTTCTTTCTTTTCTTTTTTTAAATTTTTATTTGGATCTGAATACCGTGTTGATTCTGTAATTGATACTTTTTTCTGATTTTTACAGTATCAGATGCAGCTCTTATAGTTACATTAATCAGAACAATGAGAGTATAATGTCTGAAGAGGCCGGACTAATGTTAGTGGTTTATGATGATCCCTCAGACCAACGATCTTTGTCTTTGGATGATACCAGCAGCACTGAGGAGTCACCTGATGAAACCAGGCTTTCATTAGAGATCACAAACGATGCGATTCCATATATTGGACAAAGATTTTCTACTCATGATGCTGCTTATGAATTCTATAGTGAATTTGCAAAGCGATGTGGTTTCTCAATCCGGCGGCACCGAACAGAAGGAAAAGATGGGGTAGGCAAAGGACTTACAAGACGCTACTTTGTCTGCCACCGTGCTGGCAACACCCCAACTAAAAACTCCAATGAAAGTAAGCCCCAAAGGAATAGAAAGTCCTCCCGATGTGGATGTCAAGCATACATGCGGATAAGCAAGACAACAGAATTGGGAGCACCAGAATGGCGTATCACCGGTTTTGCCAACCACCATAATCATGAACTCTTAGAGCCAAACCAAGTTCGTTTCCTTCCTGCATACCGGACTATATCTGAGTCAGATAAGAGCCGGATCCTTATGTTTGCCAAGACAGGAATTTCAGTGCAGCAAATGATGAGACTCATGGAGCTTGAGAAGTGTGTGGAACCAGGATATTTACCCTTCACTGAAAAGGATGTGAGGAATTTGCTCCAGTCATTTAGGAAATTAGATCCAGAGGAGGAGAGCATAGACTTGTTAAGAATGTGCAGAAACATCAAGGAGAAAGATCCCAACTTCAAGTTTGAGTACACACTTGACTTGAACAACAAATTAGAGAATATCGCCTGGTCATATGCATCATCAGTCCAGTCATATGAGATATTTGGTGACGCAGTGGTGTTTGATACGACTCATCGCTTAACTGCATTCGACATGCCACTTGGGGTATGGGTTGGAATAAATAATTATGGCATGCCTTGCTTCTTTGGCTGTGTGCTTCTACGAGAGGAAAGTTTAAGGTCGTTTTCATGGGCATTGAAGGTAATAGAGTGAAAATGATGTATCTTATTATTTTTCTTTAATCAATCTAGCACATCATTTTATACTGCACATATAGATACCTTAAGTTTAACTTGGACCAATCAATTAATTGTGGTTCTCTTCTATGACATAACCAAAAGCCAGTGGAACATGGGAGGATGTAAGTGTAGATTCTGAATAGGTGGGATGCATAGTATGGGAGGTGAGAAAACTTTAAAGTGGCTGGTAGCCTTAAGGATTGGCCAGTTGTGTTTTGAACATGCATAAGAAATTTTAGCTAAGTGATTGTGGTTCAAACATGGGACTCTGTATTCCTTTTTTTTTTTTTCCCTTAATAATTATTGGCAGTTTTGTATTTGGACTTTTAGAGTACTAGGGAGCATGTTCTTATCAGATTATAGTAGTCAATTCACATGAAATTGGGAACTTTTGGTACCTACTTAGTAAATGCAGATGATCCCCCCTCTTACGTGTTCAGTGCCTCCATCAGTTTTTAACAGTTTGCCAGTTTTTTACTGTTAATGAATATCTGGCACATACAACATGTATTTCTTCATTAATAACTTTACACAAATTTACATTGGTTTTCTGTTTTGTATTGATATGTATGGAAGGCATTCCTGGGGTTCATGTATGGGAAGGCACCCCAAACAATATTAACTGACCAAAATGTGTTTCTCAAAGAAGCAATAAGCATGGAACTGCCAACAACTAAACATGCACTGTGCATATGGATGATAGTGGCAAAGTTTCCATCCTGGTTTAATGCTGTTTTGGGTGAACGTTACAATGAGTGGAAGAGCGAGTTTTATCGCATTTACAATTTGGAGTCGATAGAGGATTTTGAACTAGGGTGGAGGGACTTGGTAAATTCTTTTGGGCTTCACTCTAACAGGCACATAGTCAACTTGTATGGCCTGCGCTCACTTTGGGCATTACCGTTCTTGAGAAGCCATTTCTTTGCAGGAATGACTACAATTGGTCAGTCAAAGTCAATTAATGCATTCATCCAACGATTTTTGAGTGCACAGACCCGGCTTGCGCATTTTGTTGAACAAGTATGCTGTTCTCTCTTGCTGTTACTATAAAATGATAATAGATTAATTTTGATATTCCATTTAATTTTGAGAGTATTCTTATCTATCATGACTGTTGTTTGCTCAAAAAGTGGGTGGTTAAGTCTTACTATCACGCAATGGTCACTTACAGATGATGTTAACATATGAAGATTCAATATTGATAATGCTTTTTATGTAAGCTCTTTGCAATTTTATCTTGCCTAGTACGCATGGAGTATGGTGTTTGAATGTTTTCCATTGCTGGGTCATAAATATTCTCAATTTACCCACGATTTTGTAGCACATCAGAACATGGAAATTGGTGTTTATTTCTGTGACACCCAAGCACACACAGACACTTGTTAAACAAGTAAAACCACAACAGTAACAATGAAGGAAGAGGTATAGAGATACAATATTATGCTTCTTGTGGTGAATGTGATATCTACCTATCTTTGACCTGAAAATGCTAAAACTTTAAATTTGTCTTTGGAACCTGAATTTTGTCAAACAGTCAGATTGAAAGGTCAATTTGTCTGCTGATTTGGAATTTCTTTAAAGTACAGAAGACCAATTGTGAGGATTCATTAATGGAAATTGATGATTGCTAACCTGTTATCTGTATTTGAAAAGAATGTTTTCCTGAGAGTACATCATGCTTGGGTGATAGGCATAGAAGAATATATTTGTCATCAGTAACAACCTCAAGTAATTATTGGCTTCCTTCCGCTGCTGATTTCTCCATGTGGTTTAGGCGCGTGTCGATGATGTTGATTTTCTACACTTATTATATGAACTTGTGGATTTTCTGCACTTATTATATGAACTTGCTGGTGGATTGAACATAACTTTACCTGGAATTAGGTTTTGTGGAAGGTAGTCTACATGTGGATGGCTTATCTTGTTTGCATTTAGGTAATAAATCTAATCAACTTATCTAATATAAATAACTGGTTAATGTGCATTTTGATGAATGCAATATAAAATAGCAATTTTATGGAGCCAGAAAGCTTAAATATCTAATAGATATTTTTTGGAGGAGTAGGTCCTTAATTCAAATCTTCACTCCCCTAAATTACCTCAATTGTCATCTTAGGTTGAACATTTCCTTTTGTCGTATATGAGGCATCTCCTTTCTTTGGTGCAAAAAGCTTTTATGTTCTCTATTATTTACTTTGGTTTGCATGAGCAGGTGGCTGTTGCTGTGGATTTTAAAGATCAAGCTGGAGAACAACAAACAATGCAGCAGAATCTCCAAAATATATGCCTGAAAACAGGAGCCCCCATGGAATCCCATGCTGCCTCAATCCTTACTCCTTTTGCTTTCTCTAAGCTTCAAGAACAACTTGTTTTGGCTGCCCACTATGCATCTTTTCAGATGCAAGATGGTTTTCTTGTGCGACACCACACAAAAGCAGATGGAGGTCGGAAGGTGTATTGGGTTCCTCGGGAAGGCATCATAAGTTGCAGTTGCCACCACTTTGAGTTCTCTGGAATTCTCTGTCGCCATGCACTTCGAGTTCTCTCAACAGGAAATTGCTTTCAGATCCCTGATAGATATCTTCCTGTCCGTTGGCGCCGGATCAGCACGTCTTCTGCAAAACTCCTTCAGAGTGCTCCAAACGATCATGCAGAAAGAATACAGTTATTGCAGAGTATGGTATCAACTCTTGTAACAGAATCTGCCAAGTCCAGAGAGAGGCTAGATATAGCAACTGAGCAAGTCACCATTCTCTTATCTCGTATACGAGAGCAGCCTGTTTCATTGCAAAGTATGAGAGAGATTTCTTCAATGCATAGGAATATTTGATTCATACTGTTAAAAGTTAGCTTAGTCAGAATTCTCATGGAAAGTGGGAGTGTGGGACATGTCAAGATTTGGCAAAGAATGAAAGTTGGGCGGGATTAAAAGCTATTATTGGCATCAGAGTGTTGGGAGCTGGCATGTGGGATGAAGTTCTTTGCTTGACCTTGCTGTAGTTTTCTGGGTACATGGGATCATAATTATTCAAGGCGTTGGTCTTGCTGGACGTCATTTCATATGCCCTACTCTTATGGCAGATTGCTTTCATCGGGATTTTGATATGCACAAAGAATGTATAGAAAAGAGATCTTGTTCATATGTATCTCCTTTTGTTTGTATAAAACAAATTTCCTCAGGTTGGCATTTAGGAATGATGAATGCATAGAGGCATAATTTGCTTTGAAGCAATGAAATTGGAAGGATCAGTCGGAGCACTTTTTTCTTTCTGTATTTTTTTTTTATTTGGGAGAGGGAGATTTGAATTTGGGGCATTTCCAATATATTTTGGAGAGAAATATCTTTAGATGAATAGTTAGAATTTTTGTTGAGTGTTTCAAAATCCCACAACCTAAAAGCCTAAAAATTCCGACCAAAACAGAAAGAAAAAGGCCAAAAATACAACTTTTATTTTTATTTTTTATTATTGTTTTTTATTTATGAGACAGTGTTTAGTGGTCGAGCTATAGCATAGGGTACCAACCCAACTTGGAATTGACAATCAAATGTAGAATCTAGGGGTGTGTTTTGGATGAATCGGATCGAAAATAGTGTTTCCATTTCTATTAAAAAAATTTTGGAATGAAATTTCTATTATAATTTTCACTCCAAAAAATCGGAATTTCAACGTCTCATTTCAATTCGGAATTTTCGGATTTATCGGAATTTTTGGATTTTTTCGGAATATCATATTTTTTGAACTTTCGGATAAAAATTTGAAATTTTCAGATAAAAAATTAGAATTTTTACGTTACTTTCTTTTTGTATAATAACTCATATTTAATATCTTAGAGGAGGAGATTAATCTTTGGACCTCATCCAACATGGTGAGAATAAATGTCATTACTAAATACACACACACACACACATATATATGATATATATATATATCATGTTTGAAATATTAAATATAATAAATTCAAATATTTAATAATTACACAATTGTTGGGATAGCCCAGTTGAAAGCGTCGTAGAATTGTCCCATCTTCGATCTCCCATCCCTCCTAATAAAAAAAATAAATAGTAATTACATGTACAAAAAATGTGAGTGTTTTTGTTAGCATTTATGTTATTATGATACACATATAATATACATATGTTTATATTAATAGTATTAGTTTTTTTTTTAATATATATGTATGTGTATGTTTGAAGAAAATAACAAATTAATGAAACATATAGTAGAAAACTAAATAAATGATATAATATTAATATAAATACGGAATAAATTGGCATAATTTCGGAAATATCAAATCAGAATACCTTTGGAAAATTTTGGAATTTTTCTGATCAGAATTCAGATTGGATCGGAATTTACATAAATATTCCAATTCCAATCTATTTTTTTTTTTTTTCGAAATTTTCAAAATTCGGCATTTCAGATTTCGAATTTGATATGGGCATTCCAAAATTGAAAATTTTCGTATTAGAATCGATCGGATTCATATTTTCCAATCCAAATCACACCCATATTAGCATCCTATACCATTTCAACTTGGGCTTAGAGGCTGGACCTATTATTGAGGGGTAGAGAGAAAAACAGAGGGGAGGATGGATGAGGGAGGAAGGAGAGGTGGTGCCAGTGCTGGTGAGGCCGGCAACGGCGAAATGGGTGGGTGGGAGGGAGGGTGGGCTGTTTGCGTTTGGTTTTGATGTTTTGATTTTGATTTTGATATAATTAAGGGCAAATTTGAAATTATTCAGAAAATAAAAAAATGTAGGGTGTAAAAATAGATAATGGAGTCTTCTGCATGGTGTACATTTGGCGTTTGCAACATGGGAGTGGTGCACGAGGACCATGTTAAAAAACGAATTACCATGCCACATGAATTTCATACTAGGCTTGGTGTAAGTCTCTAAGAGGGTCAATTTGAACTTTTATTTTTTAAATAGTTAAACAAACTATGAGTTATTTACACTTACATTCTCTGAGGTTTATCGTCTTTTCACATACACCCTTGAAGTTTCAAAAATTATATATACACTTCCTGAGGTTTCAAAACTGTTGCACATAATCCCTTGCAAGAGAAAATATTAGGCCATAATTAGAGGAGATTTCCAAATAAGAATGTTGGAGGGGTGCAAAGAAATGGTGTGAACGTTTTAAGGGGAAGAGGAAGAGTGAGTGAAGGAGTCAATGCATTAAGGGAAAATGGGTTGTGTGCAATAGTTTTGGAATCTCATGAGGTATATGTGTAATTTTTAAAACTTTATTAGTTATATATAAAAAGACGATAAATCTTAAATAGTATAAGTGTAAATAACTCAACAAACTATACTTAAAAAGTTAAAAATTGTCCATGAAGGTTTTTTTTTTTTTTTTTTTCCTTATTAGAGCTCAAGACTTTCTCCAAAAAAGTGTATCACCACTAGACCAAATGATCATTGACATCTGTAAAGCTTTAGTTAAAAAAAAAAAAAAAAGTTAATTAATATCCTTATTTAATACAATCGCATGCAAATTATTTGTGCATTACAGAGTATGAGATAATAAACTATTAATTAAAGAGTTTACTGTTTTGATTGGGAGGGGGAGAATTCGAACTTGAAACCTCTTATAACATTAGGAAAAAAATACCATTAAACTAATAGCTGATTGGTAATTAATTAAATAATTTATTAGTTATAAAAAAAGACCAAAAAGTTTAGATTAAAAATTGAATATCATATCTCAAACATCTTATCTTGACAACATAGCATAACCTAATTCACATATCATCTTCACATCATAACATAACCTTTCACATCTCGTTTGAGATACACACTAAACATTTTCTCATCTACTCAGCATAGCACATGAAACAAATATTTCTCTCGAGAAGAGAACATCTCTTTTTAGTCTTTTGTTTGGTAGCACAAAAAATGAGACATACATGTTGGTTGTCGCTCGAAGTACGAGAATACACGATGCTTCATACTGGTACGAACTTACACCACAGAAAATTATTCGTACCACAAGTGTGCATCGAGTCACAATCCTACATGGATCAAAGTAAGCAAATGTTAGTTAACTTATACATAGTGTAGAACAATAACAAATCATTAAAGTACTCTTATAGACGAATTAGACCCAATTATCACAAGAGATAAGTGTCATTTTGCTCTCCGAACTATTGCATTTCTATTAATTTGCTCTACGGACTTTCAATTTGACAAAATTAACGTACTTGACTTTTCAATTTTGCTAATTGAGGTAATTCCATCAATTTGCTCGGTGAACTAATACAAGTGATGGACATTACCATTTTTTTTCCTAAATAAGTACCTTTCGTGATAGAAATTTGACTTTGTGTAAATGGAGCTTTGGATGGAAAGCGAGCTAATTGATGAAATTACTTCAATTGGCAAAATTGAAAAATCACGTACCTTAACCTTCAAAATTGAAAGTTTGGGGAACAAATTGATATAATTACAATAGTTTGAGAAGCAAAATAACATTTATCTAGTGAAGAATTAGGTCCCATAAGGAAACCTAGTTGAAGAGTTAGGTGAGGCTTACTTAGTGGCGAAATGTGTTCTACTTGAGAATTTCAGATCTTTATTGGCTCAAGCCAATCTCTCGGGCTTTTGTTATCAACCGAGATAGCGTAATAGGATTACTCATATGATTGCTCCTTTTGTGTTGGATGAGTGTGATTTGTACTTTTGGTTAGAGGATAATCCTGCGTGGCTTATGGATTGTATTCAATCTTAGTATCATATACCCGATCTTGATTCTTTATAAAATTCAGTCTTTTTTTTGAATAAAAATATATAGGTGTTTATAGAAGGGAATTTGGTAGCATTGGTCCATCGAACACTATCTAATTTTCATATTTAGGAAAAAGATAAGGGGAGAAAGAAGAGAAAAGAGAGATGGCGAATGAGAGAAAAAGGAAGAGGGGAAATGGAACGAAGAAGGGGATGAGGAGATGGTCGCTGACAGGTGAGGGTGGTAAGGCCAATCCATGGGGTGAATGGGAGGGAGGGGCTCGGTGGGGGAAATGGTGTTATTTGTTTTTTTTTTAGAGTTAATTATAATTATATACCTTAACTATACACCACTTTTCAACTTGGTACCTCAAGTTCAAAAAGTTGCATTAAAGTACCCCAACTACGAAATCGTGTCAGTTAGGTACCTCCGTTAGTCTGGCCGTCAAAAAGACTGTTATCTGATGATGTGACACACCACAAAAGACTTCATTTCAATTTAATACCTCAACTTTAACATGTTTTTCAAGTTCAAACCTCAAGTTCAAAAACTTGCAAATAAATAAATGTTTTCTAGTTTTTATCTCAACTTCACCCCAACTTTTAACCCATCAAATCTCCACCAAAATTATCAATCTTATACTCATTTTGAAGCCATGAACCTCCTATTTACAACCATATGAAAATCATGCAAAAAGGTGTTATGAAACCTGAGATAATTGGTCATAAAGTAAGCTACCCGAAACTGCCAAATTTTCCAAACAAATTGGCAATTTCGGGTAGCCTAATTTGTAACTACTTATCTCGCGTTTCATAGCTTCTTTTTGAATTATTTCTATATGGTTATAAAGAGGAGATTCTTAGCTTCAAAATTAGTATAATATTATTGATTTTGATGAAGATTTGATAGGCCAAAAGTTGAGGTGAAGTTGAGATAAAAATTGGAAAACATTTATTTATTTGCAAGTTTTTTAACTTGAGGTATGAAGTTGAAAAATATGGTAAAATTGAGGTACTAAATTAAAATAAAGCCTTTTAGTGGTGTGTCACGTCATCAAATAACGGTCGTTTTGACGGCTAGACTAACGAATGTACCTAATTGATACCGTTTCGTAGTTAGTGTACATTAATATAATTTTTTGAACTTGAAGTACCAAGTTGAAAAATGTTGTTTAGTTGAGATATATAATTATAATTTATCCTTTTTTTTATTGTTTTTCAATTGAGGACAAAAGTGAAGTATTTAAGGAAAAAGTTAATCCTAATGACAAAAAACGCAAGGTTCTTAAATAAAAATCCATATAAAAGAAAAATTAAGTCAAATGACATTTTGTTTTGCGTGTGCGCGGTTGGCAGTGTAAAAAAAGTTCTCGAGCGCTCGACATTCTTGCCGAGGGCTTGGCAGATGTAGATGTAAGGGTGTATCTGCATCTGCTTATGCATGTGCATGCATCTACATCTGCATATGTATATATTTGCAAATTTTTTAAGCATTTGGAGCTAATTTTAGAGTTGTATAAGTATTATTTAAGATATTTTGAACTTGCATATGCAGTTTTTAAAATGCAGATGCAGATGCACATGTTTAAGTTCTAGATACACATATTTAGTGCATCAGCTATTGCCGAGTGCTCGGTAAAAATTTTGTCATGAAAGTTAAATATTGAACAGAATAAACCGTGGGTTAAGTTTCATTTTCATTTTGGAATAAGTAAAGTACCCAAAATTAAGGACTCGTTTGACACTGCTTTTAAAATTGACAAAAACGCTTTCAGATTAGTAACAGTATTTTTAGTTGCATTTGACAGAAATAAATAAAAGTGCTTATGGGTTATAAAAGTGTTTTTAAGTGGTTGTTTTTATAAGCACATGTTAAATGTTTTCTCAAGAAGTAATTTTAAGTGTTTTTGCATGAAACATTTGAATTCTTTATAAAAATTTATATGTGCTTATGATTATAAACATTTTCAACAAAAACGCTATTTATTATAAGCGCTTCTAAAAAGTAGTATAATAAGATAGGGTAGCAAACTCAAAATGGGGGTAACAAATTCAATAGAATCTTCATGGCCAAAAAAAATTCAATAGAATCCCTTGTCGTACAATACCTGTCTTTATTCGGATTTGCAAGCCCACAACAACCGACAATCTAACACAGGCTCAACGCTCAAGTCACCGTTGAGCCCAAATCCTAGCAGGCCATCTGCTGTACCGCTTCCATGTTTTGTTTGTATACGTGGTGAACATTAGACCTCCCGTTTCTGTGAAGTAGCAACTCGCACTCGCAGCTGCTAATTGAACTCTACACTCTTTCTACAAACCATGATCTTTCGTAACAGCTTGCAACAGTGAGCAACACAGATGTCACAGTTCAACTGAAACATATGCAACAGCATTGTGCTCTGTCTTTCTCTTCTCTTCGACGACTCACCCAATAACCATACGGTGCGTTTCTATCCCAACCCATCTCTGCTTCTCAATTTTTGGGTTGTCTGTGATATCAATCATTAATCAAATTCAAAACCCATTTCCTCAATATCCCCAAGTTTCGTTCTGATATCATCCTTTTTTTTTTTTTTTTTTTTTTTTTTTTTTTTCTGTCTATCGAAAATGGTAATTGGGTTCATTTATATATGAACAGAATGTCAAAATAAAAGAGGGTTTTATAGTTTTTACAGGGTTCTGGAGACTTTGAGTCAGTTGGGTGTTAAAGATGCATCCTCCATTAACGCTACACAAGCACCCCATGTGTGCAGAAGTGAGTTCTCAGTCCCCTTTTACTTTCTTCATCTTTTATTTATGCATTCATGTATTATTGGGTACCATTTATATGCCAATAAATTGAACATCACTTAATGGATGATTTTTGAACTCTATGCTTGAAATGAGAGATGGGTTTGGATTTTGGAATTGGATCATCCCCATTTGTGTAGTTGGAGTACCAAGATCCACTGCCTGCGTGAATTGTATCGTAGAAATATTGCACTGTGTATCAGTGAAATTAATGAATTGCTTCATAGAATATATTGCACTAAATTGGAAAGCAAACTCCTTTACAGGGAGCTGCCCAGTTGTGAAAATTGAACAGTTGTGTTTGTGCTTAAACTGGGGCAATCTTCAAGTGGAGAGGTTCCTGATCTTGGTATCGTGGGGTTGCTTGAACCCCTCAACTCGTGTGCTTTCACTGTGGACCAACCATTAATATAAACAAGCGGAAACAATAACGTAATATTTGATTCAAAGTGCTTGTTAAATAATGTGGTTTAACTTATAGCAGCCAGTTCTGGATAGTTGGATAAAGTTGGGAGTTAGAAACTTAGAACTTCTATGAGGTTCAAGGATGATGGGTTTGACCAAACAATATTTTTTAAGTCTGCAGAAGAGAAGTTATGAAAATTGTCATGTTGGCATGTCGCTTTGCCCTGATAAAGACTTCCATGGAGAATACTGTTAAGACTCTTTTACCTTGTGAACTATTATTTTTGCATTTTGAGTTGTTATTTTTTTTTATTAGTTCTGGTGTGGGAAGTGTCAATTTTAGTATTTCAAGTTATGAAATTTTCAGCAACCACCAAGTAGATAGATATATCCTGTTTTATTTATTTTTCTGATTTGTGTAGATAATTGAGGAGTTTCAGAAGTGTCATGTTGATCATCCTATTGCAAAATTCTTTGGTGAATGTACAGATCTCAAAATAAAGCTTGATCGTTGTTTTCGGCAGGAAGTAAGTCTTAGTTATTTGGGTCTAATTTATTTATTTTTTATTAAAAAAGTTATTGTAGAATCTTAATTATTACTTTGGGATAACAGTTTTCAATTTTCCACAGAAAGCTTTAAAGAGGAAGGCAAACTTTGAACAGAGTAAAAAACTGAAGGACAGGCTACAAACTTTGAGGAAGGAAGCAGCTGAGATGGGCACAGAATAGAAGAGTTCTGTACTAGATTTTAATGGCAAAGTGAGGCATTCTTTTAGTGATAGAAAAAGGATTTCTATCACTACTCACAGTTTCTAATATAGATGAAATATAATGAAGTATGTTGCTACCATAGATTAGTGATATGATGGAATACAACTCAATGCCATGTTTCTTATGATTTTTTTCTTATTTCTGCTTTTATTTTGTTGAACTTGAATTAGAGTACGTAATGATTACTGAGACAACAGGTGTGCAAGAGGATTTTTGAATTTATTTTTTTTTAGAAATTTGAGAAATATATTTGTTCAATAGAGATGACTGGCTATGTTGGAAATTATGGTTCATATTCAATTTTTAGTTTCAACTGAACTTTATTTATATATTTAATACTTTGAGTTGCTTCTATAAATTTCATATCTGGTCCTTCCCCTGAAATTTGTTGATTTGCAACCACACTTGGTAGGAATTTATCCTACATTTTCGAAAACAAGTGGCTGTGTACCCAATCCATCTGCATTATACTTTACATTTCTATATTCTAATTGATGTGGGGTATATGAGTCCTTTTTTGAACAGGTATATTGTCTCACATACTTGTTCATCTGATGTACTGGTAGATCATATGAGAACCATAAATTGATACAAAATTCACAGTACACATGTTCCCGAGAAGGGCGAGAACCCTCTTATTCTTCATAAAAAAAAATGCTTTATAACCATAATTTCAAAAGGATTGATGCAGAAATTTGGGTTTACTGATTCAGCAGCGCACATGGAAATTTTTTTGGAACATGGCCTTATATCAAGAAATGTTTTAGCTGCAAAAAATATACATATACAACAAATGATGCTTGTACAGTTAGTTGTACATGTACTTGATTGATTACAAAACTAATGTCTGGAGTTGCAAACCTGACCAAACATTACAAAATCATGCCTGGAATTTCCAAAAGAAAAATACTTGGGTACTCAGAAATGAGTTCCAAGCTTGTCTTTACAATCAATCACATGAGCCCATGATGGATTCACCACCTTCTCTTTTATGTCGGACTCCATTATGAGTTCATGTGATTGGTTGTGAGAACAAACTTGTAGTATCCAGACATTTTTTAGTGCTAAAAAAGGCCTTTTATTATAACTCACAATATTTAATATAGATGAAATATAATGCAGTATGTTGGCTACCAGCCGACCACATATTAGTGACATGATGAAGCAAGTCGGTGTCATGTTGTGATGAAATATATTGCAGTATTGTCCCTTATGTGCTTTCATTTGACAAATATTTTGTCCAAGAGATGACTGACTGGTTATGTTGGAAATTATGATTCATATTCAATTTTAGTTTCAATTGAACTTTGATTATATGTTTAGTACAATGAATAGCAATCTTCACTCATATTTTGGACATTGGCACTGCTCCAACCAGAATTGTAAATTCGTCACCCTTTTTAGTAACCTAAGTTGATGATCTCACAGGAAAGGATATTATTAATCAATTTCCTTACAGCACCAAAACATGATGCAAGACCATAATTATCTTATGACCACCTTTTCCCCAATTTTACTCGTTTCATAATGATCTCAGGCTTGAAAACATATGATGCCCATATGAGAAAACATATGATCTCAGGCTTGTTAAACTAGTATATAAAACATCAATTTATATATGAGAACCATAAATTGATACTTAAGAATACATGTTCTCCAAAATGATGCTTGTACACGACCTTAGATCAAGAAATGTTGGGGCTGCAAGAAATATACATATACCCCAAAATGATCCTTGTACATGTACTTGATTACAAACTAATGCCTGAAGTTTAAACTTGATCATGTAGGCACTTACATTGCATCTCTATCATGCATGCTAAATCATAACTAGAAGTTCAATTCACTAAGAAAGTTCCCATGTATATCTTCAGCCAATTGGCAACATCTAGAAAACCATTTGGAAGCATATATACAGCTTTGTTCGAAACTGACCACCAAAGTACTACATCTACAAATTGGGAAAACTTTGGCGAATGGCATCTGTAAGAAAGATTGCCTCTTTTTTGCTCTGCCCCTCCCTCCAAACCTTGAATTTCAATTCATGAGATTTGTTCCATTCCTTCAGCAATGACATTTTAAAGGGGCCCCTTTCTTCTCCATGAGGACTCATACAATGCCATAAAGTAGAACCCGGGTTTTCAGCTGGAGGTGGTGTAACTTCAACCTGTACATCATCATCATCACTTAATTCAATCACCTCAGCTTTGGATATGCTTTGACTTTTCAGCATTTCTTGTTGAACATCTTCTGGTTCAAATTCTTCAGATGACAATGCTTTGGAAGACTTTTCCTTGACTTGGAGAAATTCCTCCCTCTGAGGAATGCCTTCTGGAACTTCTGCAGACAAAATATGAAATTGTCTAGTCAGCTTTTCAGAAACTAGTTTGGCAGATCATTTAGGGTAATTTAGAAACCCTATATCTTTATTTATTTTTTGATAGGTAGGGAACCCTATTTAAATTTTATGTTAGGTTAGCAAATTATAATCTTAACTTCCAAAACAATCAGGCAAATGGCAGTTGATGTCCACTTAAGGAAAAAGTCTCTACATACAGCCATAGGGCTTGAGCTAGAGCTCATTTCTTGAGGTGTAGCTCAAGATGGAGCTTTCATAAAACACATGCCTCAACACTTATTATCTGTAAAACAGGGAACAGAAAACATATGGTATGGATTGCATACATCTAGCATTACTTTGACAGAAGATACAGGAAAAAAAAAAAAAAAAAAGGCTGGATCAACAAGAATCTGAAAATTTAATTTCAATATTACTTAGTTTTCAAACCATTTCCTATGATATATAACAGCTTGCAGTCAGGTTTATGTATCCTGGTTACAATTTAATTGCTAAAACTCATGGTGATACCTGAAAGTTGGGTTAATAAACTTTGACCCCATGTTTCAATTCCGTCCCTGAATTCTTTTTGGGACCTGAATATTATCCTCACCCCAATAGGCGTTACATGATTCAATGAATACTTGGTTACATGGAATATGCTATGCGAATAACTAGAAAGATATCTAAGTTATCTTTGGTTAAATTTATGTTGAAAAGAATAAACTCTCTATGTTTATTCAATTCTACACTGTTGATTTTACATGTGCTGCTTTCTACAAAGCTACTTAGATCATGCTCTAAACTCTATAAAGAAGAGTCAAGTTCAAAACCATCTTCCCCCGAGTGTCTGCTTATAAAAAATACAAACCAAATTTTTAGGTCAACTTAAGGAAGCAAAACTGACACAGTGCATCCATGTTAAGACTTATGTAGACATTTCTGGAGTTCTATAGCAAATCCCAAAGGTCTTTTAGATACATGAATAATCTCTTGGGTAACCACTAACCACATAGTCTCTTAGTTTTAATGTTTGGTTGGTTCATGTATGCTTATCATAGGATCATGACTTATTGTGGCTTTGAATTGTAGCAAAGACCAAAATGATTCGATTCATTTCCCTGTTGCCCCCACAAAGAGCCAGTTATTGACCTATTTACCAAGTGAATTTGAATAGAAAGAATCATAGGAGAAAGCACAATATAACCAAAAAAAGAATAATGTAACAAGAAGAGCATTTAAGTCGAAAAATGACTTTATACATTTTACTATAAATTTCAAATTTAAATTTATCATCAAGAGTGGAATTTTATGACTTCTAGAATTGTCAAGAAGCTCAAAATTTTGTGAGGAACACTTAAATGCTTTTCACTCTTTGGATTTAATGGTCAAATGATTAAAAGAAAGATTACAGTTGTCAGGATCTATAAACGTTGCATCTGCATGCAAACAAGTACATATTCTTGTTGATATAAACAATAATATACAAACTGGAGGAAAAACAATATGCAGTTAATTATGTAGAATTAGAAGCTTAACAAACCTGCTGGATCTGTTTTACCACTTGGAAACCATGAGGTTCCATTGGCCAAATCAGTGCTGGGAGTTTGAGAAGACCCTCTGAGGGCTGATTCAGGGGAGCAATCATATCCTTGTTTATCCTGGCTTGGAGGGTTCTCAGGAGTAGGTCCAAACTTTTCTATATCTGCAATTACTTCTGGAACCTCATTTAACAACCGTGATTGTTCTGATGGTGTTTCAAGCAGCTGCTTCTTATCCATGCACTCACAAAGCGTATAATGAAAATTTAGGTCAAGGGTCACAATGTTCCTGATCCAGATAAAAATAGTACCTAGAGATACACTATAGTAGCATGCCAACACCCCACCCAAAAAATAAAAGGAACCAAAAAAAAAAAAACGAAATGATATAGGGAATGTCATATTTAAGTATCATGTTGCAAACAGTCAAAAATAGGTTTGATTATATAAACAATTTGAACTTGTCCATAAATCTACGGATTTCCACAAAAGATAACAATCCAAATATATTAAAACTTCCTAACATATGTAAGTACTCCCGACTTTTTTGCTATGTTAATAACATCCATAAAAGGATATTCTCTCCTCCATCCTTTTTCATTTGCCTGGTCAATGCGCTTCTTTAACAGAGCCAACTCTCTTGCAATCCACTGAGATGTTTTTGACCAGATAATGCAAGGAAGTACAGCAAAATCAATAAAGCAGGCAAGAACATGAGCATCCACACATACCAGGAAGATACATACAAATACTGGTGACTTTGAAAGTCCCATGAAAAACAATTGCGCAATTGTCTTAGAATTGAATTTGAGCTTAAAAATCTGTTGGAAATCATTGGCATTGCTTCATGGTGACAAACAAGCAGCCATTTTCTAAATACTAATATGAACATATTAAATGATTTTTAAGGAAAACTCTGATAACAATATAAACTTAATGAAATACAGCATAACATAATGCAATAGTTTATCCCTATGATATAAACACAAAGGCTACTCAGTATATAGTCTAATTCACTCCATAATGACATAGTGTAACAGCATGAAAATGTGTTGATGGCAATCACTTAGCACCTAGACAAATGAGGGTGCATGATTTCTTGAAGCCTGTTTGGCAGAATTTTCAACAGTTATTAGTCATAAAAGTTTCCAGAGAACAGTAAGAAACATTTTTTTTCCTGTACTGTAGTAATTTCTCAACTGAAAACTTCATGTTGATGGTTTCTTCTTCAAGCTGGTTTTCTGAAAATTTTTCCCAATATGGTTTTTTCTTTCTCACACTGTTTTGTGTTCTTAAAGAGCTTAAAAGCAGAAAACTGTTTCTAAATGCAGGAACCAAATAGGACCTTTTTTTTTTTTTTTTTTTTTTTTTTTTTTTTTTTTTTTTTTTTTTTTTTTTTTTTTNTTATAGTTGCAAATTTTAATTGACTTTTGTTTACAGTTCAAATCATAATTTAATGTCCAAAAACAATATGAAGTCAAACTCATGGTCCATTTGGTAGACACATGAAGTCACACTTTATGATTGGGAAATCTTGAATGAATTATGGAAACACAGACAACAGACATTCGTTTTAGAGGTTGAAGCAACAAAACATACGTGCTTTGTTATATCCTCATGTAGACTTCTAGCCTTCTGTTCAAGCTCCACCTATCAAACAAGAAAATCCTGGTTAACAGGTTGAAATATATACAACAAATACTAGTGCAAAAAGCCAAAACCTAAATAAGCAAACTCATGTAACCCAAGTAGTTTATGATATTTCTCAATCCTCATCATTTATCGAGTTATTTTTTTCAGAAATTGATGTTTTTGTGATTGAGTCTGATATATTATTTTGAGATGAGATAATTTTTAAGGTTTATTAAAAAACTATGAATTGGGATTTTGTATTTTCGGACAATTAGCTTGATTTTTAAGTTCCAAAGGCACGAGCAAATCAAAGTGTAGAAAGTACCTTTAACTTTGAGTAAGAAAATATAGTAAGATATGACTACTGCTATAGCATCAATGCATCATTCAAAGTATCTATACTGATAATAGCATCTAAATTACTGTACAGCCATTGCCTACATACATCTTTAAATCTATGTGAAGATATATACTTAGCTGTTGTAATTTTGTTTACTTTTGTACCCTATAAAATGTCTACATGATACTTTTTGGCTTGATGAGAAACGAAATTTTTATGATAATAGAAAAGGGTAAAATCAGATATTACAGGGGTGAGGGGACAAGGTGTCCACTGAAGCAATCTAAAAGCTAATAGTCTAATGCTAATACAAAAATTGCATTACGATGATAGACTTTGCATCCTGCAAAACTGCAGCCCTCCGATCTGCAAAGAGAGCAAGAACGAAACAAGGAATGTCCAGAAACTGAACCAAAGCCCACAATGAAGGCCAAAATCAAACTTTGTCCCACAAACCCCAACAACACCACTCCCCAAAAACCAATTGGCAATGGATGGCGAGGCAAAAACGTTTATTCTATCATGCAAGACTTTAGTTTTCCAATGTGAGATATTTCTCTCAAGTCTCAACAAATATTCATTTGTAATTATAAAGTGTAGAATAGTCAGAATCAGGCTGTAATTAGGAGTGGTCATGCTGAGCTTTCATACTTTCCTGAGTATTGAATGCTTATATTTTCACCCCCTGTCTTATTTCCTCACCCACCTTATTTTTACACTCACCATTAAATTTGAAAAAAAATATCAAAACACTCTTCCCACCTCCCATTATTCCGATAACCCTTTGATATTCCAACTCAAACACCCACCAACTAAACACTTTTTTGACCCCCCTTAAGTATTATTCCACCCACCCATCTTTTACCAAATAGAATAAAAAGAATCTTATCCCCATCCTATAATTCATTCTTAAATTTCAAATAAATCCCTGAAATTAATATTCAATGTCTAATTCAAAAGAAACATTAAAATAGAATGAATTCTTGATAATATTTAAATAAATAAAAGGATTTAGGGTATAAAATAATCATACATTTTAATGGATGTATGGGCATCAACCAAATAAGATTCTCGATTTTAAGTTTTGGTGACAGAGTAGAATTAGGGTTTATAGAATAAAAGAATTAGGGAAAAAAATGGGTGGGTGAGATGATAGTTAAGGGGGGTGGGAAGAGTGTTTGGTAGGTGGGGTGTTTGAGTTGGTATATCAAAAGGTATTATAGGATTAGAGTACTACTATTCCCACCTCTCATCTCTATTTTCGCACCCACCTTATTTTTTCACCTCCGCTAGATTTTGAAAAAATATTACTTCTCTTCTCACCCATCTCATAAACTTAATATACCTAAATACCCTTAATCCCTATAGTCCATAATATTTTTGTTTGAACTACAATCACCATTTCGGTAGTTGCAAATCTCTACAACCCCTGAGTTACTATTTGTCATCCTAAACATTCAATGAACCATCACCATCTTCACATCTCTTCAACAACAAAACCTCTTGTATGACCAACAAATACCACACTCCACAACCTCCACTCACAAATTAATTATATGATCGAATTATGTTGTTTACATGTGGATATCGTGTCTTTCTTTCTTTTCACTTTTTAGTTTTATTATTAAAGGCAAATACCATGGCAGTTGCCATGGAAAATGATAATGACCATGCTTGAAGATTGCCATGGCATCCACCATGCTTGGAGCCCAGCAAGGCAAATTTTTTTTTCCACAAATCATTGTCCTTTTAAGTAATTTTAACAACGAATAAATTTATTATTTAAATTTTATTAATTGGTGGGTGGGGAAATAGGAATGGTAGGTGTAAATAACACTACTCATTGGATTAATGAGAGGTAGGAAGAGTGTTTTTTTTTTTTTTTTTTTTTCAAATTTAATGCTAGGTGTAAAAATAAGGTGGGTGAGAAAATAAGACAAAGGGGTGGGAATATAAGCACTCTTTTGTATTTTCTGTAATGCTATTTAAACCTCCAAATCAGAGAAGAATAAATCAGCGCATTAAATCTTATTCTCTCTACTCTTAGCTCCAAATCTCCCTGGTTTTTATTTCTAAATTCTAATAAACTACCACCATGCTATTAAATATCTCCTACAAAACGGGTAGATATATCATACATTGAAAAAATAAAAAACAACAGACAAATGAATATATCATTCGTTGATAACATAATAGTGAGTTTTCAACTATTTACAAGTTTACAGAACACACAGTAATTTGATTATGCATGAAGTAACTTACAATAGTGGGCTTTTTAAGCAGGCCATCTTTCACTCTCCGTTGCAAATCTTCACATTCTTCCTGCATACCAAACCACTCATCTGAGTCCTCATTCCGGGAAAAGTAATCACAAACTATAAGTATACAGTAATAATTGATTCATATGAACTTGGTGTTTGAATGTTGGGTTTGGCCTACTCCCTCTACCAGTGAGCCAGCTTCAACCCTCCCTACCATTGACTCTCCCCTTATAATGGCAGGTGCAGGTGAGAGTTAAAGAGAGACAAAAAGAAAGAGAAAGAAACAGAGAGAGAAAAAGAGTGGCGTTACAGGGTAAGGGAAAAAGAGGAAGGAGGGGAATCACGGGCATGGTTGGCGGGAAGGGCTGCCAGCTTGCCGAAAGGGGGCGGAGGGAGGAGGACCCAATTTTTGTTTATTGTATTGGGCCCATGTGATCTTGTAATCCAAAACATTCAATTTTAAGGCCCCCATTCAAAGATCATCCTTGCGAAAAATCAACTAAATCGGAAATTAAATGGCTAAAAGATCTTCGATTTAGTTGATTTTTTGCAAGGATGATCTTTGAATGGGTCTAAAAATGAACGGTTCGGATTATGTGATCAGTAGTAGGCCCAAAAAACTAATCAGCGTGCATTATCCTACTGGAGCGTTTTTGCATATATATAACAGGCTCATTCAGGTGCGAACGTCGGTAACCACCGCCGTGCACTTGACACTGGTTTGTCGGCGTTTATATTCTGGTTTACCTTTGGAAATAAAGTTAAACCCTAACATAACGCCTTCACCAAGCTCATTCTATACTTAGGAGGAGATGGGGTGAAGTGGTGAACTCATTGGGAAATACACTCAAAACCAGGCAGAGGAAGTAGCACTCGCCTGTTATAAAAAAAACTTCACTAAGCACTCAGTGCCACGTTCGCATGTTTGTTGATGCACACCTGATCGAATCTGTATATATACATATACCCTCTTTTAAGGGTAGATAAAGGATCTCTAGTGATGTCCATGTAAGAAATTAATGGACTTAATCCTTGTTCTATTCGGATGCTGACAATGCTAATAAAACTTAAGAGCCAAGTGATAAGAGTATTAATCAAACTACAACAGGAAAAACTCAACTAAGTCATATTCCTAATTAGAATGGGATTATGATAGTGAGCTGCCTTATACTATAAACAAGGCATTTATTAATTAGTCATTATATAGAGTTATTCTAGGATTGAACCATAGATATCTTAATGGGAGGTACACGGTTTGATCAAGACTCTATATAAGGCTCAGGTCCTTGACCACACAGAACATCGATCTATGCTATTTGGTTCTCTGCCCCATATTGAGTAAAGCTCTGAAGAAAGTTTGTGTTGGTTGGAAGGCTTGTGCTCTTAGACTTCAAGATACTTGCTGCAGACGACATGGCTTCTTCAGGTAAGTTTATCCTCACGTGTTATACTTATGCAATGGTGAATATACATGTCTAGTGTTTTTATGTTGTGTGTTCATACAGAATATGTATAAAGAGTTTACAGTCCACTCCACATTGTATGTTGATGATCGGAACCATCTACATTTTTTTTCTCCATTTAAGGATCATTCTTGTAAAAAATTAGCTAAATCGGAAACCATTACCCGTATGATTAAATGGTTATCATTTCAAGTGTTTATAGAAAATATATTTCAAATGATTAAATGGTTATCATTTCATATGCTTTAGGGTATAAAATCGTCAATTGAGGCCAGTTCCTTGGTTTTAACTATCAAAAATTGAATAAAAAATTATAAAAAGACCCACGCCCGTTTTGTAATTAAAGAACAAACGTGAGATAATTTGTGTATATATATGTTTGGTAATAAGTTCATAAAATACACATGCAAATATCTAGCTAAAAGTAAATAACACAATACTTATATAACTATAGATATATATAAACACAGGTTTTTACATAATTGTAAAATATCAATCGAATGAAAATTGCTAATTACATTCGAAAAACATTCATATAAATGTATTTTATTACATTCTGATCCTCTACTAGTTTATACTAATCTTTTAATCTTACCCATGCATTTATTATCCAAGGGTATATTGCAAAAAATGAAATGAATTCATAGTACTTTTTGGGTGTGAATGAAATTATATAAACCCTTAGATTTATATTGTGCAGTTAGGATTAAAACTAACACAGAATCCAAATCCTATATAATTAATATACAAATACGAAAATTCCACAAAGTCCAAGCAACACCAATCACATGCATTCTAAAAATAAATAAAAACCAAAATTTTCAATTACATCAGTAACTTTCAGTCAGTGACAAAAAAACAGGGGGTATGAGTAGAACTTCCCACATATTTTCATTCTAATTACGCAAGTTTTTTAGTTTAAAAAAAAAAAAAAAAGCCACCTTAATCAACTTTAACCATCTTGCTAAGGAATTGTTTTCATTCAGAGAAAAGAAACATCAAACGGTCACAAGGACATTACCTCACAAAAGTCATTATCTGACAGCCTGCAAACAGGTAAATCTATTGGCACATTGGAAAATTGCAAGAAAATTTCTGCGTTCACATCACCATTCCTTGAACTTTTCTTTATGCCTGTCAAGATAAGAGGTAATAATACAAAGCAGAAGGGTTTTCATTCAAGCATGAAACTGAGCAGGATTACAGTTCTAGCATTTAAGAATCAGGAGCCTCTTCATTTAGAGGCTTAATGCAATGGGGTGATGCTATGATTAATTTTGAGGATATAAGAATCCCACCTCGGTGACTCAAAGTCCCGCATCTCAATACATAAAAACATGGGTTTTATGCCCATTGTGAATTGGTTTTGGCTCGAATGCTCTAATTTTAACATGGTATAGTATCACAACTGACAGTTGGTTTTTTAGGTCTCTCCACCGATTACCAATTCCTTTTGGGTTGGATGCTTTAACTTTAACGGTTAGTAACATCCACTCATGATGAGACAGCTTCAAGTTACACATAAAAAAGATAAAATTTCCTCATGATGTAAACTGAGCCAAAATGGAACTCATAGAAGCCTAACCCAGCATTTTTTTTTTCTTGGTCAACAGCCTAACCCAACATTATACATGTTACTTAATTTATTTTTTGCTATATACTGGAGCATCCAACCCAAAACCAAGATATAATTACCTAAATATTATTTTTATAGTTAGTTTATATTATGTTGTCTGGTTGAAAGAAAAAAAAAAAAAAAACGAGTAGAAGAAGACACAACACTTTAAATTAGTAAATGGATTTGAAGATATACGTTTGGAGTTTGGACACAATAAGTTAACAGGTCATGTATGGGTTTAAAATAATTTCACACAATACAAACACCCTAAAACAGTAAAACATGACATGTAGCCAGGTCTAATAGTTCTTACTTTCACGCATTGCTGAAAACATTTGCAACAAGCAGAGTTGATTTCTTTTATAACTCAAGCAGAAAAGATGAACAATTATTACCATTCAAAATTAGTAGCCATCACAAAGAGAATTACCTTGAACTTGCAAGAGCTGGTGATAATTTTTCTGTGTATAATCATATGGGTCAGATTTGACTCTCACAAAACTTCCCACTACTTTTTCAGCGAAAGTCTCAGGTTGCTTTAACAATTCCTCCACTAAGCTCCTCTTCAGGTACACAAGCTTGATGTTTTCGGATATAATGGAAGCAAAACAGGTTCGCCGCACATCTTGAACTACTGTAGATCTCAACTTGGCTTGCCTTTTACTTGTCACCACGCAATTGTCATCTCTGTCTTCAGAGTTACTTCCAGTCTCATCCTCCTCTGTTGTCTCCAGATTTTCAGAAAAATGAGTACTCAGAAGCTTATATACACTGTTTTTACTCACTGACTTCCTTCCAAAAACGGACCGTAGCATTGCATCACAAATTACTTTCTTCTTTTTTTCTGGGTCAAAAAGCTTGTTTTCTTTACAGTAGTTTGTAACAATAGTGGTAACTTCATACTGCGATAACTCTTTGGTTGTGTCTTTACCGATGGAAGCAAGGAATTCTAAGAGAGATTTTGATCCCCATCCTATAAACTCTCTTTTCTTTGCTTTTACTTTTCTTTTCGTTGGACACAATTTTCCCTTGGATCTCTTCTTTTTGCTAACTGGCATGTATCCTTCTCTACCTTTCCCTTCATAATCAGATACCATTTCTTCATCAGTTTCAGACAAATTTTCTTCTGATTTGAAAATTTCATTTGACTCAAAGTCACACCTGTAGTTCTTGTCCATCTTTAATGCTTTTTTAGCAGAGTGGACATGTTCTGCAGATAAGCCTTCTTTCTCTTTTGTTATCGCCCAATACTCCTTGAATAGGAACTCATATGTATTTCGTTCGTTGAAGTCTACTCTGCCCTAAAATCAAAAGGGCATACAGTGAGGTGACAAAGAATACAAAAGCTGGAGCTCTATTTCATCAAACCAAAGAACTGACCTGCGCCACTCCCAAAATTAACCAAAAAGATAAAAGAATAAACATAAAGGGAGGGAGGGAGGGGGGGGGGAACACATTTCAAGAAAACAACATCTAAGCAATGTTCCAAAACCCAGACTGTTCGTCATCCCAGATGAGTGACCAGGGACCGGGTCACAGGTCACTAATTGAACTGTTGGGTTATCCCCAATCATATAGTTGACACTATATGTATGTGTATACATATAGATATATTTTTTACCCTACTTCAAAGATCATCATTAAAAAAAATCAACAAAATCAGAAATCATTTAGTCATCTAACTATGATCAAATAAATAAACAAACAAAATATTTTCAAAAGTATTGAAATGATTGTAATTATGATCAAATGGCTAAACGACTTCCAATTTGGTAAATTGGTCGATTTTTTGCAAATAATGATCTTTGAAATGGGGCCTAAAAAATGATTGGTTCAGGTTATGGGAGTACATCATGTAGTGCGCCTAAAAGAGTGGTTAGCTTCATATTAACTTACTAACCAGTTAGCATTAGATCGCTCCTATATATATATATATATTGTTGAAATCTTATATGGAGTGGCCCCATTGAAAACTTATGTAAAAAATAAGATGTCATGGATCCTTCTCCTATATATATATATTTACATATATTTGTGTATTGATGTATGCATTGTTGAGAGTATCCCACATTGGATAAGTAAGGCCTTGCATAACGGTTTATAAGGTCTTAGGTCTCTCCACTTCATGCATAAGCAGTAAATGAAACTAAGAGACACTTTTTCTTAGCATTAATCAGAAACAATCATACCCCATCAGAATCAGCATCCAAGTTTTCTTCTATGAGGAATGCAAGCTTCAAACATTGGTTGCAAAATCCTTTACTCCTTTTAACAACTGCAAACTGGGCATCATAGAGGCAGCGTCCACATACAGCTCGCGGGCAGCAAAAGCAATGAAACTTTGCAGTTTTTTCACATATGAAGCAAGAATGCCATTCTGAAATGTAAGAGTTATCTTACTAGCTGGCTAATATATTATATGCACATGATACTAGCAAAAAGAGACAAGATAATAAATATAAAGACTGAGATAGCACCTTAAATTAAACAAAAGAAGCTCCTTTTAATTGATATAACACATTTTACATTCTCCCAAAAAAACACAATGATGTGAAAGAAGTATTATCTTCCATGCCCATGCATTCAGCAAAACCTAGACCAAAGTTAACATATCAACTCAATTCTTTAAGAAATTGATACTAAGAATGAGGAAGAGGATGAGCCCAAATCTATCTCCTCTTGTTTCCCAGAATCATTTGAATGCAACTCATGAGAATTAGAATTGTGAAAGTGGGTGGAGGAAAAGGAAAAAAATAAAAACGAAAATCAGAAGGCATCTTTGAGGTGAATAATTAAGCATGTCTAGCCAGGTTTCATGCATCAAATGGACATATTTTATCCACAATGGCAAGATGTAAAGATTAAGCATCATCACAGAAAAAATGTAGCAGCTTACTGCAAGTCAAGCGATCTCCAGTCTCGACAAAAGAGTCGTCTTTTCCCGCACATTGAGGATGATAAACTTTAAGACAATCCCTGAAAGATGTTGGTAGAACATTTCAGCTAAAAGACCACAAGAAAATAATAAAAATAAGAGAGGGGCAGAGGGACATTTTGACTTATTGCAATTTTTTTTTGATAAATCTTTAACCTTGTGAGATGAGGGATATCAAGGCACATAGTTAAGTATTTTAATAAGAGGCATATCATGCTCTAAATTGTAGATAAAGTTCACGATTTAATATAAAGCATACCATTTTTACTTGCATGTTCTAAGGCTTTGTCATTGTAACCATTGAGTTTTCATCCAACCGTTTAGAACATGGAATGCGTCTTACTAAAATACTCAACATTATGTGTCTAAAATTCATACTAGTGAGATTTCCTTTTGTTGATTCAAATGAGAATGAGGCTTATAATACATTTCAAATAATCAGGAATTATCCTTGTACCAAATTCACAAGCATAATTGTACTTACTAAAAAATTCACATACAAAATTGTGAGAAATCAGGTGTTTAAGGCCAAAGCTTGTGTACACCATACAAAATTTCACAAGACAGTATTCAGAGAAACAATTACTGGCTTTATTCAGCCACATGCATTGCACGTGCAACACCAGTGATGATAAAGAAACAACTAGCCACTAGCAAATGAATAGGGTCATATAAACAACATGTATCCCAGGAATAGGATCTTGATTTCTGCACCCACCTTTTCAATTAGCCACGCCCCTTTAAAACATTGTGGAAAGACAAAACGGCCATCCACTCTAAACAAATTACCAAAAGTTCCAAAAGGACCAATATTATTGACTACTAGTATCTCTCCTAGGCAAAATAAAATAAAATAAAATAACATAAAATAAAAAATACTAGTATTTTTATTTGGGTAAACTATATTTTTGGTCCCTGTGTTTTGACCCGAAAGCACATGTGGTCCTCGTGGTTTCAATTTTCCCAATTTGGTCCTTGTGTTTTATATATTTTGCAATCTTCGGACATTATGCACCTAATTTGAAATTTTTTTTCAAATCAAAACTAATAACTTGTTTAAACTAGCAAGTTTTTCTCAAGAATGACTAAAAATCATGTATATAACCTTGAATTTTTTATTTTCAAACAAGAATTTAAAAATAAAAATTTTTTGAGCCTCAAATTCTTTAGCAAATAAATACAAAAATAAAAATTGAAATTAATTTTAGAAAGCCCATTTTTTGAAAACAAGTGGATAATTTATCCCAAGTTAAAAATTTGAGTTTTGTTAAAATTATCCTAAAATTACAAACAACATAAATTACAGTTACCAAATTGAGAAAATTAAAACCACGGGACCAAATATGTTTTCAAGGCAAAACACAAGACCGAAAAAGTAGTTTACCCTTTTTATTTTGTATTAGAATTTGAGAGCTCACTTGTAGTCGCAGACCAAGAGCAGTCCTCCATCTTTGCAATCAAAGCACCAGTCTTCACAAATCTCTTCCTTTCTCTTTTTGTTGTTCTTCTTCCTCGGCATATTGCTATTTGCTCACCCCTCTATCCTCCTATTCGATCTCCAACCCCAAAATGCCCTTTCAACAACCCAACTTCTTGTATCCGAATAGCTTCCCTTAAACCTACCAAATAAAAACAATTTAAAGCAAAAATCATTACCACTCTCTCTCTCTCCCTCTCCCTCTAAGCATGACCATTAGCTTGCCTCCGCAGCACCCAAAGACATAAAGTAAATAAATAAACAAAGAAAAGCCTTATTTGAGAAAAAAAAAATATATATATATATATAAAACTCAAATGGAAAGATAAAAATAAGAAAAGCCTTTGAACCCAACACCCTACAATGTAGTAGTTGCAAAGGTTACTCAATAGCTTTTTCTTTTCTTTTTCATTTTTGTTTTCTGTGAAACATCCTCTTTCTATAAAACGTTTTCTGTTTTTGAGTCTTATCAAATGATTGGATTCTTACAGAGAGAAAACATAAAAGACCCATTGTTTTAAAAAAAGCAAAGCACCGTACCTTTAGCCCTGTAGACAGGAAAAGAAACTGCATTGCAACAATGGCGCTTTGTATAAGACCCAGTTGAGAGAAAAAAAATAGCTTCTTTTTTTTATTTCAGAGAAAACGAGCTTAACAGCTCAAACAGGACGGTTCTGTATTTGACGACTGACGTTTTGTTTTTAATGGGATTAATCATGAGAAAAGCATGCCATTTTGGGTAAAATGTGAAACGAATGCTCTGGAACTTCTGCCTCAGACAGGAGGGTGGAAAGGAGTTCTCGGTATTCGAGCTGGCCAAATGTGGAATATAGTAATGAAAGAAAATCAAGTATTGATATTATAAACTTTTGAGCACATTACAACTCTCACCGTTCAGGTTTGATTGGATACACAAATTGATTTGTTTTTACAATTTTTTCAAATTGCAGTCTAACATTTCTAATTTATGACAACGTGACCCATTGTTTATTTGGTCATCAAGTAAATTATTAAAGAGAATAATTTTGTTCAATTCTTTTAACTAGAGTGCATACTCACCTTTCATTTTAACATTTATTTAAAAAATTAATTATAAATTAACATATTATATTTAATTATTTTTTATTGTTTTTTACACAAAACTCTTTCTCACACATTCTCTTTTTCTCCTCTCTCTTTTCTCTGTCTTTTCTCTCTCGCCAACTCACCTCTCTCCTATCTCCTCTCTCCTCTCTCCTCTCTCCTCTCGCCTCTCTCATCTCGTGACAATTTCAGCTGGTGCTTTCTTTTCTATTTTGTACACTTAGATCTTGACCAAGCTTTTGTCTTACATTTTGTGAGTGTACATTTGAAGATAGAATATTGGTATGTCATTAATTAATAAAAAAAATACTTCCTTTCCAAATTGATTTGTAGAACTAATGATTCGGATTGTGCTCAAAGCCTTTTTGTTTCTGGAATTGTTATGCTATGGCGTTTTCCTGTTTGGGTATCCTATTCTGCAGTACATAGATGGAATCCTATCTGGGTGCTCTTCGTTAACTATGTGCTATCACAAAAGGGCAGAATGATACATACATACATACATACATACATACATACATACGGAGGCAGGGGAGATCAAGAGAGATGAGAGAGGCGAGAGGAGAGAGGTGAGTCGGGGAGAAAGAGAAAGCAGAGGAAAGATAGAGGAGAAAGAGAGAATGTGTGTGAGAGAGAGTTTTATGTATAAAAAATAAAAAATAATTAAATATATAATATGTTAACTCATAGTTAATTTTTAAAACAGATGTCATAATTTAAGATGAGAGATGAACAAACACCCTAGTTAAAGAAGGTGAGTAAAACTGCTCTTATTATTAAATGATGATGTGACAAGACTTTACCCACTTTTTTTTTTTTTACTCACATGACAGTCATGTCAATATTGCTACGTGATTTTAAACATTTTTAAAAGATTAATTTTTTTAATATTTGTGTCTACATGACATTAACATGGTTGTCATACGAAAAAAAAATGGCCCACAAGCATACCATGTCAAACATGATTTCACAATTTACTCAAAATCAGACAAGCGGGGGGACCGCATTGTCATAAATTTCAAGCGTTAAGATGTAATTTGAAAAATTGGAAAGATAGCGACCAACTTATAAATTGAGTCACAGCTGAAGGATGCAAGTTTTAATTTTACATTAATCTTTTCATTAAAATATTTTCTCAACCTTTGTTTTCCAAGTTACTTGTCATCATTCAGTTGACAGGCTTATCTTTTTATTTCTTATTTTAAAGTCTAATGTATAAATGCAATCTAAGTTGAAAAAAATTAAGACAAATAACTGTAGCAACCCAAAACTAGGTATGTCACAGCGGCACTCGTTTCAAGAACCTCGGAAGTATAATGCTCGTACATCGAGCATTAAACTCCCAAGTTCCTTAGAACGAGTTAAGTCTTTTGTTTGGAAATTAACAATTGGGTTGAATCAGAGTAACACATGCACACACAATCTTAAGAAAAAACATCGATTAAAAATATTTAAAAACAAACTAACCCACTAGGGTTTTTAAGTTTCGACAAAACAATTCTAAGGAACATCACCCAAAAAGAAGTAGTGATGCCTAATAAATAAGTACGTGAAAAATAAGTCAACCCAAATCATAATAAAGCTGTCTAAAATAATTACAAATGGGAGTGATAAAGGAATGAAATGACGGGTGACTAGCAGGATCACAAAAGACATAGGTCTATGAACAAAATCAAAGAACTTAAGACGCACGACAAGAGATCCGAGTGTCACATCCCAATAATCAGTCAAGATCTTCAACCGGAAGATTATCTGCACCCAAAGAAAATGTAAGCATCACATACATTTTATAGCTTTCCCTCAGGGGACCTTGGCTAGATTTGAAAATCATCAAAAACATTTTCTAATGTAAAAGCTAAAAAAGAAACCGCATTTAAAATAAAATAGTAAATCAACGATGACAATTGAAAAATCCACAACATTTGTCTTTGACCAACAAAACCTTTTGACACAGTGACGCAACAATAACGGGATCTCAAATTATAATACTTACCTAATGATCGCACCTACATAGACAACTACTAATACTAAAACCAAAATATTCGGCCTTGTAGCGAGAGTATCCATACAACTGGTATGTACCCATAAGCTAGCCTTCCAAGTTCCAATTGGACAATTGACTAGCTTATCTGTATACTACCCTTTAGAGATTTAAGGAATTGAAACCCAAGGTCATACTGCAACATGCCCCTTACTCTCAAATCATCAAAGTAATAAACAAATTACAAAAATAACAGCATAAGACATAAAAAAAAACAATTCTGCAATACAAACAATTTTAAAGTCGCACACACAGACAAGCAAAAAGTATCATCAATCAGGGTGTGAGATTCTCCGTACTTGGTATCCAAACTTAACCTTTGTAGTGCACTTCCACATTACTTGCATCCAAACCTCATTGGTAACTCGATATCCATTAATTTGGACATGAAAACAATGACTTGAATCAAAAGTCAATTTCGGAAAATTTTCGGTATGATCTTTCTTTTTGGTCATATGTTTTAGAAAATTCCAAAAAACAGTCTTGATAAACTATGTCGTTGTACTTTCTAAGTACTCTAAAGGGTTTCTACTTAATTCTACATTTTAATTTAAGTTGAGCAGGTTGATCAGATTTGAACCTATAACGTGACTAGGTCAGTGCATGTGAAAATTGAAGAAACTCTGACTTAATACCCAATGCCCATATGCTAATGGACTGACCTTAGTTACTATGTCGTTTGGTTACCATTGATATGACATCAATATATAATTAGATTGATTGATTAAAGAAATAAATTGTGTCTCAGTTTGTAGCAATTCTATTATTCAATTTGCTGTGAAATCAAATTGAATTCTTTAGTAAAGCATGCTATTCTTAATCAACTATAAACCATTAATATATTAATAATATTCTCCAATTATATAGATAATTGAACATGCTTAATTAATAATTTAAATCCAACTAAATTAATTAAACATGCTTAATTAAATTCATAAGCCTAAATTAATAAGAAAGGTTAAGATAAATTGAGTCTGTCGTTAAGCAAATTGTACTGCTGATCTAATCGCTTCGTTAGCTAAAAAGAGGTTGTGCATGGAGAACTACGTTGCAAGACCCCCAACCTCTCTTGTTTTTGTGTTGGATCTTGATGGCCTTCCATGTCCTCCGAGTTATGCTAGGAAGAGGGGAGCTATGTAGTTTTCCTAGGGCTATTGTATTAGTGGCTTTCTATTTCCAAGTTGTCGTTGTTTTGTTTTTTGACACTAGGCATAGTTGGCAGGTTGTTGTTTTCTTAGTGGCCTTTGGTCCTTAATGAAATCTACTTTCGAAAAAAAAGAAGATAAGTTTTATAATTCGGAAAAAACAAAAAGAGAAAAGGACTTGTGGGCAAACACATTTAGGGCACAACATGAGCACGAATGGGCCGTGGGTCAAGTCAGGCCTAGGTCTTACCTATTTGACGGAAGTCACATTATATACCAAATTAGAACAAAGTAAAAGTTGGATATGAAATTAGGACAAACAATAGTTTGGAGACCTAATTGAGACAAGGACCAAAGTTTATGCACCTAATTGAAGATGTAAAGCACATGGCATGTTATGCCAAGCTTGATAACAGAAACTATGAAATATTGAAGCAATTTCAAGTAACTAAATTCATCGTAGTTCAAATGGTAAAGAAAAGAAGAGTTTATTACAATTAATCCCCTCAAACTATTGGGGGGTTCGTACTCTGTCCCCCAAACTAATATTTTTGACAGTTAACTTCTTATACTATATTATGTCAAACAAAAGACCCCCAAACCATCAAAAAAATAGTATTCTCTATTGGTTTTGCACATGTGGTGCTTTAGAGAGAAGGCCATGTGTGGCTGTGTGCCAAAATAATGGTCCATTTGAATTTTTTTAACCAAAGGGGGTTATGTGTTTGACAGAACATAGTATGGGGATAAAATGTCAAAAAATTTAATTTGAGGAATAAAGTGCGAAGTCCCCAATAGTTTGGGGGGAAAAATGTAATTAACCAATAAAAGAATTACCTAATAAGGAAAGCACCTAGTAGTTGATAATCCATAAGGTAGCAGCTTGCTAGAAATCTAATCGAATATTCAGGCTAAGTGCACATAAACAGTTTCAAAGAATATAAAAGAATGAGAACAGAATCAATAAACAAGGCAGTTAACAGCTTCAGAAAAGAAAAGATCAATAGCAAAGCCTGCTCTACCAATAATCAAGGCATGAACATTTGCCCCCCTTGAAATGATGAAATCTGCTTCCATCCCTTACTATAATTTCTCTTTCAAACACCTTTGAGATCATCTTGCTTACCTCATGACAATCCTCACAAACTCTCAAATTCTTCACAATTCGGATGCAATCCCCAACCCTTGTTACCAACAAGCCAAAAGCCATTGCAAGCCGCTCGCTGTGCTCCTTTATTGCATTCTCTTTTTCTTCATCCCCTATATCATGCAAAACTGATGAAACATTTGGTGAGTAGCCAGCTTCTGCTATTCGGGTTCCAATTGTCTCCAACATTTTGTAAACCTCTAGAGAACGTTCATGCTCTCTATCCCCTGCAACAAATTTATGAACTTTACCCTGCGCTTCAATCAAGCTCCAACCTGCAGCTTTATTGGTGTTTTGCTCAACCATTAATCTCCGAACCCTAATAACATCTTCCCATTTCCTTGCTTTTGCATATATACTGGCTAGTTGTACATAATGCCCATCATGAGTTGGGTCCAATTTTATCAACTTATTCCCAATCTTTTCACCCAATTCTATTGATCCATGCATCTTACAGGCACCAAGTAGTGTTGCCCATAATACAGGATCTGGTGGAACCGTCATCTTATCAATCAACTCAACAGCTTCATCTACAAAACCAGCACGGCCCAAGAGATCAACCATGCACCCATAATGCTCCATTTCTGGCTGAATGCCATACTTCTTCGTCATCAATTTAAAATGATGTCTTCCCTCACTGACCAAACCTGCTCTACTACAAGCACCTAAGACACCAATGAAAGTCACATTCACGGGACAGAAACCCTCATTAATGAACCTTTCAAAGACTGCAAGTGCTTCTTTCGCAAGGCCATGTGAGGACAATCCACAGATCATAACATTCCAAGTCCAAATATCCCTCTGGGGCATATTCTTAAACAAGAGTTTGGACTGTTCGATGCATCCGCATTTTGCATACATGTCAATTAGTGCTGTGCCAAGGGAAACAGTCAGTGGGAAATTCAACGACTTTACAAGGGAGTGAACTAATCTACCATGTTCGAGCAAACCCAATTGGGCGGATGCTGAAAGCACTGAGACTAATGTGGCCTCATTCAGCCTCACACCCTTCTCTCCCATCTCTTTAAAGCGCTCCAATCCTTCTTCTAACTGTCCATTTTGCACGTAACCCGAGATTATAGTACTCCATGAGACTACGTCTCTCTCTGGCATTTCCTCAAACAGCTTCTCTGCAATACCAATCTGTCCGTCTCTTACAAAAGCAGCTAGCATTGAATTCCAAGTAACTACATCTCGTGAACGGGCATTCTCCTCAAATACCCGTTTCGAGCATTCGATTCGACAACAAGAACAATACAAATGAATCAAAGCATTCCTTACAAACACATATTCACCAAAACCCAATTTTACTGCATGGGTATGAACCTGAGCTCCTTCATTGAGAGCCAAAGCCTTGCTGCAAGCTTGCAACAGAAAAGTAAAAGTATGGTTATTGGGTTTCACGTAACTTCGCAGCATAGACGAGAACAAAAGCAAGGACTGGCGAGGCGAATCGCTCTTTGCGAAGCACCGGATCATGTTATTGGTGGCGAAAACACTTGGGTATCTGATGGATTGGTAAAGCGAGAGAGAGTAGTGAAATGGGGTCGATGGGGAAAGAGCAAGAGAGCAGAGGAGGTGACCCATGAGTGAAGCATTGGCGGCGAGGCCCGAGACGACGAGTTGAGCATGGGCTTGCTCGGTTTGGTGGATGGAAGGGCGTGGTGGGAGAGAAGAGAGAGGTGAGGAGTGAAATAGAGCCGTTGAAAGTTGGGAATTCGAAAGGAGGGGTTTGGGTTTATAAGCGAACATAAAGAAGCTCTTTCCAACTCCAAGTTTGATTCATCAGTTCACTTTGAAAACTCGTTAGCACGAAATGGCGGGTAGACGTGGTTTATGAGCTTTAAGCCTGATTTTATGCTTAGTTTTGTGTATACCAAAGCTTCAAGTTAAACGGCCAAACGAGCTAGACATGGCTTTTAAAAAATTTTAGGTCCTCAAAGATCATTTACTGCAAAGATTAGCATTTAATTATCATTTCACATCATTCTTATAAAGAATCTAAGAAATAGACGGTTTTGATCATCACGTTAAAATTGCTCAAATTTTGTCAATTCTGGTACTCAACTTGTAGATTTTTGGTTTCTGGTAACATGCTTCACTTGACATTTAGGCATTGGCAAGAAGGAATATGGGAGTGAGAGGGAAGAAGATAGAGTAATGAGAAAGTGTAGGTATTAGTAGTGGTGGATCCAAACAATTTTTCTTATGGGGACAAGATTCTAACATGGAATTCTTCTTTTTAGAGAAATTAGAATTAATTGCCTCTTTGTCTTTGAGGAATACAATTAATATCCAAGGGCTCATATATAATTTAGTGGAAGATTTTTGAATCATGGGATCAACCAACCCCATTTTCTCCTTGGTGGCTCGGAAAATGGGTAGGATTTAGGAGTGAGAAGGAATATGAAGAGTGGATATGTAGGACCTGAATGTATGGACGAAGTTGTCCTTCTTCCATCAAGGTTTTAGACAAATGATTCATTATATCCAAAATGAAAAGTCGGTCCAAGTTCAAGGTTTATAGTAATTAAGCGTTTCAAAAACTATTATGGTGTTTGGTTAACTATTAGAATGGAAATCAAATATGTCTGATAAAAAAAGATAAGAGGGGTGAGGGGATGAAGAGAGATAAGTGGGATGCCTATGTATTTATTGGCGGATGTCCATTTTGGTGGATTTATTGTCAACCAATATCATCCAAGGTCCTGTCCTGTGAACCAAGCACTATCTTATTGATGGCAGTCACTAAGTTTTCCCAAGTTAATAATATTGTTTTCTGACATTTATTCTTCATTTGTTTGGCCAAGATGTCCAATTGGTCATCATTGTCTTCTAGTTTAACATGTTCTTTGTTGTATTGAACCATCTCATATATGACCCCAGCAAAATCTATAGCATATCAGACACTGAATCCAGTTAAAATCTACCAAATTCAAATAAAACCTCTCTTTGCATGTGTTTAACTTTGTGGAACAAGACTGATTGAAATAAAACTGAATATTTCATTGCAAATCTCTGAGTGTGTACAGGCTAGAAAAGATAATATACATGTACCTCCAATAAACTTGTACTGGAAAACTGAGAACCTGTTTCTCTCTACTTGCTGCAAGCTGTACAATGAAAGGGGAGAGAGCACAACCCCATCTGTCTACATTAACAAATTTCTGAACATCTACAATTTCTTCTGCTCTGGTATGAGAATCAATAATCTCAACGGCCTCTCTACCTAACAGTAATCCAATTCTCTGATGACTCCAAGTGACTCTTCTCAGTCTGCTGTCTCATTGTGTTAATTGTAGTTCTTTCAATATCACACCACCTTGAGAAGGGATTCCTGCTCGTGAAATCATGATCGCGATCACAACTCTCCATTCCATTATCCGAATAATCAGAACTCTCTTCATAAATTCCAATGTCTAAAGTACTAGCTGGTGAGCATGCCTCACCCTTTCTTGAAATTCTCATTGAGTTCCCTAAGACAAATGGATGGTTAAGTAATTTCTCAACCGACCACCTCCTTTTGGGGTCTCTCTCCAAGCACTTTTCCAAGAAATCCAACCCTGCAGCTGAGAACTGTCTCGGAAACTCAGGTTTCGTGTTGCTACGAGCAATCTTAAAAATAGCAGCCACCGGATTCGAAGTCTCAGTACCCCAAGGAGGCCTGCCAGTAGCCATTTCAATAACTGTGCATCCCAATGACCAAATATCCGAAGCAAAATCCAGTCCTTCATTTCTCAAAACTTCAGGAGCCATCCACAATGGAGTCCCACCAATAGATTGCAGATTAGAGATCTTCTTCGAGTCCTTTAGCCTCTTAGCACAGCCAAAATCTGCCAACTTCAAATTCCCAGAGGCGCCCAAGAGCACGTTCGTGCACTTGAGATCACAATGCACAATCCCATTTTCATGAAGGCACTTCAGACCATAAAGAATCTCTCGGGTGTATAACCGAACCACCTCTTCCTCCAATGCCCCGCCAAAGATCTTGGCGACATCCGCCAAACTACCTCCTGCCATATACTCCATGAACACATTGATGCATTTCCCTTCACCATTTTCCTTCCCCATACATCGAACAATGTAAGGGGAATTCAGACTCTCGAGATTCTTAGCCTCATTCTCGAGAGCCTGAACTCCATCCCCAGACAGCTGTGCAGACTTCACAACAAAAAGCCCTCCTGTGGCTTTGCTCATGGCCAAATGGACACTGCCAAAAGAACCAGATCCCACCAATTTACCCTTCATCCATTCACCAGGCAGAGGAAATCTGCATTCACTCTTGATTCCAGCCATTTCTTAATTTGGTTATTAGCTATCTTGAATTGGGTACATATATCAACCCAACTGAAAGCATGAAACTTCTGGTCCTCTCTCTCAATGCATGCAAAGTAAAAAAGTTCAAATTGTATGCCATGAATTGTAGAATATTAAAACCGATCATGTGTTTACAGAAGGAAAAAGAAAACAGGTTGATGAAAAAACTTGTGAACAGTTCCAGATGAATTGAAACTTATAAGAACAAGGAGTCGTTTTTGGCTTTAAACAGAAAATTCAATGACAAAATTAAACAACCTCAAAAGGAAGTAATAATGGTAGAGCGGTTTCCCTTGGAATGGAAACCGCCCTAGTAGTAGGAGATTTCCCCCTCTTTTACTAGCAGAGGTTTGATCTTCCTCTTCTTCCTGTCAAATAAAAGTTTTGGCAGGAAAAGGAAATTAGATAGAAGTGGGGTTTTGATTTTATATCAAGTCTGATAGAAAGAAAACGGTTGGCCATCCTTGCCTCTTGGAACAAGGACTTATTGGGTATCTGCCACCTGGCAAAAACTAAAACCAAATTCATGTTTTTAAGACACAGAAACATGGCAATTTTCTTGGTACAAAAATACAAAAACACAAGAAATTAGACAGAAAAGAACGGATCTCAGACACTGAATTTCTTGCCATTCATTCTATTAACTGTTTTCTACTTGCCACATTTGTATTGACAAATAAAAATCTTTTAACAAAAAATAGCTCCTGTTGTAGAATTAGTAAAATAAAGAGAGAGAATTGAGAGAGTAAAAGTGAGGAAATAGGAGAATGGAAGTATGTTTATTTCTCCATTTGATAGCCTATTTATATGCATAAAAAACTTGGAGGTCACACAAATTACATGCAGGTTGCATCTGCAGCTGCAGAGTGCAGGTTGCATCTACAGCTGCCGAGTGCTTGGCAACAATCGCGGAGCTTCTTGCTGAGCACTCGGTAAGATTTTTGTCCTACTACTTAAGTTTTAGGCTGGGTGGATAATAAGTTATTTTTCTTTCTCATTTGGACTTCTACTTAATGCACTTGAGTCTTTAATGAAAACAAAAAATACAGAGCTTTTAAAATTTCCATTAACAACCAGTGTTACATTTAAAAGGGGATGTAAAATTGGCAAACAAAACTGAAATCATCTACTCATTAACTCCCAAGTCACACCAAGTCACCTCAAGTTTTCGTCTTTGATCATCGGACTTCATTCAATGGCTGCAAAAAGAGGAATCATTTGGGAGTTGACCCATACCATTCATTATATGTAAATCTTGAAGTTAGCAAGGCCTATAAATGGATATTTAGAGAACTTATTGACACACCCCTAAAATTACCGAGTTTTATTATGTTTTCCTGCACATCTCTAGCAAGATAGTATTAGTATCCTAAAATTATAGGATAATAGTATATATACAATAGATTCAAATAGCCATCTCAAATAAAAAAGTTTACAACAATTGTTTTTTTGTTATTGAATGGCACAATATCGCTATTTACAGCAATTTATTACAACAATCAAAATGCTATATACTGGTAGAAACTTCACTCACATCCACATCCTCTTGCAAGTATAATCAAAAACCACCTGCAAAATACTTCGTGATGCTTCCTCTGGCGGCAACTTTAAAAGCTGAGCAACTTTTGAGAATCCAACCCTGTGCCTAATCAAAGACACTTCATCAGCTTCTAATTTCGTCTCCTGCTTGAAAAGTTCCGGTTTTGTTAATGCCCAATGCATTGCCCATATGGCCAAAGGCCGCATGTAAGCTAAAGACCTGAATTCGTCACTGGTGGTCCAAGCTTCAGGAGTCTGAAAATTGTATCTGTTGATGAGATAAGGGGTTAAGAAGCAAGAAAAATTGAGGTATGGAGCGGATAACATATAAACCAATAGGTTCAATTAACATGAATTTGAAAATAAGAAGTCAATAATTTAATGGTTCACATATCCTTTCAACTAGATTGTTGAGAGTTATATACCAAAAAAAAAAAAAAAGACTATCAACAATCTTCAGTATGGTCACATCTCAGAAAATTCGAAAGCAACTCTGTGTATTGGCATTTGTTTTAAGTGATAACTGCCATACAACTTCAAACAGATACAGTGCCCAAAGAACTTAACATGAAATTCTCTGACAGAAAACATAACAGATAAGGTGCCCAAATTAGGATATCAGTGGTTAGTATTCAACCGGATCACACCATTCCTATAAGTCAAAAGTTCAATTAAACTGAAGGAGAGATCCCCAACGCCTAGTAACCAGAAACTCTTGTTTCAACCAAGAAATGCAAAAAAAAACTTCAATTGAACTTATTAGAAACAGTGAGCTCACTCATGAAGTCACACTTCAATGCTCAAACCAGGACTTCAATGTGTTAGGGGCCGAGAGAGAGAGAGAGAGAGAGAGAGAGAGAGAGAGAGAGAGAGAGAGAGAGAGAGAGAGAGAGAGATACCAAACAACCTTTGAAAAAACAAGAAAACAACAATGAAGTGGAATGTGAAATTCATTCCCAAAAGCAATGATTTTATGTTATGGCCAACTCATACCAATCTTTAGCTGAGCAGGTTACCAGTTAGAAATTTAACTTACCCAAGACCTTCTTTGGACCATGCAGCTTCATATACTCCACCTGCAGTATGAAATGCCATATCAACCATATCTTCATGGATCATCGTTGCAGCAACAGCATATGTGACTCCGGACCATATTTCTCTTGACTGCATTGATGACATGTCAACCTTTCCATCAGGTAGCATCCCATTAACAGCCCCCCGTCTCCCATCCTTCACCTTTAAGACATTGTAAGTATAGACCTTTTCCAGTGCACTTCGTGCCTTGTCTTCATCAACAATTGGCAAAAGACCACATGCCCTGGCATACCTACAAAGTAGCTACACAGTAAGTTCTAATCCCTCACCGTGCATTACTAAAGGAACAAAGAACCACATATTTACATCACAGGACACAATAAACCAATATTCATTCATTTCAATGACAGATAAAGAATAAACAAAAGAAAATAAAAGGCAAAGATTAAATAGAACTCAGGATTTTCATTTAGTTCATCTTAAGAGTATCTTTTTATATGGGAAGAATGCGGACACTTTAGTTTCACGTTCTGATCAATACAAATCCAAATGATATTTTTGTTCATTTGTATATATGCTAGTATAAGTTTATGATGCAAAAAACAGAGAGAAACAAACTAGAGGAACTTTATTCAACTTGTATTCTCAAATCAATAGGGAAAAACTAGGGTCTGACTACAAAAGGATGCCCTAATTGTTTAGGCAGTCTAAGATGAACCCCATAAGGATAAGGGGAAACATAGAAATAATTATACCCTATATAAAAATAAACTAGAAAGTGAATAATAAAATAGCCTATTTTGCACTTATGCCTAAAATAGGTACATATTTCCATCAGTTTATGCACTAGCCAAATGACAAATTGTCTGACATGTAAGTGCACTATTGCAACAATCGACATTCTTTTGGCCTTCAAAAAAATAAAAGAAATTAGAATAGTTATTTGAACTTTTCTTTCTTTTCGGGGAAAAGTTTAGAGCAATTTCGCTTTCCACGAGGAAACTAAATTTAATGTGTGTGCGTTCATGTATGTTAGTGTGAAAGCACTTTTAAAATTGGCTTTGAGTAGATAATATTTCAAAATATATAGGAAGTTATACAGTCAAAACAGACCAATGTCCAGCCAATTGATCAGCTTGAATTGATGAACTTGAACTTTGACCACTGCTGTCATAATTGAAGTAAGATCCATTCCATAATTTCTCGTACACAGATTTTGCCTTCTGAAACTTGCACCAAAAATAATCCTCAGAACCCTTGTCACCTACTTCACGTGCCATGGCCGATGCAGCCTGCAATGCTGCTAACCACAACCCACCACTATATGCACTCACACCAGAGACAGACCATGTATCATAAGTCTGATCAGGGAAGCCTTCATTTTCAATCATTCCATCACCATCCTTATCAAATTGTTCCATATAAGCCATCGCAACATAAACAGAGGGCCAAACGGTTTCTGCAAACTTCTTATCACCAGTGGCAACCACGTCCCTGTAAACTTGGAGAACAAACTTAGGATTCAAATCTTTCCACCTATCGGTGTTATACAGGTTATAAGCATTTACTTCAAACCATGGGTCATTGATCCCAATATCATGAGGAACAGCTCCAAGAACCTTTCTTTGGACCCATTGTCCATCATGTAGAAGCCTCATCTTACTGGGGTCGTGCATCATTACTGCCGCTGCAAAGTCTCTTTGGATGCTGAGTTCAAGTTCTGGAAATAGCATGATTAGTGCAAAAGATGAGTAGAAATGGACATCGTAAGTGTTCCACATTTGATATTCAATTCCTTCAAGATAAAGGAATTGACCAATGTTTTCTTCTCCCTCCTGAAGCAGATTTGCTCCAAATGCAGAATTTGATGCTGTGGGAGTGTGAATTTGCTCAAGTACTGAAGTCATCCTCCCAAGAATGTCAATAGCAGTATCATTTTGATGGGGTGCATCAATGATGCTTTTCAAACCTAATGAGGACCTATCAAGGGAAAACTTCCTTCCTCCAATGCTTGTTAAACTATGCACGGGAGGTGATCCATCTGCAAAATGATTATTTGAAAGAACGATGAACTAATGTTTCATTATAAGAGTCAACTTTCACCACAGAAATTTCCAAACTCCACAAATACCTGTCCAAACTGTGCCCCCGGCATTAAGATAATAGAGCTCATTGAACAGAGTGACAGGGTACCTGCAGAGAACCTTGACAAATTTTATGAATCTGACAAACATGCAATCAGATTACACATCTAAAGTTCTAAACTCACCATTCAGGAAAACTCTTGTCTTCAAGAATTGGCCTTTGCCATGCTTCGATCTGGGACTCCCAACGGTGATGCTCTATGTTTCAAAAATAATAAAAGCAAAGGATGTCAGGTGAGGTGACTGATAGGAAACTTTAGATAATGAAAGAAAGCAATTTATTTTTTAATTATCATTTTCTAGTAAAAAGGAGTAACAAAAGATACATAACTCGTTGTACGACCAAACAATATAATAAGTGACAGTTTCCTTGTAAACAAGTAACTTAGACTAATCTTCCTTTAAGGTTGGATGACAATACAAGGATCTCCCTTGTATTATCTAATAACGCATTGGCCTCACCATTAAATTGGGTACAATCACATTAACAAATAGGGGTAATATTGTGAGAACGATCCCACATCAAAGATGTGAGGCTTTGCATAGTGGCTTATAAGGGTTTTGGCCACTCCTCTTATTGCCAATTGATTTTGGGATGAATGCCTAAATTTTCATGGCCACATGTGCTCCCACGCCACCCAATATAAATTGTCCACATGTTAGGCTTGGGTGACGCCACACATGCGGGGGCGTGTTGAGAGAAAGATCCCACTTCAAAAAATGTGAGGCCTTGCACAGTGACTTATAAGGGTTTTGGCCACTCCTCCTATTGCCAATTGGTTATCAAATGAAGATTCTGAACTCAGCAATCAAGGAGTGGAGGAATGAAGATCTTCATCAATGACAATTGTTGTTTTTACTAATGAAATTATGCACTATGACACAAAAGTCAATCGAATTTTAAGAAGTACAGAGAACTTTCATATGATTTACCCTAAAGAAATATCATGTTCATCAACAAGTAGCTGACCCCAATAAATTTAGGGGTACTGGCTTAGTTACGCTGAGTTAAGTGTTAACATCGGAGGATGGAGATGAAATTGTATAACCTCAAATTATTATCAACAGCCTTAATCTCAATTTTTGACCACCCAAGTATGCAATAATGTAATAAAAAATCACCAATACGAAAGGTACATTATCAACCATTACCAAGAATAGCATCATGAGCAATATTTGCAGCAGCATCCCCATGTGTGCCATAGAATTTAGTGTAACGCCTGTTCATAAAATTTCTCAGCATGTAAATACTATTCCACTGTATCATATCCTTTACACTGAGACTAATGATTGGCCACCCACCTGTGATAGGTCTTCCCACCAATAAATTTTACTTCTGGGCAATCCCATGCCAATGAAAATGTTACAGTACCTACTCCATCTGATGGAACTGTCAGAGACGCAGCAATGGCTGCCCCGATAGATGATCCTGGTTCTGAAGGTAATGACGCTTCAGCAGAATTAAAACGGTCAAAGGACCCATGCTGTTACAAAATAAGCACGAATATCAAGTTTTGTGAACAATAAGCATAAATCAAATATACCAAGAAAAAAGTTCCTACAAGAGTATCAACTGATATTAAATAAAAAATCTCACATAAAAAAGACTTCCTTAAAGACTAGTCCTCCAAGGAAAAAAAACACACACAAAGAACAAAGAATCCAAGGCCAAGCAGTAAGTATGAATGGCCACAAGCCAGTCCTCTGTGGCAACGAGTTTGAAAAATAGGCACATTGTGATGCCCACAAGACAGGTCGTGCCTATCGAAGTGATGAGCAATGTTTTTTTTTTTTTTTTTTGAAAAGCGAACAGAGTGAAGTTTTAATTTGCAGTGTCAACTGTTGCAATTCTTACCACCCAAAAATTTAGTCTTAGCATGTCAATTTTTGCAACAGGAACCAGATATTTGTTATGGCTCCAGCAAGACTTAAAAACAGTCAAAACAAAATAACTTCTCAACCTTTCCAGCATAGCAATATGATAATAAGTGCACCTTATATAAAGACCTGATATTCGTAAAAGCTCAGGCTAGCATTGAAAAGAGTGAAATCTAACCTAATAATCGGAAAGGCTGCTATACCATACCTTTTGACTCACTGTCTTTAAGATTGTGACAGTTAAAATAAAAGTAAAATATAAACAAAAAGAAGCTTATGGTAAATAAATTTTCGGAAAATATTGATTAACAGCTTTGATTTTGCAGAATCCAGATTCCTTATCAAAAGGAACACAGTACCCCAAATACATCCAGTGCAAAATACATGCTGAAGACACTAAGGAAAAACTTTCTATGACAGGCAAATGTAAGCATAATCTACGGACCATTTTTATCTCATTCCACATGTCCTTAGCTGTGATACCCTTGGAGTCACCAGATATCACAAAGCAAGGGCACTCTGACACATGAACACCATCAGTCTCCTCTGCTGCTATTGCAAACGTCACTGGGGGTAGTCCATTTGCAGTCCTGCATTGGAAAATAATGGGCGTTAAATGTAGAGGATTAGAACAAACGCGTCTTGAATTGAGAAAACCATTTCAAGAATCTTTTCTCCATCTATATCAAGGAAGGGAACTTGCTTGTGATGTAGAAGTACACCATGCACGCCATCCTTCATCCTAGCAGGTTAAATGATACTGTGGGTTAGAATAAATTGTCCATATGGTGATAAGAAATCTTTAATAAGGGCACATGCAGAGATGATTCATGGACCAATATATATATATATATATGCATCCATCCATTTGTACATCGACACATGCATGTCTTTACCAAAAAAAAAGGGAAAAACAGAAGAGAAGGCAATCTAAGGACAAGAATCTTACACTGCTCTTGAATTGAAGTGTTGACCAGAAAATTCAGAAAGCCCTCCAACAGAATTCTGAATGGGACATACCAAAATGATTTTGAATTAGTCGTAATGGCTTCTCCTATGTCATACTCTTTTAAGAAATTAAATAACATGGACTTAGCTATTTGATCCAAGTATGAAACATTGAAAAAGAACACAAATATTATTGTGTTGGAAGTGATGAGTTAAAGACTGAATCTTGGGCTTTTGTATACGGGGTAAATGGTGGGTTGGGGGTGGAATAAGTCTTGAATTCAAGATTGCCAAGCAAAACTACAAGTAAAAAAGGCAAATAACAATAAATACATAAACAAAATTGACTTACTGCCCATGTGAAAAGCAGTGTGACATCTGCAGCAGTCTTTCCAGAATTATATAGCTGACGAGAAAGAGAGAGAGGAAAAAGAAAAAACTCTTGATTCAGCTGCGTCAGATTTTCAGCAGACATATTTCTAACAGAACCATTATTACCGTGAAAGTAAAAACTGAGGCAGGGAAGCTGCTCTCCTTGTAATTATGGGGAATAAAAGGTGAAATTTGACGACAGACTATTTTGAGAGCTGGGTCAGGTTCACCTGCATTAAAGAGTAAAAGATGACCCATGAAGGACATAAAAGACTCAGTCACTCAGAAATATACCATTTACAGCAGATTACCCTCATAAACAGACCAAGCCCTTGGAAAAAGGGCATGATATGTAGAATTATCCCCGTTCAGATTCCAGTCCCAAGATCCAATCCCTGAAACTTCATTTTCTCTGTTTATGGACACAATATCAGTAAATTCATTCTTAGGGTTTCTTTATAATTTGTCTTGTGTCATTTTTAGAAGCTTACTTGAGAACCTCTGGGCTCCTCGGACAGAGTACAGTAGAATAATTTTCCCCATTGGGGCGGGAAACAAATACCTGACGAAGAAATTGCATTCAGTTATATTAAGGAAAAAACTGTTATATCATTTCAAAAAAAAAAAAAAATTGATGTAATTGAGGACTATTGCATCTCTGTTTCCAACTATTTGGTTAAAATGATGATGAAATAGTTTTAGAAGGTTCCATAAGGGAACTGCTTGAAATTAGTGAACTTGCAGTTATAATTGGTTTTAAGGTAGGGTCCCTTCTGATGACTTATTAAAGCCTACGCTTCGATTCTTCATTTAGATCTCAAGAAGCTTATAAATCAATAACAGAGAGGATGGAAAGAAGATTGGCAAATTGAAGAAGATTATTCTTTCAAAAAGTAAGGTGGCTCTTTCTAAGAAGATTCTAGTGTGATTGAAACAGCCTATTTCATGTCTGTCTTTACCATGCCTACGTGGTTGAAAACAGCTAAATGGTGGTTTGAGCTTTTCTTTCATTGCTTAAAGTAAGATGTCTCACCTAGATGTCTTGTTTGCCTTCTGGACAGTATCAATTTTAAGTGAAATTTACCTTCTACCATTTTTTCTTTAGGGATTTACTCTCATGTATTTCCTATACCTATATAATTAAAGCTTCCCTTGTTAGTAGCACTAAGCACTTAATTTAATTACCAAAAAAGAAATTACTTGAACTAATCCCAACACCTTGAGGTCAGTCGCGCTCCATGCAGGAGCATATCTTACATGTAATTAAGAATTGTTTTTTCAATTTCTCAAAATCTTTAACATCTTTCCTTCTTCTTTCATCGTAAACCTTTAAAAGTTGGACCAAATTAGCCATGGCCATGTTATATCGTGTTGCCAGAACTAAATACTAAACCAGATAATCAAATAAAATGTTGTCTCAAGTTTCCATCTCTCTTAATATGAGTGCTCAGAAGAAAATTTTTTGACATCAATTTGAAGGAGTACAATTTTCTTCTGATGATAAGAAATAGAAAAATCAAAGGCAACCTTGAACCACTTGATCTCAAAAGTCTAAGGAATGACTATAACCAATTCAACCTGCCCAAACGGTTTTAGATCTGTAAATGCATAATACAGTGGTGGCAGTGTGTAAGTAAATGTTTGGGTAAATCAGGTTGTTGAAAGAAGATAAAAAGAACATGTGTATGGTGATAGCACTGAATAACATTCCTATGGTAGTATCACATTGTTACATTCTTTTAGTAGTAGTTCTCTGGTGTGTAACACATGGGGACATGTATTCTGTTTCTAAAGTGGACACTGTATGACATATATAGTTGCCTATTTTCCAATCCTTGAAAACATTAGTGAAGAAATGCCTTGAGATCACAGGAAATGAACTTACATAAATTTTCCCCTTTTTTTTTTATTAGAATGAACTTACAGAAAATTGATCTGCTAAAACTGGTTTCTCTTCACATATTCTGGGGAATAGCTGCCAGCGCTGGAATTCACCGCTAAAACTTCTTCCAATGCTTCCTGCCCTGAGAAAACAAACAAAACGATTGTATAAGAGGTATTTGCAAATGATAAATATTCACAACTGAAACAAACACAGAAAACATATAGATTGGGCAACACCAAAAATTCTCTCAATGGCAAGCAGTCAACATATAGACTATACAATCTGGGAATATATTTAGCTTAAGATTTTATATTTAAATTAACTAAACTACATAAAACAAGATAGAAATAAACAAAAAAAATGTCTTACTTCTATGCTATGCAATTTGGTATTTGAGAGAGAGAGAGAGAGAGATTGAAGATTTACCCAATACCACCTAGTGGAACACCATGACTAGATGTTAGAAGGCGCTTAGCAAATGGATTAATATAAGACTCCTGCAGGAAAGATTAAACAGGTGCAAAAGTGGCAGACTTCAATTAGATAGATCCCTTACAATAAGCAATTCATCAAAGTAATTAAGCTCCATTTTACATTAAAGAAGATTACCCTTCCTTGAGCAGCTTCTTCTCGTAGATGACGCCATAGGCGAACTCCTATTGGAGCCTATCAAAACAAAACAGGAAATATTATTGACATAAACAATAGGAGAAGGTAAAGGTCTGACCTTAAAATAGCAGTCAGTAATCTGCTCCACCACCAAGGCCTAAGGCAAACATGCAGACACGAGCTAGTGAATAGCACCTGTCTAGGAGTATCTATTTAAACCATTGAAATTTTAGATTTAAGTTAATGATAAATTGTAGATCACTTCCTAGGGGAACCAGGTGAAATTTAATCCACTATCCTATAATGAAATATATAACTGAGGATAGTGGATCTTTCTTTTTTTTTTGGGGGGGTGGGGCGCAAAAGAGGATATGCATTATCAATAATATCTAACAAGGTGATCATGTTAAAGTCTAAGTCCAGACCCAAAAGTTTATCCCAAATATCTCCAGTCAAAACATTATTTGTTCATTTCATATACAGTGTACTTCAAACATTCTATATTGTACAAAAAATCTTAACTCTCTAAACAAGAGCACTTATTAAGTGTTTGCAGCTCAAAATATTAACAAGAAATCGCATGACTTAAAAGAGTCTTAAAATAAATTTCATATTTAAATCTGAAAACTTACCATATGAATTATCTCTTTTAAATTTAGAGTGAACTGCACGGGTGCATTTCCCTTGCTGTTTAATTTTCGTTGCCAGGTCAGTGATGCATGTTTCCCAGGGTCAACCTTAAAACAGATTACGAAAAAAATCAGATCTTTAGAGAGCACTTAAAGGGAAAAACGTCATCACACCAGCTATGTTACGAAAAAAGATCAATCAACAGTCTTAGGTCACTTGTGAAATCTCAAAATGTCATCACACCAACTATGTTATCACCTTTATTAAGTAATTAAAAACCTACTACTTCTATTTGCACATACCAGCATTCCCCAGTGACAGATTCTAAGCTTTTTCTTTTATTTTCGAATTTGAATGTTCATGGCTTCAAAAGTACAACATGAATACAGTGGATCTTCAGCATTAAAGGGTGAAATGATAAGCAGCCTTGACTTCTATAGTTGACTACATTGAAGACAGTGTCATTTAGCAAATTTCAATTATCAGAACTATCCTTCTTCCCTACAACGCACAAGAAACAGTGATTCTGAAACTAAAGCCCTCTAAAGGCATCTTCAGCAGAAGTATATAACTGGACTGGGACAAGCCTACATCATCTTCCCATGACAAACCAGATTGCATAAATACTCCTAGGTGTATGGACAGAATATGCAAGGATTCATTAATTAGCCAAACAAGTAGACATAATTTAACCTTTTAAAGAATATAAGCACAAGTTAAAAATTTCATACACATCAAGAACAGGTTTAATTCCACTTGTTTCAAATAAAAAGGAAAAGTTGCTAGGCTACTTCTTACAGTGTATGATCTGCATATAGCCTACCTTTTCAATTGAAGAATCAGAATGTTCTTTATCACTTTCAACAAACCCGTTCTCGAACATCTTCTTCTCAGACATATTTCCTGTATTAAACGAAGAATGAGTCAATCAGGTAGAGCGCATTTACTTGATTTAACTCATAATTTCAGCCTCTTTTATGTGCCATCAGTTGCCTTGAAGTTAAGAACATCAACATAAATATTGAAATTACAGCTACCATTTTACTCTTGTATCTATGAAATGTCTTTGAAATGTCTGTTTCCATTATCTCATCCACCAAAAAAAGTAGATAATGTCAAGAGAAATTATAAGCAAGATTGTCAAATTATAGTAGTGGTAACAAGTTAGTCACATTTTCGATCATTGTAGGAACCAAACAGTTTGACTTTAAGCAAGCACTTTGCCAATGCCATTATTAGTACTCAACTTGATTCATGGTCAGCTTTCTTGAGTAAAACACACTGTGAGGACTATAATCTAGTGTATGGTCGTTTTATACAAACATTGGGATATTCAAAATAGATTTTAAATTCCAGTGGCCTCGAATCCACAAAATTTAGTCCACAGTAAGACTAATGCTTCCTGGTTCCACAGAATTAAGATTTCCAATTCAGGCAACCAAAACCGTCCTTAAATTAAAAGAGAACTAAAAACAAAAACACGCACACAAATGAAAAGAACCCAATTGGGGGGAAAAAGTAAACAACTTCAAGGATTATTCAAGACCCATTTCACTGAATACCATCTGATCACTCTCAAGAGAAAGAAACACAAACATGCATGACAAAAGTTGACACATACGTGATACGTGCACATGTCAAAAGGGTACCTAGAATTTCAATCAAAATGAGCAAAAGAGCAAAGAGCAATCAAAGAAGCCATTGACCCAACAATCTAAATAAACAAAAAAGACCATCTTTATTCTTTAACATGCTTCTTCGAATCCACTAATACAAAAGCATCGACTTGAAAAAATGCATGATTACGTAAATGATGAGTATGGTATCTGACCTGACGGTTATTAGACTGGAACTCCAACTGGGGAACTGGGCTCACAGAGGGGCTCCGGCGAATTATGGACGAGAGTTATTGAATGTTGATCTTAAAGGCCTTTGACCGCGTTTCGCATTTCTATAGTTTGTACAAAGTTACAAACTACAAACACAGACAATGCGACAATAGCCTTGTCACCAAAATAACAAAACAAAACAAGCAATGGACCTTTCTTTTCTCTCTTTTTTTCCTTTTTACCTTTTTTATATTGCTTTTTCTAATTTAAAAAATGAGAGTGGTGTCTTCCAACAAAATAGAAAGAAATATAATTAAATCAAACATGGTTTATACTTTAAAAAAAATGGTCTGATAGGTCCTTAAAAAGATGATATGATAAGTCAGCCCACACGCTATATGTACATATAAACCGATCCACAAGTAATAGACCAATCTACTTTTATTGACTCTGAGTATTTGGATTACAACATTGTTATTGTCTGTCAATTGTCACGGTTGCACAAAAAATTTGTAGATACTTTTTCTTATATAAACATCAAAATTTAATAAACCAACATAAAACAACTTATAGAGGCACATCCACCCGGCTAATTCCAATAGTACAAATAGTTGTTACTGTTTGTTACTATCAAACAGTTACAATGATTATTATTGTTTGATAATGATAATTTGTCCAATATACACACAAAAAAAGGACACGTCAAGCACTTAGCACTATAGAATCGGTGCCTCCCAGTTATAATGTGCTTTATCATTTGTAAAAAAAAAAAAAAAAAAAAAAAAAAAAAAAAAAGGAATTTTTTGACGAAATTATTTAACTCCTTGGGTNCTGTAGGTAGGTTGATCTAATATTGAGAAGTGTAGAATGAACTTATTCATCATTGATTAAAGGCGAAAATGAAAAATATAATGATAACCAAGACCACCTTTAAAAAACCGGTGATAGGCCGACCAACATAAATGAAAACACTTTTTTTTTTGTGTGTGTTTTACTGTGTGGTCACTATTCAACATGACTATTTTATGTTAGACAGCAAATATACTCACTATGCAACAACAACTATAAAAAAGACATAAACATGTCAAAAATTCATAAACTAGCTTAAAACACAAAACTTCAATCTTATGGAGTCATATTCACCCTTGTTATGTTTGTCAATATTGCAAAGTCCTTGTTGAATAGAAATTATTGCTGCATAGTTCCTATCGAAAAAGAACTATTGGCATTGTATAAGAGGAGGCACATGAGGCACGTTTGGTGAAATAAGTATAAGTAATATTACTTATACATTATTTATATATGAGAGACTTAGAGTACAACCCATTTTATAAGTCTTTCTTAGACTAAAATCAGTAGTGATTTAAGGTTTTTAATCAAGTCATTTTATTTTTCTTTTTTTATGGCTTTATGTTAGATTTTAATTCTGAGATTTTGGGCGGAACCTAACATGCAGCCTCTACAAAGCCCACTCTATACCCTAGGAGGGGAAATATCTTTCACATCGGAGGAGAACTTTATTATGAATTAAAAAGATTTTCTTATAAATTAAAATAACTTTATTATGAATTAAAAAAATTGTTATAATTTAAATGACTTTATTATGAATTAAAATGATTTTCTTATAAATTTTAAAACACTTCCGGACTCCATCTAAATATTGTTTTTCTAAAAAATCCCTAATTATTTCTTTATATATTTATATATTTATACATTATTTGGTGAAATAAGTAATATTATTATATTATTGCAAAGAGGCACGTTTTTTTTGTTTGGGTTAGTAAATTCTTTGTTTTTTCCAGTCACTGTATTATATAGTTTTAGACTTTTAGACATTCTAGATAACTATTAAATTTCTTTATATTATTTTCTTGGAATTTTTTCGCTTGGAAAATAGGAGATCCTCTCTGATTATTCGTTTTACCAAAAAACAAGAAGTTCATGTGTTGAATGAGTGAGATATGGATATGGTTTTTAATTGATGTGGTCCTAAAAGCTGTGTTCTACTTTTACCTTCCACGCTTTCGTTAAAAATTGGAACAAACAAACGTTTGGCAATGTGTTTGATAAATTACTGATTTACTGCTCTAGCCTCACTTTTCTTCAAAAATGTCTTTTGCCCATAGGGAAACAAATCTTCTTCATTGGGTGAATGAGGCTAGAGCAGTAAGCTTCAACTTGGGGATTAAAGACACACCATAGCATCGTTTTAGACTATAACCAACTATTATTTCAATTTTGAGTTACCAATAAATATACTAGAGAGAAACTAAACATTATTTTAATTTTTTTGTTATCAATTAATATTGCACATATGACAATTTTTTGCTTATTGTAAATAAATAAAGTTTGGAATATAAACAAAAGAAATATTGCCGCATGAAATGGAAAATGTTAAGCTGATAATTAGTACGTTTAAACAATGCTCTTTAGCTTAAATTTTTTACTAACTTTTTATCCCAACTTAAATAGTTACATGGCATTCTTATGTTAATATAGTATGATTGTTTTTCTTTAAAAATACAATCATGTGGAGTACATTATCATGGGCCACATGGGTTTGGGAAAAAAAAAAAAAAAAATTAAAGAAGAAAGTTAGTGCAAATAACTTTTTTCTAGTTTCTTTATTAAATTATAAAGTAACCTCAATTATGTCAGCAACTAAGATTATGTAAGTAGAAAGATATCCGCAGCCAAATAGGACAAAAGAAAAATAGATCCAACTGCCAAAAAAGATAAAAGATAAAAGAAAAAGGAGATCCAACTACTTATTAAATTGACGGTCAATTTATACAACAACCCCATGTGCTGTATTGTCCGCTGAACCAGAAAAACAAGCTCTCGGTTTATTTTGATGTAGTCTTTGTTGTTTTCGGGCTTTCTTTGCCCGTCGTTCACACAAAAAAAAATAATAATAAAATAAAATAAAATAAAATAAAATAATAATAATAATAATAATAATAATAATAATAATAATAAGGTCTCATGCTTGAAAAAGCAAATTTTAACGTCATAAATGTTGCAATTATTAAGTAGTTCAGTTGAAAGGATCATATAATTACCTACAATGCACCTAAATTCGATCTCCTTCTCTCAACTAAAAAAAACCATCACAGATGTCACTTTTATTAAAATAAAAAAATATATATATATACAAAACTAATTAATTAAAACGATAGTTTTAATGGTGGGTTTTTGTTTTCTTGGATCTCAACCAAGCAGCAAAGAATGGATTTGTTTTGTGCATTGACTATCAAGTGAGGACTTTTCAATGTTAAAGAGCAGACAGACATCCGTCCAAGAGAAAATTCCGACCCCTTGCTTTGGTTGAAAGCTGTCAACGAGATAAGGTTGCAAATTTTGATTATTCCAAATTATTACAAAATTTCAGACCAAAAGATATTATTACGAAATTGAAGGATCAGTGGGATGACCCTTGAAAATTACAGTAATGGCCCACAGGTACAAAAGAGTGGACAGTCCATTCCCTATTAATGGGCTAAAATCCATCGACCAATCAATGCTCCTCAAGACCGACCCAAAATATTGTTTTGAGGATCCAACCCAATCCCATCCATTGACGACCTTAACCCACTAAATAATATACAATATGACATGTTTGTTACAGAGGAATAACACATGCAATTGAAAATTAAAAGTAATCCCATCTCCTCAATTTTATAGGATTAGGTAGTCCCAACTTTGGGTTGAGATAACTTGATCCGAGACTAACATACGACATTTCAGGACCTCAACTTTGAGCATTAGACTCTAGACCCAGGACCCAAACTTGGTCCTCAATACCGAACGACCTTAACCCGAACCCATAAGCTAAACTTTGGACTCTGTGTAGATGATGACAACAGAAAAGAGAAAACAAAAAAAATATGGCAGACAGAATAAGAAGAATTATAAAAAAGAGGAAATATATGGATACAATTAAATCTAAAAAAGCATGCTACTTTGATGTCTAGGAACGATAACAGCAAATTAAACCATTTTGGAATTCCATATTTGAATAGAAAAACAAAGCTTAATTAACCTGCATTCATAGCAACCAGAGTAACCCACAATTAAAAAGACATCCTCAATATACCAATCTCTCATCCATGATTCCATGCCAATAAACTAAAATCAAACGGTGCCTAAGAAAACTATTAGGTGCAGAAGCCAGACGTTCCACCAAGTTCCCACCTAATTGATATGACCAGAGTATGTATTCATTACAGCGAGGAATAAGGATGCAAATGGGTTATAAAAGTAGTACAGGAGTGAAATAGAAAGCTCGGATCACGAATTCCATTAAGCAAGCAAAACCATCATTATCTAAAACTAGAAAACAAGCAAACCAAGAATAAAAATCCTTATTCAAAAATCTAAACCCTTTACAATCAGTTTTTCTTTACCACAAAATTGATGATACTGACGACCAGGCGTACTCAGTTTCGTCTTGCATAGTTGCTGTGCTGCATGCATGCTTCTATCTAGGTGGTGGTGGTTCTCCCATGAACTACTACTGGTGAGGTGAAGGAGATGCACGCATAGGCCAGCCGAGAAGCGGAGGTGATTCCGGGGGTGTTGCATCATGACTAGGAGAGAAGAGGCTCAATTCCACAAAGGGTCCCCTAGAAGAATCCTCCACCTTTTCCAAAGTACGAAAAGAAATTGATCCACGCTGTTTTGTTGACGACACATCAGAGTTTCTAACAGGGCTAATTCCAGCACTTTCTTCAATATGACTCTGGTTAGCAATAAGAGAAATGGTGTCATTTTGATCATCATTAACTCTCCTCCTACCCTCCAAGTCCTGTAAACTTCCCAGGGCTAAAGAATCCGCAACTGGGCAGTAAACAAGCATGCATATACACACCCCGGCACAACATAAAAGGGCAAGAAAAGCCAAGAAAGCAAGGGCTTCAAACTGAAAGTGCTCTGGTTTAGATAAAACAGAGAAACCAAGCAAAGTAACCCTTAATGGAAGGAAACTTGAAACTGAGAATATCAATGTGTAAACTCTCTTCTGCAGACCCTTATTGATGACCAATTTTAAAATCCGCCTTCCAAGCCAAAACAAGTAGGCAGTTACAATGGTGGCAAAAATCCCGAGGAGGATAGTACTCAGTAAAGGGTAAGTGCAGAGGGCAATATGATCAGTCTTGTTCATTGTACTTGTGAAGTAGGGAGGCAATTTACGTAAGATCTCATTCTTGTGCAGTTCGGGTCCAATTAAAATAACAAAGAGCTGAAGAACAAGCACTGGGAGGCAGTAGAAAAGAATGTAACCAGTTGTTTTCGCATTCCACTTTCGACTTAGAATTCCTGACTCCATTGTTTGCAAGGGTGCACGAAGTAGGAAAACGAGAGTCAAGAATAGGCAAGGTTCTGCAAACCCCAGGTTTGAGACAATGTAGCATTTGCAGACGGTCTCCTGCCATTTCAAGTTATTCAACACTCTTCCCTCACGTCTCAAAAAACTTAACCGGATAATTTCACCAAAACCCCACCAGATTGCAAACAAGATGAAAGTGATTCGGATTATCCAAGGGCCACTGAAATAACTAAGTTGAATAAAACCCTGACTACGAATGCGAGAGCGAAAGTAAAACAAGTAAATAATGCAGAGGAAACCAGTAAGGATCAAGAGAGCAACTAGACATATGGTCAACACACCGAGTGTATCGGCAGCAAAACTCGTCAGGGGCATTACCCGAAGCACAGATTCCACGCATGCTCTCTGCCAGCATGGATACAAAAGATCCTCTGGTAGCGTACACGCTTCCTTTCCAGAATCAACTATAGGAGCAGTTTACAAAGTAATACCAGAATATGCTCATCGAACACAGATTAACTATATCTACTATTGGAGATGATGTTTCCACAACATTGCCTACAACAACCATATAGCACCAACAATATCTGTAAAGAGCTGGGCTCTTAGGTTGCTTATGTGACCCAGCAACCTGCAATATAAGTGGAAGAAACCATGAGCACACAAGGACTTTTAAAAGATGGGAAAATAGCTTCTGGTCATAATCCACACAAGATAGTTACATAATGTACACTATAATGAAACAACAAACTTAAGAATACTACAACCATAAAAAAATGAAATTTCTCATATTTGAAAAAAAAAAAAAAAAAGGCTTACAAGGTTCCTTTCATTTGCAACTTCAACAAATACATTATCAACCATAAAGAACATGTGCAATAATATCAATATAAAATAAAACAACCTCCTATAACATTGTAAAAAGAAGCATGAAAAAGTAGCTTTTACTCGAGACAAATAATTAATGACTACAGATTCCATGATTTTGTCAGATTTTTCAAGTACCAACTACATGTGATAAGTTGTTAGCATAATGGATAATACTATATTCATAACAAACAACGGCACACACTTGCACAATTACTAAGTTAAATAGGGTGTGCACCCATCCAAATGTCAACTCTTTGAAAGAGTACTGATCACAGGTACTCAAGAAAAGAAAGCGGGGATGAGATTGCATGCTTAATATATATTCCTCTTCCATGCATTAATTACTTTGAGATCCTTCGAGCACCGCTATTAATTTCTCGTTTATTTTCTTATTAAAAATAACACTTTTCCCCAACTACATCTGCAAGCAAACAATTGGGTATGCTTTAATGCTTATAAATATATCAGTCAAACTAGAATCTCCCCTTTTAACCAAACAATTGGGTATCCTACCAAGCTGCTCAGACAAATCAGAAAATTGAAAACAAAATAAATGAAAATCGATACATCATACATTTATTTAATATCGATAATAATATAAACATAAAGAAAAAAGCAAGAAAATTAAAAGTACGGTTTAAATTTATAATCTTGCTTCTTTTCTTTCCCACCATTTCCCAACAACCAAACGATGAACAAACATTTAAATAAATACAAAGAAAAAACCTCGCACCAAGCCTTAATTCAAATCTAATCCTTTCAAGAAGAAACAAAAAACCACATATACGACCGCGAAAGTCACAATATCGACAATAAAATCATTACAATAAGAAGAAGAAAAATATTGAATATCATTAGGACAACAGCAACATAATAGAAACCCTAAATTCAAGAACCGATAGCGAGAAAGATTACAGAATGAAACAAAAGGGAGATCAATCGAGAGCTTACAAGGCGGAGAATCGTGATCTGGTGAAGTCAAACGGTGAATTGGAGAATCACAGAACAAGATCAGCTAACCCTAACTTGCACGCACGGACAGAGAGAGAGAGAGAGAGAGGGGGGGAGAGAGAGGGAGAGGGAGAGAGAGAGAGAGAGGGGGAGAGCGAGCGAGCGTAGTTAGGGGAATAGGTGAGTGGAACTTTGTTGGTGACAGGCTGTATCCAGCTGTGTCGTCCGAGCCATGTGGTTCGGAAACTGAATATGCTTGCTTCGGCTTCCATTCGATCCTACGTGGCAATGTCGTGGCGGCCTTACGGTGAGGTTTTCCTTTTTTCTCTTTGGTGCTGTGTTTTGGGCGATAGGAGTGTTTGTTTCATGCCCATTATTTGGACTCTGAATTTTCGATTTTTCTATTCTTATAATTTTTTCGTTCATTTTAACTTTTTTAAGTTACTGATAATTTTTTTATTTAACCACAAACACTCAAAGTCCTCCTCTTAAGTTAATAAAAAAATAAGACCGTGTTGCCACTTCCCATTGAAATTTAACTGAAACTATAACTACAACTAAATCACTAAATCACTAATACAATAAATTGATTATAGAACTCGATCTTTAAATAGTAATGAGCTAAACAATGTGCAAAATAAAACCCAAATATGCATGAATGAGCTACACAAAGTGTGAAATATAACTAGATCTGAATATACAAATTGCAACACAAAAATCAAAATCAAACAAATTAGTACATATAAATCAATAAATCAAAATTAACAAAATTGAGAAAAAAAATTAAGCATCAAATCGAAGCAAAACAAATATGAAATTGTAACTATTGATGAACAACATCATTGAAATCCCAAAAATTGCGAACAAGAAATTAAGAGCCCGTTTGGATTAAGGATTTGAATTTGGATTTAGATTTCAAAACCTATTGTAAGAATTTTTAATCTAAGAATGAAATATGAGGATTATGACTTAGATTTTCAAAATCATGTATTTCAAATCCTTGGATAAAAAAAATGAAATATGAGGATTTTAATTTAAGAATTTTTTAATTTTTTTATATATTGCAATATATGATAAATATATATTGGCCAGATGGGTTGTTAGAAAATTTGGTTGGAGGTCGTCGAAAAATTGACCGGAGGATCGCCAGAAAAGTTGGCCAAAGGGTCTCCAGAAAGTTGGCCGGTGGTGTTCGCCAGAAAATTTAGCCGGAGGGGTCACAGGAAAATTTGGCCAGAGTGGTCGTCGAAAAAGTGGTCGGAGGGGTCGTCGAAAAATTTGGCCGGAGGGCGTCGGAAAAATTGGCCAGAGGGTCACCGGAAAGTTGGTCGTTGCAGACGATGGTCACCAGCGATGGTGGCCGGAGATGATATGAGAGAGAGAGAGAGAGAGAGAGAGAGAGTGGGGTGGTGGTTCAAATATCTAGTTTGATAAGGTATTTGAAATTCATGGATTTGGGCCTCTAAAATCCCCTACGGATTTGGCCAAATCCAAATTCATTCTTTAAATTGAATCCAAACATGAGAATTTAGATTTGGATTTGCCAAATCTATCCCATGAAATTTAGGTATCCAAACCGGCCCTAAGAGAAGAGAAGAAAATCACAAAATCAGTAAATCAAAATAAAAAAACAAAATTGATAACAAAAATTAAGGCCAAATCGAAGCAAAACAAACCTGAAACTGTAGTGATTGATGAACAACAACATTGAAAACCAAATTGCAAAGAAGAAATTGAGAGTAGAGAAGATCGGACCAAGAAATTGAGTCAAACAAACCAAAAAAAAAAAACGACTTCTCTTTTAGAAATTAAATACGTTAATAACTCAAAAACCATAAAAGGGCAAAATCGTAAAAGACAGTTGCTTAACCTTATTATTAACTTTTTAGAATAGGTGTATTACATATTATTATACAATATAGTTGTGATATACATACTGAATACTTTATTTTTATTCTAATTTATTTGGTTTTTCATTTCATTTATGTGAATTGTATTGGGGTCATTATTGAACTGGCATGCACCTAGATAATCAGGTTTGAGTCGAACTTGGCTCAGACTTAACCAGGCTAAGAGACATTGTCAAGTCGGGCGAGGCTTGGATCACAATATACATGTCCAAGTTCACCCAAACGAGCCAAGCCATGCAGATTAGGCTATGCACACCCAATATAAAAGCCTAATTGATCTTCTTTTCAAACCTAAATATGTTTATATTATGTAAAATTTTGTCAAATTACAACTATATGGAGATTAATGAGTACATAGCTGCAATTTCAAGTTAAAAACCTAGAGGAGGTGAATAGGATATATACAATTTTTTCGATTCACTCAAAGATTCACACCCAATAAACAAAGTACCTACACAAAGACAACTAGTATGGCCACAACAATGAACAACTTTCACGAGTGGCACAACAAAGTGATTAACCAACTTTCACAAGTGACCCAACAAAGTAGTCACATATCCAATCAAATTAAAGCATACATTGCAAGAGTCAATTTAATGTGGAAACCCTCCTCAAGGTAAAAATCACAAGTCCAAGTACAATGATACAAACAAAACTTACACAATTGACACATCACACTGATTGCTCAAGTATACTCCGACTTAAACCTCGAGTGTAAGCTGCATCCGAAACAATCTCTCTATGGTAGGAGCTCAAACATATATGGCTACACCCAAATGACCACCATATATGATCCAAAAATGACCAACAAATGATCCATAGTTTTGGTGACCAACAAATGATTTATTATGTATGTAAGTATTTGATTTTGGATTTTGTGTTTCTTCACAAGGTTCCTAGGGCATAACTAGATGCAATGACAATATAATGAATGATATAAAATCAACATAACATATGTCTGATATGGAGGCCGACAAGGTTGCCAGCCTCCCTTCCTGCGTTGGACAGTGGTTGCGAAGAGAGAGATCGGGAAGGAAAGATAAAGTATAAGGGAAAAAAAGAGGGGGGGGGGAGGGAAATAGATGTTAGATAGATATGTGCCCTAATTTAGGCCACATTGGATAGCACATAACATGTACTTTATACACATATTTCTATCAATCAAGA